>NC_069429.1:44000548-44016493 GCF_026875155.1 Cherax quadricarinatus | reverse complement strand
ACCCATTGCTTTCCGGGTGAGAAGATGGGTTAACGAATTATTGTCCCATCGTTTTCCCCACTTGAACCTGGTACTAGACCTATCTACATACCTGCGTACAGAATGCCTCATTCACAAGTTGCTGTCGCAGAAGAATTGATCAATCAAATGCTTGATGATGGAGTTATTGCACCTAGCAATTCACCTTGGAATGCACCCTTGATACTAGTACCTAAGAAGGATGGTACTTGGCGTCCAGTAATTGACTTTAGGAAGTTAAACGCAAAAACCATTCCAGTCGCAAATACTCGAGTAAAGCCATCCAAAATCAAAGTAGGTTCGAGAGTTATGCTGACTAATTTTAACAAAACGTCTGCTATGCCAAAGCTTGATCAAAGGTTTGTTGGTCCTTATCGAGTAGTTGAACATATCACTGGTAATAAGTATAAGGTTAGAGAGATTAGTACTGGTCAGTATAAAGAATCGCATTTGGATCATATGAAGTTAGTATGTGATGATAATGACGTTCCAACCCAGACTAATGTGACAGACTCTGACAATCCTCCTGATCCTGTACTCTCTTCCTCTGATACTCAGTCAGATGATCAACCTGAATGTCGTTATTCCCTACGTACACGACAGGTATTGAGAAATCCTCAAGTATCATTTGTAACTTCCAATTCAGATTTGCCTCAAATGCAGCATGAGTTAGCCAATGCTACAGAGTTTGATCCTCCCAGAGATGACACCCATTCTGCATATGCCAATCTTACCCTAGCAGAGTTGGGGTTAAATGTAAATAACCTGTATAGATGAATAATTACAGTATCAACTTATCAGTATTCAAGAATTTTTTTTTTGTGTTCATGTTCTCTCCGCATTCTGAGAGTTAACAGTCTAGATTTGCGTGCACCGAATCTGCCTTTCTGTTAAACACTCTTTCTTTGTATATATTCCTTCCTCAGAATCCGTAGATCACACGAATACAGATCGATCGATCAAAAATTTTGTTTTTATCACTTGTAATCTCAACGTAGAGTTCGTTGTTCATTTGTTTAGTTTTAAGTTGTACTATAGTATACCTTGTATTGCATTACAGTTTCAGTTACGTAAGCTTTCATTCCAATGTTCTACTTATGTATCTATAATGTTTCATGTTGTGTACTTGGACATTGTATAGAATCAGCCCAAGACGTATACCTACCATCTCTAGTTTGTATTAGTTGTATGTCGGGACGACATACGTTAGCGTCGCCGAGCTCTCAGTAGTAGTAACCAGTTACCAGTCTCAGTAGTAGTAACCAGTTACCAGTACCGTCTGACTCAACGATCAACCGTCTCTTGAGTCACGGTCTTTCATATTGTGCTGAGTTGACACTATTTCAAAACACCCACTACGGGGTACTGGCCAGCCGGCTAGGCAGTATTACGAGTGTGAGCAGTGAGATAGGTAACGGCTGCGGGCTCCCTCCACATAACAGCAATTATAGTATTAACAGCCTACGTGAGTATTTCTACCCTAATCCACGTATCGAACTCCCACATGATAGGAATGCCAAGCCCAGGATAACACTCTTCAGGTCACTTGTTCTATCTAGGCTGGAATATTGCTGCACACTAACAACACCTTTCAAGGCAGGTGAAATTGCTGAGCCAGAAAATGCAAAGAGAATTTTCCGGCACGCAAAACGGAGATAAAACACCCAATTACTGGGAGCGCTTGGGGTTTCCCTGAACCTGTATTCTTGGAAAATGCAGGGGAGAAATAAGATTAATACACCTGGAAAAAAACCTAGAGGGTTGCCGAACTTGCACACGAAAAAACACTCACTACGAAAGCAAAAAACTTGGCAGACGATGCAACATCCCCCAATAAAAGAGGGGGGTACTAGCCTTAAGAGACCATACATAAATGTCAGGGCCCCAGGCTGTTTTAAACCCCCCCAGCATAAAAAAGGGGGGTTACCAACAGCCCCTGGCAGTTTCAATGGCACTGGACAAAAAACCTAAAATCGGTTTCGACCAGCCGGGGTGGGTCTACGTTTTTGCGTGACCAGCGCAAACAGCTGGTTTATCAGGCTTGATCCACCCGGAGGGTGGTCACAGACCGGGCCGCGGAGGCGTTGCCCCCGGAACTCTCTCAGGTAAACTCCAAGGGAAACTGGGTCACATTGCTTTGAAATGCCCTTTTTAAATCACATGGTGTGCATGTGTGCCCCAAAGGCTATCCTTCTCACCAGTGCTTTTTATGATCAAGAAACACCAGCCCTTTTCATTAGAAAGTACAATTGTAAGACTCCAGGGTCCCCAGCTGCTCATGCTGATGCAGAGCGAAAGTGCGGACATCACCAGCGGCGGGGCCCCCCCTCACCCCTCCCCCCCTGATGATGCAGTAGGGCCACCGATACTTCATATCTGAATACTGACCCATGCCTGATTTCAGACAATATGGTTGAGCGAGTCACTCTGGGATTACATCAACAGAGCACGATCACGTCTGCTATCAACACTAGTAATGCTGCTGGTGTTGACACCACCTGTCTGGCTGAGTCGGTTGTCAGTCAGCCACCTGACTCAGCTGACCGGGACTTCATACCTCCAGATGACGCTAGTCTTGCTGGGGTGGTACACAACATGCAACTGCGCATAACAGTACTGGAGAAACCATACTGGAGAAGCAACAATGGTGTTTGAAACAACAACTTGAGCACCACGAGGAAAAACTTACAGAGGTTGCAAATGAGTACATCAACCCACAGATTGTCAGCCATTATGAAAATGAGTGTGGTGATGATGAACAAACTGATGATTGCAGTGGTGTTAATTATTACAAAAATGATGAATCTGATAGTGATGTTTACAATCACAGTGAAGATGATAAGGGCAGTGAAGACCATCATGATAGTCAAACTGATGAGTGTAATGTATTGATAGATACTGAGTGTGGAGATGACCCGGTTGTTGATAATGGTGTATGTATCACTGGTCATAATGATGAGGGAAGTGATACATGTGATGATAGTGATGAGTGTAATAAAAGCGGAGAGGTGAGTGCGAGGGATAGTGTCACTTTCCATACATTCACAGACAAAGAACGTCGTGACCTCTGTGTACAAAGACTCCCAAGAGGTCTCATTAATGGAAGTGCACTTAGGAGACTCATGGATAAGGATAATATTGATGATATTGATATTGATTATGTCTGTTTGTTATTTAGTAAGTTTTTTCATTTTGCTGAGAAATTGAATTCTGTCCCTGGACTTTTATAATGGAACCAAACTCGTATAAACTATTAATTGTAAGTTGGAATATTGCGTCACTTAGAAAAAGATTTTCTGACCTGCATCATAAAGTAACCACTGAATCCATTGATATTGTGTGTCTACTAGAGTGCAGAGTCCCTGAAAAATCCCAACCCCCTAAATTGCCATCATTTGTTGCATATAATCTCAAATCTACTAATTCTTGTGTTCTATATATTAAAAAATCACTTCCCCATCAACTTCTTGAACATAAGAAAACAGAGGAGCTACAGTATCACGGTGTTAGGATTTATATTCGGAACTCTGCTCTCAACATATTTAACTTGTACGCTCCTGCTGATAAGTTTAATTACTTGGAGCTTTGGAACTCCCAACTTGTGCTCAATCTGAACCTACTCTAATTATTGGTGATTATAATGCAAGACACAAAAGCATTGGAAACTCTCAGTTTGGTAATCGTAATGGCAATCAACTGTTCTCACTCTTAAACAGTCATAATAATGTGCAAATTGTAGGTGACCTTGAATCCACACATATCTATGGAGGTGTCCTTTATCTGTGCCTGGGCTTCAACATAACTTCTGCCAGCTGTGAGTCTTCCATTGTAACAGATATAGCGTCCGATCATTTCCCAAGGCTAACCTCTCTAGATATTGGTAATACTATCCTCCCTGGTGGGATATTCAAAAGGAAACGTCTTAATGTTTCCCCTGATCAACATGATGACTTTGTTGCGCATGTGACTGACTGGTATAATTCCTATGAGTGTACCTCTGTCGAGACTTTTAACAATGACCTTGTGAGCAGTATTCAGAACTTCTTAGAGCCGCCTCTGAAACCTCCTACTACTCTAAATCCAAATGACTTCCATGATAATCATAAGTCTTATAAAAACCATACCTATTACAATGATTCTAAACTTCGAACATTGAAACGTACTGCTCGCAGACTAGGCCTAGCCTATAGAAACCATCGTACCCCTGAAATGCTGAGCCTCTTCCAAACTGCCCTTGCTGCTGCCAGAGAGCGTATGACAGAGCTGCGGCAAACAGACTGGGAACAATTTGTCAATGGTCTCAATGCTCACACCCCACTTAGCTGGCCATGGAGGGACATAAATAGAATTAAGGGTAACATAACTGGGCAGATCGCGCACCCTCATCCCTTGCATAGGGCGAATGAGTTAGTCAGTGCTTGGGCTGCTACATCTAGCTATGACAGTCTTCCCAATACCACACAGGCGAAATTAATGGACAAATATGATGCAAGGGAGAGACTCGTTTGCTTTATGCTCAGCAAGGCAGATGACTGCAACATTCCTTTCACTAATTATGAACTTGATGCAGCACTAACTAAAGGCAACTCCACGTCGCCTGGTGAGGATGGTATTACTTACAATATACTCAGATTGCTGTGTCGAGTACCAGGTAATCCTTTACTTGAATTATATAACATGAGTTATGTCACTGGGGAGCTCCCTAAATCATGGACCAATAGCCTCATTATTCCCATTCCGAAGCCCAATCAACAAAACTCATTTCGCCCAATATCCCTTACTAGCTGCTTGTGTAAAACATTCGAAAGGATGATTCTTAATCGTCTTATGCACAGAATTAAGCAATTCTTGTCTCCCCGGTTGCATGGCTTCATGCATGGAAGGAGTGTGCATCATTGCATTACCATCTTTCTCACTCTGCGCACTGACAGCTCATACACTACCTTCCTTGACCTTAAATCCGCTTTTGATGTAGCCAACCGACATGTAATCATTAGTGAACTTGCCAGAATGGATGTTGGAGGATGGCTTCTCCGCTGGATTAAAGGTTACCTGTCCAACAGAAAGTCGTCTGTGTTGTTCCAGGGACATAGAAGTGTAACTGAAGATTTTGAATTAGGAACCCCACAGGGAGGTGTGCTTAGTCCCACCCTTTTCAACATTTTGATTAATGCCTTACTTAATGCCATGCCTAGGCAGCCCCATCATTATATGGTTAGTTTTGCTGATGACATAATGTTCACACCACCGGATTCTCCAACACCCAAAACATTCTTAATCATGTACTAGCCTCGTGTCAGGACCTGGGGTTAATAATCTCAGGGGATAAAACAAAGATACTCAACAGGCGTCCTCCTCGGCAGAGAGGCACAGTTCATCAGATCCAGTTGCATGATAGGTCTCTTCTAGAATATGTAAGCAGATACAGGTATCTAGGCTTTGAGGTTCCACTACTTGGACCTGTTGTAACGAGACTTTGTCGCCAATACAAAGAAAGGCTGAGAGCACTTAGAGTTGTGGCAGGTTTTCATCCCAGGTATGGAGCTAATGTTAAAATTGTGAAAATGATGTATCTTGCTTATATTAGATCATTGGTTGATTATGCGGCGCCACTACTTGCACTCGTGTCTGACTGGAAGCTTGGAGGGCTGGAAAAACTGCAAAACGAAGCAATGTGGATCATCCTAGAATGCCCTCGTACTGCCAAAATTTTAAATATGAGGAAAGAACTTAATATTCCAAGCATTAGAGATCGTGTTACTGAAAGAAATATCCTTATTGGGGTCAATATGCTTAGGCAAGCTCATTCAAACCCCTGCACAGAAGCCCTCCAAACTTTCCTCAGCACTGGTGAACATCCTTCCAGATGGATCGAAAAAACTGGAACCGACCTCCGCATGAACCAGCTACATGATCTATATCAAGTTGGAAAACAGAGACATTTCCCTTCTCCATGGGATATTACCCCATTCCAAACTACCATTCCTCTATTTCCCCCCAAAACTCTTCTTAAATCACAACCAAAGCTTCGTCTTGAAGCCAAACATGATGCCTTAAGCTGCATTGATAACTTAGTCACACAGAACACTCTTTCACAAATTATTTACGTTGACGGTTCTGTTCAGTAGTTCACTGGTGCAGCTGGTAGTGCTGCTGTTGTCACACAGAGTGATGGCTCTCATAAAGAAATTGGAGCACGCATCAATAACTGGGCCTCTACCCTTCAAACAGAACTGTTTGCCATACTCCTTGCACTCAAATGTGTCCATGTATCTAAGGTTGACACTTTAATTGTAACTGATTCTCTGTCATTCATAAATGCTCTCAACTCATTAAGTATAAATTGTGGCATGCTTGTGTCAGAAGCCAGACATAGGTATGGCAAGATTGTGGACAGTGGAGTCAGAGTGCACATGCTGTGGATTCCATCTCACATTGGTCTTCAGATGCATGATAAAACTGATAAATTGGCTAAGCTGTATGTTTTCAAAGAGGGGGTAGATTACAATCTTGGGTTGTCAGTTAGCAGTTTGGGAACAATAATACGACAAGAACTTCAAATGAACTTTATTGACTTAAGACTTAGGGAGATTGACACAAGTCAGTCCATCTATCATCATTCCATCATGCAGGAGGAGCCACATGTCTATGGTGCATCCAACAAGATAAGCAGACTCTTGGATGTCACTACTGCCCGGCTCCGGCTGGGTTACAAGTATCTATGGCAGGTTAAATCACCACCACCACCAGATGTAGACCAAACGAAATGTAAACTTCGCCAGATGGACTATTGTCACACCTTGCATCATTATGTACTGGAGTGTGATCAAATTAATGAATTTAGAAACAACTCACTCATAAATGTTCAAGAAATGGAAAAGTATTTTATCCACACGCTTCATACACGGAGGGCCCGGGTTCGATTCCCGGCGGGTGGAAACATTCGACACATTTCCTTACACCTGTTGTCCTGTTCACCTAGCAGCAAATAGGTACCTGGGTGTTAGTCGACTGGTGTGGGTCGCATCCTGGGGGACAAGATTAAGGACCCCAATGGAAATAAGTTAGACAGTCCTTGATGACGCACTGACTTTCTTGGGTTATCCTAGGTGGCTAACCCTCTGGGGTTAAAAATCCGAACGAAATCTTATCTCTTATCTTACAGACCATTCTGGAGAAATACCCTGACTTTGCTAGCTCAAATTAATGCATTACCATGCGTGTGTGTGTGTGTGTGTGTGTGTGTGTGTGTGTGTGTGTGTGTGTGTGTACTCACCTATTTGTGTGTGTGTGTGTGGGTGTGTGTATTGGTGTGTGTGTGGGTGTATGTGTGGGTGTGTGTGTGGGTGTGTGTGGGGTGTGTGTGTGTGGGTGTAGTGTGTGTGTGTGTGTGTGTGTGTGTGTGTGTGTACTCACCTATTTGTACTCACCTATTTGTGGTTGCAGGGGTCGAGTCACAGCTCCTGGCCCCGCCTCTTCGCTGATTGCTACTAGGTCCTCTCTCTCCCTGCCCCATGAGCTCTATCATACCTCGCCTTAAAACTATGTATGGTTCCTGCCTCCACTACATCCCTTTCTAGGCTATTCCATGGCCTGACTACTCTATGACTGAAGAAATACTTCCTAACATCCCTTTGATTCATCTGAGTCTTCAACTTCCAATTGTGACCTCTTGTGTCTGTGTCCCATCTCTGGAACATCCCGCCTTTGTCCACCTTGTCTATTCCGTGCAGTATTTTATATGTCTTTTATCATGTCTCCCCTGACCCTCCTGTCCTCCAGTGTCGTCAGGCCGATTTCCCTCAACCTTTCTTCGTAGGACAATCCCCGTAGCTCTGGGACTAGTCTTGTTGCCAACCTTTGCACTTTCTCTAATTTCTTGACGTGCTTGACTAGGTGTGGATTACAAACTGGTGCTGCATACTCCAGTATGGGCCTGACGTAGATGGTATACAGAGTCTTAAACGAATCCTTACTGAGGTATCGGAACACTATCCGTAGGTTTGCCAGGCGCCCGTATGCTGCAGCAGTTATTGATTGATGTGTGCCTCAGGAGATATGCTCGGTGTTATACTCACCCCCAGATCTTTTTCCTTGAGTGAGGTTTGCAGTCTTTGGCCATCTAAACTATATTGTGTCTGCGGTCTTCTTTGCCCTTCCCCAATCTTCATGACTTTGCATTTGGCAGGGTTAAATTCAAGGAGCCAGTTGCTGGACCAGGCTTGTAGCCTGTCCAGGTCTCTTTGTAGTCCTGCCTGATCCTCGTCCGATTTGATTCTTCTCATTAACTTCGCATCATCTGCAAACAAGGACACTTCTGAGTCTATCCCTTCCGTTATGTCGTTCACATATACCAAGAACAGAACAGGTCCTAGGACTGACCCCTGTGGATCCCCGCTTGTCACAGGCGCCCACTCTGACACCTCGTCGCGTACCATGACTCGTTGTTGCTTCCCTGTCAGATATTGTCTTCTCCATTGCAGTGCCTTTCCTGTTATGTGTGCCTGATCCTCTAGCTTTTGCAGTAACCTCTTGTGAGGAACTGTGTCGAAGGCCTTCTTGCAGTCCAAAAATATGCAGTCGATCCACCCCTCTCTCTCTTGTCTTACTTCTGTCACCTTGTCATAAAACTCCAGTAGGTTTGTGACACAGGATTTTCCTTCCCTGAAACCATGCTGGTTGTCAATTATACACTTGTTTCTTTCCAGGTGCTCCACCACTCTCCTCCTGATGATCTTCTCCATGACCTTGCATACTATACACGTTAGTGATACAGGTCTGTAGTTTAGTGCCTCATGTCTGTCTCTCTTTTTAAAAATTGGGACTACATTTGCCATTGTCCATACCTCAGGGAGTTGCCCAGTTTCAAATGATGTGTTGAAGATCTTTTTTAATGACTCACACAATATCTCTGCTCCCTCTTTAAGGACCCATGGAGAGATGTTGTCTGGTCCCACCGCCTTTGAGGTGTCAAGTTCGCATAGCAGCTTCTTCACCTCCTCCTTGGTTATATGTACCTCATCCAGCACTTGCTGGTGTGCCCCCCAGTTCTGATTTCTTGGAGTCCTACTGGTTTCCACTGTAAATACCTCTTTAAATCTTGTGTTGAGCTCCTGACAAACCTCTCGGTCGTTTCTTGTGAATTCCCCATCACCCTTCCTCAGTCTGATTACCTGGTCCTTGACTGTTGTTTTTCATCCTGATGTGGCTGTACAACAGCTTCGGGTCAGTCTTTACTTTTGATGCTATGTCATTTTCATATTATCTCTGAGCCTCCCTTCTTATCTGTGCATATTCGTTTCTGGCTCTTCGGCTGATTTCTTTATTTTCCTGGAGTTCTCTGTCTTCTGTACCTTTTCCATTCTCTAGTACACCTAGTTTTTGCCTCCCTACACCTTTGGGTGAACCAAGGACTCGTTCTGTTCTTCCCATTATTTCTGTTTCCCTTGGGAACAAACCTCTCCTCTGCCTCCTTGCATTTTTGTTGCTACATAGTCCATCATTTCTTGTACTGGTTTTCCTGTCAGTTCCCCTCTCCCACTGAATGTCTTGAAGGAAGTTCCTCATGCCTGAGTAGTTCCCCCTTTTGTAGTTTGGTTTTTCCCAGCCTATTCCTGCAACTCTCTCCACTTGGAGCTCAACTATGTAGTCGAAGCACAGAACCACATGATCACTAGCTCCCAGGGGCCTTTCGTACATGATATCCTCGATGTCAGAACTACTCATGGTGAATACAAGGTCCAGCCTTGCTGGTTCATCCTCTCCTCTCTCTCTGGTAGTGTCTCTAACATGTTGATGCATGAGGTTTTCCAGTACCACAACCATCATCTTGGCTCTCCATGTTTCGGGACCCCCATGGGGCTCCAGGTTTTCCCAGTCAATCTCCTTGTGATTGAAATCACCCATAACTAATAACTTTGCTCCCCCCATGTGTGCTCTCCTGGCCACCTCGGGTAGCGTGTCGATCATTGCTCTGTTGCTCTCATCGTATTCTTCTCTTGGCCTCCTGCAGTTTTGTGGTGGGTTGTACATTACTGCAATTATCACCTTATGTCCCTCAGACTGGATTGTTCCTACTAAGTAGTCCCTTTCGCCCGTGCCATCCATTCCTTCCATTTTCTCAAAACCCCACTGGTTTTTAATGAGCAGTGCAACTCCTCCTCCCCCTCTCCTCCCTCTGTCTTTCCTGAAGATTTGATATCCGGATGGAAAGATTGAATCTGTTATTATTCTGTTGAGTTTTGTTTCTGTGAGTGCTTTTATGTCTGGGGATGTCTCTTTGATTCTTTCGAGCCACTCCTCATACTTGTTTGTTATTCCATCTGCATTTGTATACCACACCTTCAACTTCTTTTCTAAGACTGTGGTCTGGGAGGTATATTGGGGTTCGGGAAGTGGGAGACCTGGTAAGGAACTATGGGTTGTTGCTGTGTGGGTGGAGTTTGTAATGTAGTGGGTGGGTGCATTGGATGTGGCATGGGTGTTTTGATTTAGAGTGTTTGGTTGCACTGGGGTTGACCTGGTTGGGAGGCTTCTATAGGAAGTTGTGAGGGAGGCTGTATTTGATCTTCTTCCTGGGTCTGGGATCTCCTGTTTGTCTTCTCCATCCCCTCTCTTTCCTCCTTCCGCCTTTGTACCATCTCTCTCAGTTTCTGCCTTTCTTCTCGTGTTCTGTCGCGGTCGAGATACACCTTCCTGTGTGCCAGCATGTCCCTTAATCGTGCTTTCTCCTGCAGGATCCTGGTCCGAGTCGCTTCTGCCTTGAAGGTCACTCTCACTGGCCGGGTTCTTTTTTTTACAAACCCCCCTATTCTCCGAAAATTTTCCAGCTGGGTCATGTCGTCTCCTATTGCTTTCATGATGCTTTCAATTGCTTTTTTTTCCCTTGTTTTCTTGCTTCATATGTTTCCCCTTCAACTTCCTGGAGCCCATACACAAAGACTGACCTCACCCTTTCATTCTCCCACTGCATATCCCTGTGTATCCCCTCATTTAATTTGGTTTCCTCCACTGCAGCTTTCCTTTCATCAGTTTCACTGGCTAATGTACTTGGGCTCAGTGGCCTGTCATTTTCCCTTCTCGGCTTTCCTTGGGCTCTGTTGTTGTCTGTTAGGGCCTCCACATAAAGCTTAGCTCTTTCATTTGCTACACTCTCCTCTGATAGAGCTTCTCCATGCAGTTGTGCCCCTTCTTTCCCTACAGTCCCCTTATTTTTGGCTGAGGTGTGTGTGTGTGTGTGTGTGTGTGTGTGTTTGTGTGTGTGTGTGTGGTGTGTGTGTGTGTGTGTGTGTGTGTGAGTTACCATTTTGTCTTAGGCACATGTCGATTAGACACTAGGCCTGTTGTGTGTGTTTGTGTGTGTTTGTGTGTGTTTATGTGTGTGTGTGTGTGTGTGTGTGTGTGTGTGTGTGTGTGTGTTGTGTGTGTGTGTGTGTGTGTGTGTGTGTGTGTGTGTGTGAGGGGAGAGAGAGAGAGAGAGGGGGGGGGGGGTTTGGCGCAAAGGGAAGGCGACAAAGGGCGGAAAGGCAGAAGGGAGGGAATGGAGAAAAGGCGGGAAAGAAAAGGAAGGATGGAGAGAAAGAAATGGATGGGGAGATAAGGGAAAGACGGAGGGAGGGAAGAAGTAAAAGGGGAAAAAGGGAGATACTGAAGCCGCTAGGGAGAAAGCTAAAGTGAAAGGGGAGGAGAGAAATGAATGAGGAAAGGGGGGAAGGAAGGAGGAGGTAAGGGGATTCGGGGTGGGGTGCGGGGGGAGGTAGAGGTAATAAGAAAGAAGGTGAAGGATAAAGGTAAGGGGAAGTGGAGAGAAGATATAATATTACAGGAGCCACTTGCGGGTTCTCCACACCCTCTTAGGAGACCCAAACCTCCCCCCTCAACTTTCTCTCTCCTGCCCAAATCGTGTCTGTTGTGGTGTGTGTGTGTGTGTGTGTACTCACCTAATTGTACTCACCTAATTGTGGTTGCAGGGGTCGAGACTCAGCTCCTGGCCCCGCCTCTTCACTGATCGCTACTGGGTCCTCTCTCTCTCTGCTTCCTGAGCTTTGTCATACCTCTTCTTAAAACTATGTATGGTTCCTGCCTCCACTACATCATTTTCTAGGCTATTCCACTGCCTGACAACTCTATGACTGAAGAAATACTTCCTAATATCTCTCTGACTCATTTGTGTTTTCAACTTCCAATTGTGGCCTCTTGTTTCTGTGTCCCCTCCCTGGAACATCCTGTCTTTGTCCACCTTGTCTATTCCACGCAGTATTTTATATGTCGTTATCATGTCTCCCCTGACCCTCCTGTTCTCCAGTGTCGTTAGGCCGATTTCCCTTAATCTTTCTTCATAGGACATTCCCCTTAGCTCTGGAACTAACCTTGTCACAAACCTTTGTACTTTCTCTACTTTCTTGATGTGCTTTATCAAGTGCGGGTTCCAAACAGATGCTGCATACTCCAGTATGGGCCTGACATACACGGTGTACAGTGTCTTGAACGATTCCTTACTAAGGTATCGGAATGCTGTTCTCAGGTTTGCCAGGCGCCCATATGCTGCAGCAGTTATCTGGTTGATATGTGCTTCCGGAGACATACTCGGTGTTATACTCACCCCAAGATCTTTCTCCTTGAGTGAGGTTTGCAGTCTTTGGCCACCTAGCTTATACTCTGATGTCTTCTGTGTCCTTCCCCTATCTTCATGACTTTGCATTTGGCAGGATTAAATTCGAGAAGCCATTTGCTGGACCAGGTGTCCAGTCTGTCCAGGTCTCTTTGAAGTCCTGCCTGGTCCTCATCTGATTTAATTCTCGTCATTATCTTCACATCATCTGCAAACAGGGACACTTCTGAGTCTAACCCTTCCATTATGTCGTTCACATATACCAAAAATAGCACTGGTCCTAGGACCGACCCCTGTGGGACCCCGCTCGTCACAGGTGCCCACTGTGATACATCGTTACGTACCATGACTCGTTGTTGCCTCCCTGTCAGGTATTCTCTGATCCATTGCAGTGCCCTTCCTGTTATATACGCCTGATGCTCTAGCTTCTGCACTAATCTCTTGTGAGGAACTGTGTCAAAGGCCTTCTTGCAGTCCAAGAAGATGAAATCAACCCACCCCTCTCTCTCGTGTCTTACTTCTGTTATTTTATCATAAAGCTCCAGAAGGTTTGTGACACAGGATTTGCCTTCCATGAATCTGTGCTGGTTGGCATTTATACTCTTGTTCTGTTCCAGGTGCTCCACCACTCTCCTCCTGATAATCTTCTCCATAACTTTGCATACTATACAAGTCAATGACACAGGTCTATAGCTTAGTGCCTCTTTTCTGTCTCCTTTTTTAAAAATGGGAACTACATTTGCAGTCTTCCATACCTCAGGTAGTTCCCCAGTTTCCAGGGACATGTTGAAGATTGTGGTAAGTGGCATGCACAACATATCAGCTCCCTCTCTAAGGACCCACGGTGAGATGTTGTCCGGTCCCATTGCCTTTGAGGTATCGATGTCCCTTAGCAGTTTCTTCACCTCCTCCTCATCTGTATGTATGTCATCCAACACTTGTTGGTGTATTCCTTGCTGGTGTCCCCATCTGGTCTGTCCCCCCAGAGGCCTTCCTGTCTCTACTGTAAATACTTCCTAAATCTCGTGTTGAGCTCCTCACATACCTCTTGATCGTTTCTTGTGAGTTCTCCACTTCTTTCCTCAGCCTTATCACCTGGTCCTTGACTGTTGTCTTCCTCTAATGTGGCTATACAGCAGTTCGGGTCAGATTTGACTTTCGATGCTATGTCGTTTTCATACTGTTCGCTGGGCCTCCCTCCTTATCTGTGCATACTCGTTTCTGGCTCTTCTACTAATCTCCTTGTTTTCCTGGGTCCTATGCCTCCTGTACCTTTTCCATTCTCTGTTGCACTTAGTTTTTGCCTTCCTACACTTTCGGGTAAACCAAGGACTCGTTTTGGTCTTCCTATTATTTCTGTTTCCCTTGGGAACAAACCTTTCCTCTGCCTCCTTGCACTTTGTTGCCACATATTCTGTCATCTCATTTACTGATTTTCCTACCATTTCTCTGTCCCACTGAACCTCCTGCAGGAAGTTTCTCATACCTGTGTAGTTCCCCCTTTTATAGTTTGGCCTGGCCCCTTCAGTTCCTGTTACCTTGTCCACTTGTAACTCTACTGTATAATCAAAACTCAGAACCACGTGATCGCTAGCTCCAAGGGGCCTCTCGTAAGTGATGTCCTCAATGTCTGAACTGCTCAGGGTGAACACAAGATCCAGTCTTGCTGGCTCATCCTCCCCTTTCTCTCTGGTAGTGTCCCTGACATGTTGATGCATTAGGTTTTCAAGTACCACATCCATCATCTTGGCTCTCCATGTTCCAGGACCCCCATGTGGCTCCAGGTTTTCCCAGTCGATCTCCCTTTGGTTGAAATCGCCCATTACTAGTAACTTTGCTCTGCTCGAGTGAGCTCTTCTTGCCACCTCAGCCAGTGTGTCCACCATCACCCTGTTGTTTTCTTCGTACTCCTTTCTTGGCCTCCTGCAGTTCTTTGGTGGGTTATACATCACTCCGGACTGAATTGTACCTACAATGTAGACTCTTTCTCCCATCATGTCCATGCCTTCCATTTCCTCAAATCCCCATCGGTGTTTTATGAGCAGTGCAACCCTTCCTCCCCCTCTACTCCTTCTATCTTTCCTCAGGATCTGATATCCCATTGGGAAGATTGTGTCTGTTATTGTCTCAGCGAGTTTTGTTTCTGTGACTACTATGATGTTTGGGGATTTCTCACTGATTCTTTCGTTCCACTCCTCATGTTTATTCGTTATTCCATCCGCGTTTGTGTACCAAACTTTCAGTTTCTTTTCTATCATTGTGGTCATGCAAGAATATTGGGGTTGGGGGAGCGAGAGCCTTGGTGGGGGCCTATATGGGGCTGTGGTGTAGGTGGGGTTTGCAATGATGGGGGTGGGGTCAGAAGGCCCAAAAGGGACAGCTGTTGGGGTGAGGTTTGTGATATGGGGTTTGGTGGCAGAGGGAACAGTGAGTGGGTTGTAGTATAGGTTGCTCAGTTGCGTTGGGAATGTCACGGTTGGAGTCTTTTGGTGGGAGATTCTGTGGGGTGTGTTTGCCCTTCCTCCTGTGTCTGGGTCCTGCTCATCTTCGTCATTGCCTCTCGTTCCTCCTTGCGTCTCTGTGCCCTCTCTTTCAGTGTAGTCCTTTCTTCTTGTGTTCTGTCGCGGTCGAGGTATACTCTCTGGTACCCCTGTTTGTCCCTCAGTCTTGCTTTCTCTTGCAGAATCCTGGTTCGAACTGATTCTTCCTTGAAAATTACTTTGACAGGCCGTATCCTTCCACTCGCAAACCACCCAATTCTCTGAAAATTTGTCACCTGGGTCATATTGCCCTCACCTATTGTTTTCATGATGCCTTAAATCATTATTTCTCCTCGTGTTTTATTTCTTCGAAGTTGTCCCCTTTGGCTTCTTGGAGCCCGTACACAAAAACTGACCTCGCCCTTTCCTCCTCCCACTGAGTCTCCATCTGTTTCCTCTGAGGCATTTTATTTCCTTCCATTGACATGATCTGGCCTTCAGTCCCTGTCATATCTGAAACTTCTATTCTCAGTGAACTGTCTTTCATGACCAGCTGTCCCTTGCTACTGCAGTTGGCTGTTAGAGTCTCTGCATATAGCATACCTTCATTGTCTTCAGACCTGTCATTTGATCTTAGTGTGCTCCTCATCTTTTCCCTGGCCCCACGTGGGTCTGATAGGGCCTTCGCGTATGGCATGTCTCCTTTGTTGCTTACCGTCCCATTGTCTGCGCCTGACATTGAATTTCCTGATGTCACATCTGAATTGTCATTTGTCTCTCTAATCTGTTTCAGGCTTTGCAGTTTCTCTTCTAAGCTTTACCTAGTTTGTGTAAGAT
>NC_069429.1:43984429-44000048 GCF_026875155.1 Cherax quadricarinatus | reverse complement strand
AATCAGCGGTTGTTTTGTGTATTCAGTGGGTAATTGGGAGTACTAAAATTTGGTTTTTTTGGAATGTTAAAAAGGTTTTTTGAGTGTGTTAAAATTTTGTTTTTTTAAAGGTGATCAAGGGTGTTCAAGGGTGTTTTGAAGGTGTTCAAAGTAAAAGTGCGTATTTAACTTCGTAATATGTAACATTGTGAGTAGTGAATTTAACGAAGTGGATGTAAGCGATTGTGGTGACTTTCTGATGCATGTGTCCCCTTATTAACTTTAATGAACTAAAAGGGTTAAAACGAGAAAATTGGGGGTTATGAGTGAAAATTGTGAGGTGTTGGTTGGAGTGTGAGGGTTCGGGAGGGTGGGGAGGAGGTTACTTCGTGGGGGGAGTGACCTGAGATGAAATAGTTAAAAAATGTCTAGACTTGTGTTGTAAAGAAATTGTGAGTATTAACGAAAAAATGTGCCTTTCTGATGTACTGTGTCCCCTTATTAACTAAAAGGGTAGACAAGATTCAGCCTGTGTGCGCGTGACGTCACTACTATGTTCCCTTATTATCTTGAATGAACTAAAAGGACCGACCTGATTCAACCTGTGTGCTGGGTCAACACGTGACGTCACTGACCGCCGAGTAAACACCCTTCATTAGACCTGTAGTAAGCATGCCCCCATAGGAGGAGTCTATTTTGAATGCTTACCCCCAGAGGGGGGATTCCAAAAACTTTGATCCGAGGAATTTCGAAAACCCCATAGGGGGGAATCCAAAAAACTTGATCCAAGGAGATGGAGAATTTCGAAAACCCCATAGGGAGGAATCCAAAAAACTTGATCCGAGGAGATGGAGAATTTCGAAAACCCCATAGGGGGGAATCCAAAAAAACTTGATCCAAGGAGATGGAGAATTTCGAAAACCCCATAGGGGGGAATCCAAAAAAACTTGATCCAAGGAGATGGAGAATTTCGAAAACCCCATAGGGGGGAATCCAAAAACTTGTATTATCGAGAAATTTTTGGGGTTGGGGGGTGAAAGTGGGAGGGTGATCCGAGGAAGTGGAGACTTTGATATTGAGAACCCCATAGGGGGGAGTATCCAAAACTTGTATTATCGAGAAAATTTGGGGATGGGGGGTGAAAGGAGGGGTACCCAAAAACTTGATCCGAGGAATTGGAGAATTTCGAAAACCCCATAGGGGGGAATCCAAAAACCTTGATCCAAGGAGATCATAAGAAAAAAAATTCGAGGCGCGGGGGCGATCCGGATGACGCTGCAGAAGGCGCAGCAGAAGGCGCGGGCGGGGGTCGCGAAGGGCGGGCGCGCGGGCGGGCTCGCGGGCGGGCGCGCGGGCGGGGCGCGCGGGCGCGGCGCGCGGGCGGGGCCCCGGGGGCGGGCGCGGGCGCGATGGTGGGGTTTCGCGGGGCGGGGGGGTCGGGGGGGGTGGGGGTATGGTTGGGGGGTAAAGGGTGAGGTGTTCGAGGGGCGGGGGCCCTGGAAAAAACCCGGAAGTAAACCTGGTGTGAAAAGGGACCCTCCAGCTGTGGTCCTACCCCGGATCCCTCGTCAGGGGAACCCAAAACCGGAAGTCCCGCTCTGAGAAGGCCCCAAACGGAAGTTCTCCCCCGGGAAAAAAGCCTAAACGGAAGTTCCCCCCCCGTAAAAAGTATATACTACACCATCCACTAACCCCAGGATTCCCCCCACCAGTCCACAAACCCCCGGGAGTGCCCACCTAGCCCACAAACACCAGGAGTGCCCACACAGTCCATAACCCGGATGTGACCACCCCACCCAAACCCCAGGTGGGGACCCACCCATCCACTAACCCCCAGGATGTGACCCACACCAGCCCCAAAACACCCGGGATGTGCCCCAAACCCCAGTCCATAACCCCCCGGATGTGACCCACCCCATCCACAACACCCAGGATGTGACCCCCCCAGTCACTACCCCGGATGTACCCACACCATCCACAAACACCCAGGATGTGATCCACCCCGTCCACTAACCCCCCGGATGGCCCCAGCCAGCCCACTAACCCCCAGGATGTGCCCACACAGTCCCTAACCCCCGGGATGTCCCCCCCGTCCCTAACACCAGGATGTGCCCCACACCGTCCACTAACCCCCCAGAATGTGACCCACACCAGCCCACTAACCCCGGGATGTGCCCCACACCCCGTCCACTAACCCCCAGGATGTACCCCCCCCAGTCCACTAACCCCCGGGATGTGACCACACCAGCCACTAACACCAGGATGTGCCCCCACACCGCCCACTAACCCCCAGGATGTGCCCCACACCAGCCACAAAAACCCCGGGGTGTGACCCACCGTCCACAACACCAGGATGTACCCACCCCAGTCCACAAAAACCCCAGGATGGGACCCACCCCCACTACACCGGGATGTGACCCACCAGCCCAAACACCGGATGTGATCCACCCAGCCATAACACCCGGATGTGCCCCACACCCCCCACTAACCCCCGGATGTGCCCAACCAGTCCACAAACACCCGGGATGTGACTAAACCCCCGTCCACTAACACCCGGGATGGACCCACACCGCCCACTAAACCCAAGCACCCCTTACTGCTAGGTGAACGGGGACGAAGGTGTAAAATGACTACCCCGGGTACCTACTTTTTTTTTTTAAAAAAACGGGGAGAAAAGTGTGAATGCTAACACCCAAAAACCTACTGGGTTTTCTTGTGAACGAGCCTGGAGTAAGGTGACAACATCCGGTACCTGCTAGGTAAAAAGGGACAGAAACGTAAGGGTAACACCCAGATCCCTACAGGTGCGGGTGAACAGGGAAAGCAGTTGTTTTTAGGAAAAAGCCCAATGCGGGGGGGCCATGACACCAGTGTGTGAGCTGAGTGCATCCCAAAACCCAGCTGGGGCGCCTAGAAAACCTAAACCCATTCGACTTTAAATAAGGAATCGTTCGGGACCCTGACACCGTGTATTTTGGCCATATTGGGTATGCGGCCCCATTTGGGAAAACCCCCCCCTAGCAGCTGTAAAGAAAACTAGAGAAAGTGAAAAGGTTTGCAAAAAGACAGCCCCAGAGCTAAGAGTTGTCCTACGGGGAGAGGTTAAGGAAAACACCTGCGCATGGGGACAGGAGAGAAGGGGGACATATAACGACATACAAAAAATGGAGGAAGGAAAGTGGACAAAAAAGGATGTTCCGAGATTGGAAAAGTAACAAGGGGACACGTTTGGAAGCGAAAACCAGATGAAACCAGGGAGTTTGAGTATTTTTCAGCACGAGTAGTCGTAACCCTACTAGCTTTAAGCAGGGTATGAAAAGCCCCGGGTCAGGGAGAGTGACCCAGTAGCGACCAGTGAAGAGGGGGGGGCTGGAGCTAGGGCTCGCCCCTGCAAAAGTCAATAGGTGCGTACACACAACACACACACACACACAACCCCCCACACCCCCCCACACACACCACACACACACACCCACACCACACACACACACAAATAATAAGGGAGTTGCACCTGGGTGGTGCACAAACCAAGTTTTGTTCACGTGGTTGTGTGCACCCAAGAGGAAAATGCACCTGGTGTGTGCACACAGTTAGTTGAGTGCGCACCCGTTGTGTGTACACGCTTTGTGGTTTGTGCACTTATTGTATGCAAACATACTTAAACTGGAGTTTTGCACAAAATTTACTGAATGGAGTGTGCACCTGGGGCATGGCTTTCCAGAAACACTAATGAGTGGGGCCCCCTGGTGTGTGCACGCACCCCTATGTGGAGGGGGGCATCTGGGTGTGCAATAACATAGGGGAAAGTGTGCACCTGGTGGTGAACATGGGCCAGGTGGAGTGGGGATCTGGGTGTGCACATACACTAGTGGGTGTGCACCTGGTGTGTGCCCCATGCACGGGGTGGGGGTGAAAAATTTGGTGTGTGCACATAAATAGTGGGAGTGTGCACCTGGTGTGTAAACAAAAGCACTGGTGGGTGTGCCCCTTGGTGTGTGCACAAAACCACTGGGTGGAGTGTGCCCCCGGGGGTTTTGTGCACTTTAACATTTGTGGAGTGTGCACCTGGTGGGTAAACTAGCACTGGTGGAGTTGACATGGTTGTGTGCACAAAAACCACAAATGGAGTTGGGGCCCCCTGGTGTGTGCACAAAACACTAGTGGAGTGTGCCCCCTGGTGTGCCCAAACATAATCCCGGGGTGTGACCTGGTAGGGACAAAAACCACTAGTGGAGTGTGCCCCTGGTGTGTAAAACATAGCCGGGGTGGGGGGGGGGGGTTTTTGGACCTGGTGTGTAAAATTTAAAAACACAGTGGTTTGCCCCCTGGTGTATAAAACCATAACCTTTTTGGAGTGTCCCACCTGGTGTTTTGAACATAGACTGGGGGAGTGTGACAGGTTTGTGTGCCATAACCTAGTGGAGTGGAAACCTGGTGTGTGCACAAAACCCTAGTGGAGTGTGCGCCGGTTGTGCCCACATAATATAGGGGAGTGTGCCCCTTGGTGAGTGCATTTAAACACTAGGGGAGGGGTGAAACCTGGTGTGGCAATAGAAATAGTGGAGTGTGCACCGGGTTTGGTGCTTTTTCCCACTGGTGGAGTGGGGGAAAATTGGTGTTTTCAATAACACTAGTGGAGTGTGCCCTGGTGTTAAAACTTAACATAGGGGACTGTGACCTGGTGTATGAAATAAACCCTAGTGGAGGGGCCCCCGGTGGTAAACCCTTTAACACTAGGGGGATGTGACCTGGTGTTTGAAAAAACACTAGTGGAGTTGCCCCGGGTTTGTGTGAAAAAACAACTAGTGGAGGTGCCCCTGGTGCGTGAACTAACACTAGTGGAGTGTGCACATAAAAAATTTGGGGAGTGTGCCCCGGGTGTGTGCACTAACACTAGGGGAAAATGTGCACCGGGTGTGCCCAAAAACCATGGGGGAGTGTGCCCCTGGTGTGTGCACTTTACACTGGTGGAGTGTGCCCCTGGCGTCCCGCACAAAAACATGGTGGAGTGTGCACTTGGTGTTGTGCACAGGGAAAATGGGGGGTGTTTTGCAGGGGGCACTGGTGGAGGGGTGCACCTGGTGTGTGTGCAAGACAGGTATCCCAATTTCCCGAAAAGATGAGATTTAAAGGGACACTTGTGCAACATCTGGTTATCTTTATTGAAAAAACTTTTTCCCCTCCAGTGGCTTTTAAATACAAATTTTGGACAAAATTAAAAAACAGAAGAAAAATATAAAAAAGGAGGGAAGTAATCGCCCCTTTCAGCCTTGGAGGTGGGGGTTAAAAACCACCGTGGTTGTAGAGTTTCTAAAGCACAGGTGGGAGACTGGCGTTTTATATAGGCTTTCAGTAAAAGGGGGAAGGTGTAGCAGACGAGGGCATAGTCAGGGTGGGGGGTTTTCCCCAGGGGGAAGTGGGCCCTTCCCCCAAATTGATGGGCTAGTTGTAGAAGTTTTGAAAAAGGGTTCATGTAGATTTTCCTCAAAATTCAAGATCCCATGTGTTGCGGCCTGACAATTGTGAAAAGACAGGTATCCCAATTTACCTGTTTTCAAATTTATGTCCAAAAATTTTTGTTTTGATAAAGTAAACTGGATGGGGGAAACTTTTTTACAATATAGAAAAACCAAAATGTTGAACAAAGTGTTTTTTAACTTTCACTGGTGTGTGACCTAACATGGTGGAATGTCCCACCTGGTGTTTTGTACTTAACAGGGTTTGGAGTGGGGCATTGGTGGTGACAAAACCCACTGGTGGTTTTGATTGGTGTGTGCACAAAACCATGGGGGAAATTTGTGATCTGGTGGGGGCAAAATAACATGGTGGAGTGTGCATTGGTGTGTGCCTTTGACACTGGGGGAAATGGGGCCCCCCTGGTGTGTGCCTTAAATTGGTGGAATGTGCCCCTTGGTGTGTCCCACAAAAAAAAACCTGGGGGAAATTGGGGCCCCCTGGTGTGGGGCACTAACACTGGTGGAATGTGCACCGGGTTTGTTTTGCACATAACACTGGTGGGGGGTGCTTTCTGGTGTGTGCCCCATAACACTGGTGGAGTGTGCATTGGTGTGTGCAAAAAATGGGAATGGGGCACCTGGTGTGTGCCCCAAAAACACTGGGGGAATGTGCACCTGGTGTGTGCAAAAAAAGGGTTTTAGAATTTTGCAGGGGGTTTGTGGCCCCTTAAACATTTGGTGGAAATGTGCACCTGGGTGTTGCAATAAAAATGGGGGAATTTTTGCATCGGGTGTGTGCAATAACACTGGTGGAGTGTGTTGGTGTGTGCACAGGGACATGGGGGGAAATGTGAAACCGGGGGTTGTGCACTAACACTGGTGGAATGTGAAACCTGGTTGTGTGCACATAACACTGGTGGAATGTGAACCGGTTTGTGTGCACAAAAAAACCCCTGGGGGGAATTTGTTGCACCTGGTGTTTGCACAAAACCCACTGGTGGAGTGGCATCTGGTGGGCACATGACACGGTGGAGGTGCCCTGGTGTTTTGCACATAACACTGGGGGAAAATTGTGCACCTGGTGGTGCACATAACACTGGGGGAAATTTGTGCATTGGGGGTGTGCAATAACACTGGTGGAGTGGGGCACCTGGTGTGTGCCCCAAAAAAATGGTAAAAATTTTGGCACCTGGTGGTCCCACATTAACTTGGGGGAGTGTCCCATTGGTGTGGGGCACAGACACTGGTGGAGTGTGATTTGGTTGTGACATAACACTGGTGAAGTGTGCACATGCCCTTGGTGGAGTGTGCACCGGGTGTGTGGTCCCCCTTGAAAATGGTGGAGTGTGCATTGGGTGTGCACTGACACGGGGTGGAGCGTGCACCGGGTTTTGTGTGCACATAACATTTAGTGGGGTGTTGACCGGGGTTGTGAAAAATAACACGGGTTGAGTTTTCACCGGTTTTGTGAACAGGCACTGGGGGGAGTGTGCCCCGGGGTTGGTGCCCCTAAACACTGGGGGAAATTGTGCACATGACCCCTGGGGGAGTGTGCACCTGGTGTGGGGGGAAACCAAAAAACACGGGTGGAGTGTGCCCCTGGTGTTTCCCCTGCCCAACTGGTGGAGTGGGGCATTGGTGCGTGCACATAAATAGTGGGTGTGAACCTGGTGTTTTGCACTAACACTAGTGGAGTGTGCACTTAACACGGGGTTGAGTGTGCCCCTGGTGTGTGCACAGGACACTGGTGGAGTGTGCCCCTGGTTTGTCCCCCAAAACACGGTGGATTTGGGCACCTGGTGTGTGCACATAACATAGTGGATTTGGTGCCCCGGGGAATGTGGCACATAACACGGGGTGGAGTTGCTTTCTGGTGTTTTGCACATGAAAAGGGGTGGGGGGTTTTGCACCTGGTTTTTGTAAAAACCCAAACATTGGTGGAGTGTGCCCCGGGTTTGTGTGCATTTGACATTTTGTGGAGTGTGCACTGGTGTGTGTTTCACTTTAACATTTGGTGGAGTGGGCCCCTGGTGTGGCCATAAACCACTGGTGGATTGGCCCCTGATGTTTTGGCACATAACACTGGTGGTGTGTGACATGACCCCGGTGGAGTTTTGCACCTGGGTGTGCATTAACATGGGGGAATGTGCACCTGGTTTGTGCCCCTAACACTGGGGAGTGTGCCCCTGGTGTGCGCCCCCTTAACATGGTGGAGTGTCCCACCTGGTGTCGCACATAACATGGTGGAGGTGAAACCGGGATGTATGAAACAAAAACCGGGGTGGGTGTTCACCTGGTTTGTGCACTAACATGGCTATCTTTTTTTCCCCGGGGGGGCTTTGAGGACCTCGGGCCCGGTTTCACAGTCGGGCCAAAGAATTCACATTTAAAATTCACTAAAACAGCAGAGAGGGAGTGGTCCCTATGGAGAGTGGGTGTGGTTTTACATGGGCGAGCGTGGGTGAGGGGGGTTTTTGGTGGACCCAAAAACCCCGTGCCTACTTCCTCACCCACATACAGTGGAAGATAGTGCCTTTTTCTGCCACAGGGGCACAAAAATTCACCAAAAAACTCTTTTTGGGATTTGCTGAAATAGCGGGTGCTGGCTTAACAAACTCAAAACCCATACAGGTAAATGCTAAAACACTTGATTGATACAGCAGGGTTTGCTGTGGGGGGGGAAGGTTGCAGGGTCGAAAACTCATATTTCTCAAAGGGAAAAGGGCCCCAAATTTCGGCTAGTAATGGCCTAAACCTGTTGGTTTTCTGGCATGCTGGGGATTTGAAAGTAGTTTTCTTTATGGGGGGTTGATAAAAGTGAAGAAAACCCTTTTTCCCCTTTCCTTCCCTTCTCGGGCAACACAACCGCTGGGGACCCCCAAACTTCCCCAAATTTTTTTCGGGGGAAAAAATTACATCGTTGGGTTGCACCCCAGGGGACCCTTGATTAAGGGTTTCCCGGAGGTTTCCCTTTAAAATTTGCTTTTCCCCCTTGGGTCCCACGGGGCAGTGTTTTGGTCCCCCAATCCCCCCCAAAGGGGCCCCCATGCCAGAAAGGGAGAGAAGAGTAGGCTTCGTTGACTTTTTACGATACCTGGTTTGTAAGAGAGAGCGGTTTTTAAACGTGGTGTTTTAAAACTGGGTAGGGGCCCCTATAGGTGGCACCCAACGACCATGGCACAAAATTTGAACTCAGGTGGCAGACAGCTGGCTGTCTGCCACCCTCGCCACCACTTTTGAGGTGATTTGCCGTGGTTTAGCCCCAAAGCACAAATATAGGTGAGGTAAATTAAAAAAGAAAAGGGGTGGTACAGAAAAGGAAAGTGGGCTGGGGACATAGTACCAATCTTTTAAGGGGAAAGCCTAGTTTTAGGACCTTGGGTTTTTTGCTGTATGTGTGTTGGAATTTGGGTTTACTCTGTGAGTTACAAATGGTGAACCATTAATATTAGTTTTTGCCGTACATTTGAAGGGTTTTTAATTGCTTTAAGTAGGTTTTGTTATATTGAAAAAATTTTTGGGGAGTATTTTTGTGGCATGCAAAGAGTACGTCCCCTTTTATTCTGGGGGCATGTACCCCCCTTTATTCACGGCTATCTTTCCCCAAAAAGCGAAACCCGGGTGGGTGAGGGTTGATGATGGGGGCCCCCTCGTTCAACCAGTAACCAGGGTTTCCCGCCATAAGGGGAAGGGTGGTTTTGGCAATCGCAGGGTTTTGTGGGGGACCACTCTCCCGTTTTGCCTTGTCATTCCCCTTCGAGCTGGTTTTAAGCAAAGGTTCCCCGCCCCCCCCCCCCCCCCTTTTTCTAGGGGGGGCTTTATTCTGCCTTGCTTACCGTCGAGGCCCCTAATTTCCTTCACTGTACATAGGGGTTATAGTGTACATACTTTTTGTTCTAAAAAAATTTGGGTGAAGGATAAAATAAGTCAAAAATTTTTTGCCCCGTGTTTATTTTTTCTCCCTTTACCCCCCAGGTTTTAAAAGGCCAAATTTTGGAAAACCTGGGGTTTTAAAAATCATCCAAGGGGTTTTTTTTAGTAATTCGGATTTACAGTGTCTGTTAGTTTTGGTTGGATTTGGGGAGAGAAGACTTAAGTTGTGTTTATTTTTACCCCAAAAATTGGGTTTAAGGAGTTTAGATGCTTTGGTAGATCATTGATGTAAATGAGAAAGAAAAAATGGGGGCCTGGGGAACCCGAACCCGGTTTTAGTAGTGGAAATTTGCTCCATTTTTTTTTCCCTTTGGTTTCTTTTGCTTTTTGATAAAATTTTAGGTTAATTTAAAAAAATTTTCCTCTAATCCCGAATGTGCTAAACTTTTGGTTTTAAAAGGTTTGTAGTAAATGTGTCAAAAGCTTTACCTTTAATCTATGAAAAAATTCCCCGGGTGAGTTCTTTTTTCTCGAGTGCCTTTGGATTAGTTCTAGGATTTGTATAATTGAGCACTAGACTTTTTTCAGTGACTTGTTTGTGAATTTAAATTTTTTAAAGATTTTAGATTAAAAAAAGGGGGGAAGTTCGAAATAGGGCCCCTTAATTTTTTCAGTTCAGTTGGTTACCTTTCCCCTGAGGATCGGGGGGGGACCCTTGCTGGTTTTAGTATGGATGGGAAGGTTTAAAATTCAGTTATTTTTTTTAAAGGGAGTTGCCAAAAAATTGGCGACAATTCACGGGGGGAAACTTTTTAATATACACGAGTTGGTGGTTTAAATTTTGTTCTTGGGCTGTATTGGGGGATGAGCGAGATTTCCCGTTTGAGCTAGTTGGTGCTAAAAAAAGAAATATTTGGATAGTTGCCCGTGGGGTTTTTCTTTTGGGGTTTAGTTTTTTTGAGTTTTGGGATTCTGCTTGCTAGCTTTTTTTTTTCCCATGGTTTGAGAAGGGAAAATTAAGTTTGTGGGGAGTATCAGTTGGTTGGGGGGAGGGGGTTCTTTCTGGGGTTTTTTAGGTTGGGTCATTCTGTTTTTTGCCATTTTTTAGTCCCATAAAATTTTGGAAAAAGGTTTTCCAGGTTTTTTTTCTTTACCTTCTATATTTTTGTAATCTGTTTTCATAATTCAAAATTTTTTTGAATTCCTTTTTAGGTTGGGGTTTGTATTGACGGAGTAACGTTTTGCCAGATTTACTAGGTATTTGAAACCTTTTAGGGTGCTGTTTGTAATTTCCCGGGGCTGTTAAGGGCTCTGCGCTTGATTCCCTTTTTTTTTTTAAACCGTTTAAAGCATGTTATTTGAGGTCTTTGGGTTTTTTTTTAAAAAAAATGGGTTTAAAAAACATTCTCTTTATCAAAATTTACTTTCTTTGCCATTTTGCCAGTGAAGTTATTTTGGTTAAAAAAGTTAAAAAATGATGAAAACGTATGCAACGGAAGGTGAAAATTAGTTGTGTCCTGAGGGGGGTTTACATAAGTTGGTTATGTGGGAAAAGGGGGGATGTGGGCCCGTGGTGTTATCTGTGGGGCTATGCCCCGATTTTAATGGGATTAGTGTTCGTCTAGATGTGGGGTTGTAATGAGGCGTTTTGTCTCTGAGATTCTCGAGATTCCCTATGTTTTGTGGGAAATTTAGTTACTTGGGGGCTTTGGGCCCTGGGGGAGGTTCTGTTGAAGTTCCTGTGAGGGGTCAAAATGGTGGTTTTTTCATCTGTGCGTTTGGTTATCATATTTCTTAGATTTTCAATAAATAAGTAAAAAATGGAGTGAGATACTCTTTAAATTGCTTTCCCAAAAGTCTAAATATTATTTGTTACAAAATGACAAAAAATCCTGGAAAGGGGCCCAAAAATTACCATAAAAAAAATTTTTCAAAGTTTTTGTACTTTTGGGCCTTTTACCGAATTAAATTTTTGGAAGTCACCCAAAAATTTTGCATGAATATTTCCTTTTATATTTCGACTAGTTTTTTTATCTATTTCTAACTTGGGATCTTTTAAAATTTTATTTGATAGTTAACTATTTTGGGTTTTTAAAAATTTAAGTTAATAATCACGCAAGTTTTGTTACAGTTTTTTATCATGGTATATGTAGTCTGGATTTTATTCACGGTAAAAATTTGAGAGTTTTCTTGGTATAAAAAGTGTACTTATGTATTTATACTAAATTGGGGGGGCTGACCCCCTGCTTTTTCCCAGCGTTAGGGATTGGAAACTTTCCCCCCAAACCCAGGGGGGAAGGACTGCCCCCTCCACTGGGGGGGTGAGGGGCGGGCCCCCCCCTGGGGGGTGAGGTTTCTGCCCCCCCCCCACTGAGGGTGAGGGGACTGAACCCCCTTCCCCCGGGGGGGTGAGGGAGACCCCCCTCCCACTGAGGGTGAGGGGAATGACCCCCCCCCACTGAGGGGGAGAGGGGTGGGCCCCCCCCCATTTTGGGGGAGGTACTACCCCCTCCCCCTGAGGGTTTAGGGACTGACCCCCATCCCACTGAGGGGGGAGGGAATGAACCCCCTCCCATTTAGGGTGAGGGGGGAAATGACCCCCCCCCACTGGGGTGAAGGTTCCGACCCCCTCCCCCTGAGGGTGAGGGACTGACCCCATCCCAGGGGGGGGGGTGGAGAGACTGACCCCCCCCACTGAGGGTGGGGAGACTGACCCCTCCCAAATGAGGGTTTGGGGGGCTGACCACATCCCCCTGAGGGTGGAGGATGGGCCCCCTCCCCCTGAGGGGGTGAGAGACTGACCCCCCCATGAGGGTGAGGGGACTGACCCCCTCCCACTGGGGGTGGGGGATGACCCCATCCCACGGAGGGTTTGGGGCTAACCCCCCCTTATTTTGGGTGATGGACTGATTTTAAACAATTCTTTTACACTTCCCGAAATCTACTGCTTTTCCCGTTTTCGACTGAGGAAAATCTAATGTGCAGGAGAAGTATTTTTGGAAATTTAAAACAAAGCACGTGTTAAAAAATGTTTTTCTTTTTCGTAACACCCAAATTTAAATTAAGAAGAAAATCTTGCTCGTAAATTTCCCGCAATCAGGAAAACTTTCCATGAAGGGGAGACGGGAAGCTTGGGCCCCTGTCAGTCTCCGGAGCGTTTGGCCCCCCGTCAGTCTCCGGGAGCGTTTACCCCCGTCAGGGCTCCGGAGCGGACCCCTTTCCAGTCTCCCGGGCGTAGCCCCCGTCCGTCCTAGGAGGGGTAGGGCCCCTTTTCAGTTTTAAAGGGGCGTTTTGGGCCCCTGTCGTCTCCCCGGGGGATAGCCCCTTTTCAGTCTTCGGAGCGGGGGACCCCCCTTTTTTCAGTTTTCCCGGGGCGGGGACCCCTGCCCGTCTCCGGGGCGTAGCCCCTGTAGTCTCTGGAGCGTAGCCCCTGTTTAGTTCAGGGGGCGTAGCCCTGTAGTCTCCCGGGGCGTAGCCCCTGTCAGTCTTCGGAGCGTGGGCCCCTGTCGTTCCGGGGGGTGAACCCCCGCCCCTCTCGGAGCGTAGCCCCTGTCAGTCTCCGGGCGTAGCTCCTTTTCAGGGTTTAGGAGGTAGCCCCTGTCGTCTCCGGAAACGTAGCCCCCCCGTCAGTCTTCGGAGCGTGACCCCTGTCAGTCCCCGGAAGCGTTTGCCCCCCTTTGTCTCCGGGGGCGTGACCCCCGTCGTTTTCCCCCGGGCGGGGAAACCCCTTTTCAGTTCCAGACGTTTACCCCCCGTCAGTCTCCAGGGTACCCCTTTTCAGTTTCCGGGACCCCTAACCCGGGCAAAACTCCGGAGCGTGGGCCCCCGCTGTCTCCCGGGGCGTGGAAACCCCCGCAGTCTCCGAGCGTGGCCCCGTCAGTCTCCGGGGCGTAACCCCCGTCAGTTCCGGAGCGTGGGCCCCGTGTTCCGGGCGGGGACCCCCCGGGCTGCCTCCCGGGGGTGACCCCCGTCAGTCTCCGGGAGCGTGACCCCCGTCAGTCTCCAGAGGGACCCCTGTCAGGGCTCCGGAGCGTGACCCCGTCAGTTTTCTGGACCGGGGGCCCCCTTTAGTCTCCCGGGCCCTGGCCCCTGTCAGTTTCGGGGGCGTGGGGCCCCCGTTCCGTCTTGGGACCCCTGACCCCCGTCAGTCTCGGGGGGCCGTGGCCTCTGTCGTCTCAGGACCGGGGGCCCCTGGCAGTCTGGGGGCCGTGTCCCCTGTCCGGCCCCGGGACCGTGGCCCCCGTCAGTCCGGGACCGTGGCCCCTGTCAGTTTTGGGACCGGGCCCCTGTCAGTCTCGGGACCGTGGCCCCTGCAGTCTCGAGACCATGGTTCGAGCCCTTTCCCTCCATCTGTTGTTTTCTTGACAGTGTTTTTTTACAATTTTTTTTGAGTTCTTGAAAGGCTATGTTTAAACCTTTTAAAGGTTGGGGGGGGGTGACGACCTTTCCCCTTTTCCGTAGTGACGACCCTTTACTACCGCCCGGGGGACGACCTTCACTGAACTTTTCAGCGATTTATTCCCTTTCTAAATCCCCCCCCCCTCAAAAAAAAAATAACTTAATTTGGTTTTTGGATAATATTTTTTATTTTTATTTTTCAATCGCCGTCTGCCATCAAAGGGTGGCGAAAAAATAATAACTTTCATTAATGTTCATCCATCGCTCTCTTGCAAAGGCTTGGGTTACCCTACAAATTATTAAAACTGTAAACCCCGGCACTTCACATCTCCAGGACTCAAGCCGGCCCGCGATTTCCCCGAATCCCTTCATAAATGTTACTTTACTCACACTCCAACAGCACATCAAGTCCTAAACTAACATGCTCACGCATGCAGGAAGTCTAAGCCCCTCGCACACAAAACCTCCTTTACCCCTCTCCTTCCAACCTTTCCTAGGCCGACCTCTACCCTGCCTTCCCTCCACTACAGATTTATACACTCTTGAAGTCATTTTATTTTGTTCCCTCGTCTCTACATGTCCGAACCACCTCAACAACCCTTCCTCAGCCTTCTGGACAACAGTTTTGGTAATCCCGCACCTCCTCCTAACTTCCAAACTACGAATTCTCTGCATTATATTCACACCACACATTGCCCTCAGACATGACATCTCCACTGCCTCCAGCCTTCTCCTCGCTGCAACATTCATCACCCATGCTTCACACCCATATAAGAGCGTTGGTATAACTACACCCTCATACATTTTCCTCTTTTCTTCAATGGACAAAGTTCTTCGTCTCCACAAACTCCTAAGTGCACCACTCACCTTTTTCCCTTCATCAGTTCTATGATTATCCTCATCTTTCATAGACCCATCTGACACATCCACTCCTAAATATCTGAATACTTTCACCTCATCCATACTCTCTCCCTCCAATCTGATATCCAGTCTTTGATACCTGTTTTTTTTTTGTTATCCTCATCACCTTACTCTTTCCTGTATTCACTTTTACTTTTCTTCTTTTACATACTCTACCAAACTCATCCACCAACCTCTGCAACTTCTCTTTCGAATCTCTCAAAAGCACAGTGTCATCAGCAAAGAGCGACTGTAACAACTTTCACTTTGTGTTAGATTCTTTATCTTTTAACCCCACACCTCTTGCCAACACCTGAGCATTCACTTCTTTTATAATCCCATCTATAAATATATTGTACAACCACGGTGACATCACATATCCTTGTCTAAAGCCTACTTTTACTGGGAAATAATCTCCATCTCTCATACATCCTGAGCCCCACTATCCTCGTAAGAACTCTTCATTGCTTTCAGTAACATACCTCCTATTCCATAAATTTGCAACATCTGCCACATTGCCACCCTATCCACCCTGTCAAACGCCTTTTCCAAATCCATAAATGCCACAGAAATCTTTTTACCCTTATCTAAATACTGTTCACCTATATGATTCACTGGAAACACTTAGTCTACACACTCCCTACCTTTCTTAAAGCCTCCTTGTTCATCTACTATCCTACTCTTCGTCTTACTCTTAATTCTTTCAATAATAACTCTTCCATACACTTTACCAGGTATACTCAACAGACTTATTCCCCTATAACTTTTGCACTCTCTTTTATCCCCTCTGCCTTTATGCAGGGGAACTATGCATGCTCTCTGTCAGTCCCTAGGTACCTTACCGTCTTCCATACATTTATTAAATAAAAGCAACAACCCCTCCAAAACTATATCCCCACCTGCTTTTAACATTTCTATCCCACCAACCCCTGCTGCCTTACCCCCTTTCATTCTTCCCACTACCTCAAGAAAATTAACTTGAATTTCTTCCCTCTGAATCAGGTTACTGTGAC
>NC_069429.1:43963306-43983929 GCF_026875155.1 Cherax quadricarinatus | reverse complement strand
ACAAAAATAATGTTAGGCTTGCTGACACCAACAATGCTCTTTTCTCTCATGTCAGAGATCACAGTCATCCTATTTATTGGTCTTGTGCTAATACTGTCTACCCTACATCTTACTTTCACAGTCGCCGTCTGGTTGAATCCTCTCTTATACATAAAATTCCTCGTATGAATCTTAGTCGTGGCTTTGTCTCTGTTGATGCATTCCCTTCCCATTGCTTTGTAAAATGTTCCAAACTTCAGTGCACCAATGACTCAACCTGATTCGTTTTTCCCCTTCTCCCGTTTTCCCTTTCCTATTTCCTCTTTCTTCGGGTTTTTTTTCTTCTGCCTTGAGTATTTGTCCTTTATTATTTATATCCACCTTCTGTGTTCTTGGTCCTACCCTTAGTGGGCCCATAGTTCCCTTTCAGTTCTCCTCTTTCTTAGGATTTGCTGACTCTATTACTACTACTACTTCTGCCACCTCTACCATAACCACTCTTCCTCCTTTCCTACTACCGGACTTGAATCCTGGAGATGGGAAGTACAGTGTCTGCACTCTGTTGGCGGGGTGTTAATGCTGTAGTTTTATAAATGTAGTGTACGCTTGCTCCTGGCAACACACTGATTGAGTGAATGATGAAAGTTTTTCTTTTTCGGGACACCCTGCCTTGGTGGGAGACGGCTGCTGTGTTAACAAAAAAATAAAATAATAATAATGATAATCATAGAAATAATTATTGTCTTAATAATTAATGTATTAATAATTGCAATAATAATAATAATAATAATAATAATAATAATAATAATAATAATAATAATAATAATAATAATAATAATAATAATAATAATAATAATAATAATAATATAATAATAATAATAATAATAATAATAATAATAATTGTAAGGGGAAAAGTTCAACACATAGGAGTAGCGAGCGAATATATGATGATAGTATGATTGCCGGCTGCTTGTTAAGGTAGGGTCAGTCTAGCTCCTGCTATCCCCCCCCCCTGTTTCTCTACCCGGAAAGGTGACGTGTGGAGCTCCGACCAAACAGTAATCACTTGACTCACAGCTCCCAGCACAACCCTTCGAATGTCAGCTTGGGTCATGTGGCAACCAAAGAAACAGTGTTGAAGGAAACGGACTCAGCTCAAGTCATGAGAAGTCACTTTGTAATCTACGTACCTGAGTACGTGTAGTTAACAGCAGGCAACTACCCCTCATAAACAGTGTTGAAGGAAACGGACTCAGCTCAAGTCATGAGAAGTCACTTTGTAATCTACCTACCTGAGTACGTGTAGTTAACAGCAGGCAACTACCCCTCATAAACAGTGTTGAAGGAAACGGACTCAGCTCAAGTCATGAGAAGTCACTTTGTAATCTACCTACCTGAGTACGCGTAGTTAACAGCAGGCAACTACCCCTCATAAACAGTGTTGAAGGAAACGGACTCAGCTCAAGTCATGAGAAGTCACTTTGTAATCTACCTACCTGAGTACGTGTAGTTAACAGCAGACAACTACCCCTCATAAACAGTGTTGAAGGAAACAGACTCAGCTCAAGTCATGAGAAGTCACTTTGTAATCTACGTACCTGAGTACGTGTAGTTAACAGCAGGCAACTACCCCTCATAAACAGTGTTGAAGGAAACAGACTCAGCTCAAGTCATGAGAAGTCACTTTGTAATCTACGTACCTGAGTACGTGTAGTTAACAGCAGGCAACTACCCCTCATCTTTGTAGTGGTAAAGAACCTGCGTCCCTATCATCTGGACAGACTATTCAAGACTATAGACTCTGTGAAGAACTAGTCGTTGTGTTGTCACTCAACACTTGTGACCTCCCCGTCAGTAACGATACAGTTTCTACAAGACAGTGTCAACATCAACCAGACAACACAGTTTACTTGTACATATTAGCCTTGAATTCAAATGACATTTTTTTATTTAATTTTTCATTTTTCTTTCAAGTAGGATACACATTCATGTTTTATTGTTTTATGTTTTTATTTCTAATAAAATGTTTATCATTGTTATTATTTCTTTTTCTATTCATTAATTTTCCTGAGGAGGAGCTAACCTTGGTAATACTGGAGTTGTTGCACGACTCAGGAGGAGCTAACCTTGGTAATACTGGAGTTGTTGCACGGCTCAGGAGGAGCTAACCTTGGTAATACTGGAGTTGTTGCACGGCTCAGGAGGAGCTAACCTTGGTAATACTGGAGTTGTTGCACGGCTCAGGAGGAGCTAACCTTGGTAATACTGGAGTTGTTGCACGGCTCAGGAGGAGCTAACCTTGGTAATACTGGAGTTGTTGCACGACTCAGGAGGAGCTAACCTTGGTAATACTGGAGTTGTTGCACGGCTCAGGAGGAGCTAACCTTGGTAATACTGGAGTTGTTGCACGGCTCAGGAGGAGGTAACCTTGGTAATACTGGAGTTGTTGCACGGCTCAGGAGGAGCTAACCTTGGTAATACTGGAGTTGTTGCACGGCTCAGGAGGAGCTAACCTTGGTAATACTGGAGTTGTTGCACGGCTCAGGAGGAGCTAACCTTGGTAATACTGGAGTTTTTGCACGGCTCAGGAGGAGCTAACCTTGGTAATACTGGAGTTGTTGCACGACTCAGGAGGAGCTAACCTTGGTAATACTGGAGTTTTTGCACGGCTCAGGAGGAGCTAACCTTGGTAATACTGGAGTTGTTGCACGGCTCAGGAGGAGCTAACCTTGGTAATACTGGAGTTGTTGCACGGCTCAGGAGGAGCTAACCTTGGTAATACTGGAGTTGTTGCACGGCTCAGGAGGAGCTAACCTTGGTAATACTGGAGTTGTTGCACGGCTCAGGAGGAGCTAACCTTGGTAATACTGGAGTTGTTGCACGGCTCAGGAGGAGCTAACCTTGGTAATACTGGAGTTGTTGCACGGCTCAGGAGGAGCTAACCTTGGTAATACTGGAGTTGTTGCACGGCTCAGGAGGAGCTAACCTTGGTAATACTGGAGTTGTTGCACGGCTCAGGAGGAGCTAACCTTGGTAATACTGGAGTTGTTGCACGGCTCAGGAGGAGCTAACCTTGGTAATACTGGAGTTGTTGCACGGCTCAGGAGGAGCTAACCTTGGTAATACTGGAGTTGTTGCACGGCTCAGGAGGAGCTAACCTTGGTAATACTTACTGGAGTTGTTGCACGGCTCAGGAGGAGCTAACCTTGGTAATACTGGAGTTGTTGCACGGCTCAGGAGGAGCTAACCTTGGTAATACTGGAGTTGTTGCACGGCTCAGTAAGCCTTCACAATAAAAATAATAATAATTGTATTAATAGTAACTATATTAGCACTAATAATAATATTATTACAAATAATATCCTTGTTAATAATAGTAGTAGCAGTAGTACATTTACAAGGGTCTTACAGCAGCGGTGTAGTAGCAGTAGTACATTTACAAGGGTCTTACAGCAGCGGGTGTAGTAGCAGTAGTACATTTACAAGGGTCTTACAGCAGCGGTGTAGTAGCAGTATACATTTACAAGGGTCTTACAGCAGCGGGTGTAGTAGCAGTAGTACATTTACAAGGTCTTACAGCAGCGGTGTAGTAGCAGTAGTACATTTACAAGGGTCTTACAGCAGCGGTGTAGTAGCAGTAGTACATTTACAAGGGTCTTACAGCAGCGGTGTAGTAGCAGTAGTACATTTACAAGGGTCTTACAGCAGCGGTGTAGTAGCAGTAGTACATTTACAAGGGTCTTACAGCAGCGGTGTAGTAGCAGTAGTACATTTACAAGGGTCTTACAGCAGCGGTGTAGTAGCAGTAGTACATTTACAAGGGTCTTACAGCAGCGGTGTAGTAGCAGTAGTACATTTACAAGGGTCTTACAGCAGCGGTGTAGTAGCAGTAGTACATTTACAAGGGTCTTACAGCAGCGGTGTAGTAGCAGTAGTACATTTACAAGGGTCTTACAGCAGCGGTGTAGTAGCAGTAGTACATTTACAAGGGTCTTACAGCAGCGGTGTAGTAGCAGTAGTACATTACAAGGGTCTTACAGCAGCGGTGTAGTAGCAGTAGTACATTTACAAGGGTCTTACAGCAGCGGTGTAGTAGCAGTAGTACATTTACAAGGGTCTTACAGCAGCGGTTGTAGTAGCAGTAGTACATTTACAAGGGTCTTACAGCAGCGGTGTAGTAGTGCAGTAGTACATTTACAAGGTCTTACAGCAGCGGTGTAGTAGCAGTAGTACATTTACAAGGGTCTTACAGCAGCGGTGTAGTAGCAGTAGTACATTTACAAGGGTCTTACAGCAGCGGTGTAGTAGCAGTAGTACATTTACAAGGGTCTTACAGCAGCGGTGTAGTAGCAGTAGTACATTTACAAGGGTCTTACAGCAGCGGTGTAGTAGCAGTAGTACATTTACAAGGGTCTTACAGCACGGTGTAGTAGCAGTAGTACATTTACAAGGGTCTTTACAGCAGCGGTGTAGTAGCAGTAGTACATTTACAAGGGTCTTACAGCAGCGGTGTAGTAGCAGTAGTACATTTACAAGGGTCTTACAGCAGCGGTGTAGTAGCAGTAGTAACATTTACAAGGGTCTTACAGCAGCGGTGTAGTAGCAGTAGTACATTTACAAGGGTCTTACAGCAGCGGTGTAGTAGCAGTAGTACATTTACAAGGGTCTTACAGCAGCGGTGTAGTAGCAGTAGTACATTTACAAGGGTCTTACAGCAGCGGTGTAGTAGCAGTAGTACATTTACAAGGGTCTTACAGCAGCGGTGTAGTAGCAGTAGTACATTTACAAGGGTCTTACAGCAGCGGTGTAGTAGCAGTAGTACATTTACAAGGGTCTTACAGCAGCGGTGTAGTAGCAGTAGTACATTTACAAGGGTCTTACAGCAGCGGTGTAGTAGCAGTAGTACATTTACAAGGGTCTTACAGCAGCGGTGTAGTAGCAGTAGTACATTTACAAGGGTCTTACAGCAGCGGTTGTAGCAGTAGTACATTTACAGGTCTTACAGCAGCGGTGTAGTAGCAGTAGTACATTTACAAGGGTCTTACAGCAGCGGTGTAGTAGCAGTAGTACATTTACAAGGGTCTTACAGCAGCGGTGTAGTAGCAGTAGTACAAGGGTCTTACAGCAGCGGTGTAGTAGCAGTAGTACATTTACAAGGGTCTTACAGCAGCGGTGTAGTAGCAGTAGTACATTTACAAGGGTCTTACAGCAGCGGTGTAGTAGCAGTAGTACATTTACAAGGGTCTTACAGCAGCGGTGTAGTAGCAGTAGTACATTTACAAGGGTCTTACAGCAGCGGTGTAGTAGCAGTAGTACATTTACAAGGGTCTTACAGCAGCGGTGTAGTAGCAGTAGTACATTTAACAAGGGTCTTACAGCAGCGGTGTAGTAGCAGTAGTACAAGGGTCTTACAGCAGCGGTGTAGTAGCAGTAGTACATTTACAAGGGTCTTACAGCAGCGGTGTAGTAGCAGTAGTACAAGGGTCTTACAGCAGCGGTGTAGTAGCAGTAGTACATTTACAAGGGTCTTACAGCAGCGGTGTAGTAGCAGTAGTACATTTACAAGGGTCTTACAGCAGCGGTGTAGTAGCAGTAGTACATTTACAAGGGTCTTACAGCAGCGGTGTAGTAGCAGTAGTACAAGGGTCTTACAGCAGCGGTGTAGTAGCAGTAGTACATTTACAAGGGTCTTACAGCAGCGGTGTAGTAGCAGTAGTACATTTACAAGGGTCTTACAGCAGCGGTGTAGTAGCAGTAGTACATTTACAAGGGTCTTACAGCAGCGGTGTAGTAGCAGTAGTACATTTACAAGGGTCTTACAGCAGCGGTGTAGTAGCAGTAGTACATTTACAAGGGTCTTCAGCAGCGGTGTAGTAGCAGTAGTACATTTACAAGGGTCTTACAGCAGCGGTGTAGTAGGCAGTAGTACATTTACAAGGGTCTTACAGCAGCGGTGTAGTAGCAGTAGTACATTTACAAGGGTCTTACAGCAGCGGTGTAGTAGCAGTAGTACATTTACAAGGGTCTTACAGCAGCGGTGTAGTAGCAGTAGTACCATTTACAAGGGTCTTACAGCAGCGGTGTAGTAGCAGTAGTACATTTACAAGGGTCTTACAGCAGCGGTGGAATGTGACTCAGTCATCATTGATCCTAGAGAGGAGAGTGTAACTTCTATTTTCTTGGACCAAGAACCCTTTTCATTAAGCTCACACACACACACACACACACACACACACACACACACACACACACACACACACACTCCTCTCTCTCTCTTCTTTCTCACACACACACACACACACACACAACACACACAGGAGGGGCCAAGAGCTGTGACTCAACTCCTGTAACCGCAAATGGCTGGGTACAAGTAGATGAATACACACACACGCGCACGACACTGGAGGACAGGAGAGATAGGGAGGACATGATAACGACGTAAAAAATACTGAGAGGAATTGATAAGGTGGACAGAGACAATGTTTGACAGGTTTTACACAGCTGGATGTTGAAAACCTAGATATGTCACAGGGATGATAAGATGTATGTCTACAGTCACAAATTTCTCAGGAAGTCAATCTGGAGAATGATAAAGCTGAGACAGAATCCATACAAAGCTTTAAGAATATGCACGATAAAGCTTTTGGAGCAGGCAGAGAGGAGACCTAGTAGCAATCAGTGGAGAGGAGGGGCCAGGAGCTGTGAATCCACCTTTGTAACCAAAAATAGGTGAGTACACATTCGCTGTAATATGTACACTCCTGACATGTCCGGGAAGTTTATAGCGCATGAATGCACGGACAGCCAGGAAGTTCACGCACGGGTACACACAGTCACACTCTCTGAACGCCACCGCCTGTATGTATTCAAGGTCACATGTTTCCTAGACTGATGTGTACACTGACTCATGCCTTACCCCTCGTGTCTAACAGACATGTACACTGACGCATGCCTTACCCCTCGTGTCTAACAGACGTGTACACTGGCGCTTACCTTACCCCTCGTGTCTAACAGACGTGTATACTGACACATACCTTACTTCTTGTGTCTAACAAACGTGTTCACTGACGCAAGCCTTACCCCTCGTGTCTAACAGACGTGTACACTGACTCATACCTTACCACTAGTGTCTAACAGACATGTACACTGACGCATACCTTACTACTAGTGTCTAACAGACGTGTACACTGACTTATACCTTACCCCTCGTGTATAACAGACATGTACACTGACGCATGCCTTACCCCTCGTGTCTAACAGACGTGTACACTGACGCATACCTTACTACTAGTGTCTAACAGACGTGTACACTGACTTATACCTTACCCCTCGTGTCTAACAGACGTGTATACTGACACATACCTTACCTCTTGTGTCTAACAAACGTGTTCACTGACGCAAGCCTTTCCCCTCGTGTCTAACAGACGTGTACACTGACTCATACCTTACCACTAGTGTCTAACAGACGTGTGCACTGATACATGCCTTACCCCTCGTGTCTAACAGACATGTACACTGACGCATACCTTACCACTAGTGTTTAACAGACGTGTGCACTGACACATGCCTTACCCCTCGTGTCTAACAGACATGTACACTGACGCATACCTTACCACTAGTGTTTAACAGACGTGTGCACTGACACATCCTTACCCTTGTCTAACAGACATGTACACGTGCATACCTTACCACTAGTGTCTAACAGACATGTACACTGACGCATACCTTACCACTAGTGTCTAACAGACATGTACACTGACGCATACGTTACCACTAGTGTCTAACAGAAGTGTGCACTGACGCATACCTTACCACTAGTGTCTAACAGACATGTACACTGACGCATACCTTACCACTAGTGTTTAACGGGACGGTGCCTACGCATACCTTACCACTAGTGTTAACAGACGTGTGCATGAGGCTACCATACCACAAAGTGTCTAACACATGACACTGACGCATACCTTACACTAGTGTTTTAACAGACATGTACACTGACGCACCTTCCCACTAGTGTCTAACAGACATGTACACATGACGCTTTCCCTTACCACTAGTGTCTAACAGACGTGAAACACTGACGCATACCTTCCCACTATTTGTATAAAGCTGTACATGAGTACCTTACCACTGTGTAATAACGACGTGTACACTGACGTTTCCTTACCATAGTGTAACAACGTGTACACTGACGCAAAACTTAAACACTAGTGTAAAACCAGTCGTTAACACTGAGCATTCCTTACCCCTTCGTGTTTAACAGTTTACTTATACTGAAGTAGGTTTCGTTTAATTAATTTTTCAGTGGTGTATTTTTTTATACTAAAGCATCCTGGTTGATTAAGTTTGCAGGGGTAATAATTTGGGTGAGCTTGTGTACTTCCATTAAGGTAGTATCACGGGCATGGCAGTTTATGAATTTGTGGCTAGGTTTGACTTTTGTTGCATGATAAGAGGGTTTAAATGATCCGTGTTTTCGATATTTCCTATGAAGATGGCCGAGAAAGACATAATTAAGGTGTTAAGTAAAAGGACACAAATGCAACTACTGTGACATTTTATTGTGGCAATGTTTCGCTCTCCAGGAGCTTTGTCAAGCCGTTACAAACAGTACATGGACACAGAGGGTATATTATTTAGAGTGAGGTGTAATACTAATGGTAATAGTTAGTAATATTAGTATGTACAAAAAGGGTAGTAATACAATTGGTAGAACAATTAACTTGCACATAAGTAAAGGTATAAAAGATATTACTAGGGTAGCATGAAAATAGACAAAAGTGGTTGGTTGGATTCAAGAAGGTCAGTTTCAGTGTTCCTCCTCTGTAACGTGCTTGGGTAGTATTAGCAACATAGACTATGTGATGACAGGGTTTTCAGGAGGATTCTCGCTAAGACCTCAGAGCTGGTGAAGCTGCCTTTGTTTTGTTTGTATTAGAAACGGCGATTAATGCTGATTCAGGGCACTTGTGTCTGCGGAAATTAGGTTCTTAGATCACTAATCGGGCGGCCCTGAATTTCATGAGATGATTAGCGGAATTTCGGTGTTTTACGCAGACGTTATTCAAATTATCGTTCCTATACGCATTAATGTGTTCATTGAATCGTGTTTTGAGGTTCCATGTTGTTTCACCTACATAAATCCTGAAATTAAGACACATGTACATCATCAGGTTATCTTTATTGTAGACGTTTCGCCATCCAGCGGTTTTACCAAAACAAATTCAAGGACATAATTTGAAGACAGTAGAACTATATACAGAAGGTGAGGTAATCCGTCCCTCAACCTTGGAGATGGTGTGAAGAGCACCGTTAGTATATAAGCTAGCACTTACATACTATCGTCAGGTGGAAAGGGGACGTGTAGCAGACGAGGGCATAGTCACTGGTATGCAGGATTCCCAAGTGGAAGTAGGTCTTACCCAAAGAGATAGGGTAGCTGTAGTAGCAGTTGTCGTAGACGTGAAGGTTATGTACATGTCCTCATGGTAATGTCCATCAAGGACTTTACCAGTAATAGACAGAACAAACTTCAATCCTCTGCTTTTTTTTTTTTTTTTTTTAAATCATTACAATACAAGGTGGAAATTATATTAAGGTACACATAATGAGTTAAATCACAAATTCCCAATTCACCCTTACAAAAATGATTACAACAGACAAAAGTGTTCTGACAACCTAACACCACACACCATATACACCCCAGTTATACCAGAGTTATATACCTGTGACCACCCTAATACCACACAACCATATACACCCAGTTATACCAGAGTTATATACCTGTGACACCCTAATACCACACACCATATACACCCAGTTATACCAGAGTTATTATACCTGTGACACCCTAATCCACACACCTATAAAACCCAGTTATACCAGAGTTATTTTACCTGTGACACCCTAAAAACCACAAAACTTTATACACCCAGTTATACCAGAGTTATATACCTGTGACACCCTAATACCACACACCATATACACCCAGTTATACCAGAGTTATATACCTGTGACACCCTAATACCACACACCATATACACCCAGTTATACCAGATTTTATATACCTGTGACACCCTAATAACCAACACACCATAACACCCAGTTATACCAGAGTTATAAAACCTGTGACAAACTAAAAACCACACACCATATACACCCAGTTATACCAGAGTTATATACCTGTGACACCCAAATACCACACACCATATACCCCCAGTTATACCAAGTTATATACCGTGACACCCTAATACCACACACCATATACACCCATTTTATACCAGAGTTTTATAACCTGTGACAACCTAACACCACACACCATATACACCCAGTTTATACCAGAGTTATATACCTGTGACACCCTAATACCACACACCATATACACCCAGTTATACCAGAGTTATATCCTGTGAAAAACCTAAAAACCACACACCATATACACCCAGTTAAAACCAAAGAGTTATATCCCTTTGACACCCTAATACCACACACCATATTACACCCAGTTATACCAGAGTTATATACCTGTGACCCCCTAATATACACACCATATACACCCAGTTATACCAGAGTTATATACCTGTGAACACCCAAATACCACACACCATATACATCCAGTTATACCAGAGTATTTTCCTGTGACAACCTAATCCCACACACCCATAACAACCCAGTTAAAACCAGAGTTATATACCTGTGACAACCTAATACCACACACCATATACACCCACTTAAAACCAGAGTTATATACTGTGACAACCTAATACCACACCCCCATATCACCCATTTTATACCAGAGTTTTTATACCTGTGACACCCTAATACCACACACCAATTAAAACCCAGTTATCCCAGAGTTATATACCTGTGACACCCTAATACCCCCACACCATATACACCCAGTTATCCCAGAGTTTTTAATACCTGTGACAACCTAATACCACACACCATATACACCCAGTTATACCAGAGTTATATACTGTGACACCCTAATACCACACACCATATACACCCAGTTATACCAGAGTTATATACCTGTGACACCCTAATACCACACACCATATACACCCAGTTATACCAGAGTTATATACCTGTGACAACCTAATACCACACACCATATACACCCAGTTATACCAGAGTTATATACCTGTGACAACCCTAATACCACACACCATAACACCCAGTTATACCAGAGTTATATACCTGTGACACCCTAATACCACACACCAAATACCCCCAGTTTATACACCAGAGTTATAAAACCTGTGACAACCTAATACCACACACCATATACACCCCAGTTATACAGAGTTATATACCTGTGACAACCTAATACCACACACCATATACACCCATTTTATACCAGAGTTATATACCTGTGACAACCAATCCCCACACACATATACACCCAGTTATACCAGAGTTATATACCTGTGACACCCTAATACCACACACCATTTTACACCCAGTTATACCAGAGTTATATACCTGTGACACCCTAATACCACACACCATATAAAACCCAGTTATACCAGAGTTATATACCTGTGACAACCTTTAATACCACACACCAAAAATACACCCAGTTATACCAGAGTTATATACCTGTGACAACCTAATACCACACACATATACACCCAGTTATACCAGAGTTATATACCTGTGACACCCTAATACCCAAAACCCATATACACCCAGTTTACCAGAGTTATATACCTGTGACACCCTAATACCACAAAACCATATACACCCAGTTTAACCAGTGTTATAAAACCTGTGACAAACCTAATACCACACCCCCATATACACCCAATTTACCAGAGTTATATACCTGGGGACACCCTAATACCACACCCAAATATACACCAGTTATACCAGATTATATACCTGTGAAAAACCTAATCCCCAAAACACCATATACACCCAGTTATACCGAGTTATATACCTGGGGACACCCTAATACCACACACCATATACACCCAGTTATACCAGAGTTATATACCTGTGACCCCCTAATACCACCACCATATACACCCAGTTATACCAGATTTTATTTTACCTGTGACAACCTAATACCACACACCATATACACCCAGTTATACCAGAGTTATATACCTGTGACAACCTAATACCACACACCATATACACCCAGTTATACCAGAGTTATATACCTTGACACCCTAAAAACCACACAACCATATACACCCAGTTATACCAGAGTTATATACCTGTGACACCCTAATACCACACACCATATACACCCAGTTATACCAGAGTTATATACCTGTGACAACCTAATACCACACACCAAAAACCCATACACCCAGTTATACCAGAGTTATATACCTGTGAAAACCCAAATTTACCCACACACCATATACCCCCAGTTATACCAGAGTTTTTATACCTGTGACACCCTTAATACCTCACACCATATACACCCATTTATCCCAGGTTTATATACCTGTGACAACCTAATACCACACACCATATACACCCAGTTATACCAGAGTTATATACCTGTGACAACCTAATACCCACCCATATACACCCAGTTATACCAGAGTTATATACCTGTGACACCCTAAAAACCACACACCAATACACCCAGTTATACCAGAGTTATATACCTGTGACAACCTAATACCACACACCATATACACCCAGTTATACCAGAGTTATATACCTGTGACAACCTAATCAACACACCATATACCCCCAGTTTTTACCAGAGTTTTATACCTGTGACAACCTATATACCCCCACACCATATACACCCAGTTATACCAGAGTTATATACCTGTGCCCACCCAATACCACACACCATATACACCCAGTTATACCAGATTTTATATACCTGTGAAAACCCTAATACCACACACCATATACACCCAGTTATACCAGAGTTATATACCTGTGACAACCAATACCACACACCATTAACCCAGTTATACCAGAGTTATTACCTGTGACAACCAAATACACACAACCATATACACCCAGTTATACCAGATTATATACCTGTGACACCTAAACCACACACCATATACACCCATTTTATACCAGAGTTAAAATACCTGTGAAAACCCTAATACCACACACCATATACACCCAGTTATCCCGGGTTTATATACCTGTGACAACCTAATACCACACACCATATACACCCAGTTATACCAGATTTTATATACCTGTGACACCCCTAATACCACACACCATATACACCCAGTTATTACCAGAGTTATATACCTGTGACACCCTAATACCACACACCATATACACCCAGTTATACCAGAGTTATATACCTGTGACAACCTAATACCACACACCATATACACCCAGTTAAACAGATTTTATATACCTGTGACACCCTAATACCACACACCATATACACCCAGTTTTTTACCAGAGTTATATACCTGTGACACCCTAATACCACACACCATATACACCCAGTTATACCAGAGTTATATACCTGTGACACCAAAATACCACACACCATATACACCCAGTTATACCAGGGGTATATACCTGTGACACCCTAATACCACAAAACCAATATACACCAGTTATACCAGAGTTATATACCTGGACAACCTAATACCACACACCTTTATACACCAGTTATTACCAGAGTTATATACCTGTGACAACCTAATACCCACACCATATACACCCAGTTTATACCAGAGTTATTTTACCTGTGACACCCTAATACCACACACCATATCACCCAGTTATACCAAGTTATATCCCTGTGACACCCTAATACCACACACCCTTTATACACCCAGTTATACCGGGTTTATATACCTGTGACACCCTAATTTACCACCCCACCAATATACACCCAGTTATACCAGAGTTATATACCTGTGAAGGCTGAAACTTTTGACACAGTTTTCACCCCCCCCCCCCCCCCCCCCTCCCTCCCGCCAAATATAACCATCACCAACCTGACTGCATCTTAACTTAACATTAAGGATACATAGGAATTACACTATATGAGTGATGGGAGTAACATCTTAGACACAAAAATATTAATAACAATTAATGGGATACATGTCATTACTTTAAAACAATGACACCCCCAACCTGGTGAAAAAAAACCCGCAAAGTTTAATTTCTAAGAAGGTTGCAACAATGAAGTCAACTCCCAAGGCAACTTATGTGCAAATTATCTTAGCAAAGTTAACCCTAGTCATTCAACACAGGATATAAATAAAAACTTAAATACTATGAAACCATCAGAGAATACAAAGGTATAAAGTATAAAACCGCAGCCATGTAAGCTGCTACCAAAAAAAAAATTCCACATCTTCCCTAACACACATAAACAAAACAAAATTTTTGTGACAACTCCACCTAAACACAAATCACATTATATGACTTAAGCCCACTATGTACATAGAAACAACATAATAATATGACTTAAGACTGCTATGTTACATAGATAACAACATAATAATATGACTTTAAGACTGCTATGTAAATAGATAACAACATTTTAATATGAAATTAAGACTGCTATGTAACATAGATAACAACATAATAATATGACTTAGGGCTGCTATGTACAAGATAACCAACCAAATAATATGACTTAAGACTACTATGTACATAGATAAAAACATAATAAATCTAATTTGAATGGATCACAGTTGATCAATCAGCCTTAACATATCAGGCGTTAGGAGTAATTCTCATAGTACAAGTCCAACATGCGTGTAGTCCCATCTTCCACATACAATAATATGCGTATTATCTACACATAAATACTACAACATACTGGACAAGCAACTGTCCATCACTTCCAATCAATATGCTGCCCTACCCTCAAAACCCGCCCCGTGATTTAGGCAACCCCCCCCCCCCCCTTGAATACCTTATCCATCATTCACTACTACGAACATGAGTACTATATGAATAGTGTATAGTCCATGACACACAAAAAAAACTGGCCAGCTCCACAGGTGCTTTGCACCCGTGGTCACATATTATTCACTCACGCATCACTCATCCAACACACACGCAAACATTTGTTGTCATCCATTACCAGGGAGGCGACCCTGTTTTCAAACCCCTGACTTCCCTACCCCCGCAACACTTTCCACTCATACCCTCCCCTCCCTCGTATATTACAAGTCTAATAAAACCTGTAACGTAATTCCTATTCCCTCTGAAAAATCCCTCCCACCTCCCTCCCAAAAAATTTCCCCGTATTTTTACATACCCTTTTATAGAACGTTACCGCTAACATCCTCCTCTTCACCTCAGTAACCATGTTTCCCCCCCGCAATCCCCACACTATATAGATATAATCTGCCATAATGTATCCCACAGCTCTGATTATCACTTTCCTCCCAACCCCCGCGTCGAGACTTAATGCTCTCAAACAGAAATTCCTCGACCTCCTATCCTATATCACCCTATTTAACCACCCTTGACAATCGTCAGTCCATCACCAAAAATATACTACATGAAAAGCCGACTCCTCCCCACCACAATATCCCACTCTTCCCCCCGTCAACGACCCGTCTGTCCCGTAGAACCACACCCGACGGTAAAATGCCGGTGCAGGAAAACGATGCTTAATCCCGAACACGAGGTTGCAACCTCATCCTACTCAACCTATTCCATATACTTCCCCATGCATACATGGGGAAAATTCCCTCTACAGGCGCTACAACCCTCCCGGCTAACAATCTACACAACCTACCTATTTTAACCTTTGCTGGCTCTCGATCCCACGCCAGAGCCCTCAACACAGTTTCACACTCATGCAACTCAACTCCTGTATACATCCGTTGCAATTCGGTCCGACTTGGAGCAAGTCGGACCGAAACGTTGTCGTAAGCTCCTCTCTTCTATGTGCGGGTTATTTGTGTATCGTTGCAGTCACGGTATTGTGCCTTTTTGTTATGTATACACAATCTCTTGCAATGACTGCAGCAATTATACGACGGTGAAACATCCAGAGACCTGCAAACACGTATTTCAGAACACCAGTACACCTGCAGATCTGATGATCCAAGGAATGCCTGTGTTCAACGCCGAAATTCCCACAACCATTTAATCAACTACATCAACTACATCCTACATCTTCAACCAGAACAACGGCTTTCATAACATAGCTGAACCACTTGCCAAGAAACTTATTCATCGCTATCCCACATAAGAACATAAGAATGGAGGAACACTGCAGATGGTCTTCTCATATACTTATCCAATCTCTTTTTAAAGCTCCACAAAGTTCTAGACTCTACCACTTTTCTTTGAAGACTGTCATATGCTGTATTGTTCACCTGACGCCATCCTATAAATACTCACATATTTTTCACCTAGGTAGATCTGTTTATGACTTGATAAAGCCCACTGAGTAGGCGAAACGTTGTCAATAAAGGATCACATTATGCTGCTTAAGTGTTTATATTTCCATTTTGTCGGTATTTTATACTATTTATTTCCAACCCTACTAGGTAGACTGTTCCACTTATCAACTACCCTATTACCAAACCAATACTTTCCTATGTCCTTTCTAAATCTAAACTTTTCTAATTTGAAGCCATCATTGCGGCTTCTCTTTTGGAGAGATATCCTCAAGACCTTATTTATATCCCCTTTATTAATACCTATCTTCCACTTATACACTTCGATCAGGTCTCCACTCATTCTTCGTCTAACAAGTGAATGTAATTTAAGAGTCTTAAATCATTCTTCATAAGGAATATTTCTAATGCTATGTATTAACTTTGCCATTCTACGCTGAATGTTTTCTAACGAATTTATGTCCATTCTGTAATATGGAGACCAGAACTGAGCTGCATAATCTAGGTGAGGCCTTACTAATGATGTATAAAGCTGCAGTATGACCTCTGGACTTCTGTTGCTTACACTTCTTGATATAAATCCCAGTAATCTAATTTGCATTATTACGTACTCTTAGGCATTGCTGTCTACGTTATTTAACTTATAAGTGCTAGGGTTATGGACACTTTTCTGACTATCAGTTAAGTTTATCTAACTCCTCCTGATGTTCTGTGACATCTACGTTTGAATTAATTATCCTGCCTAATTTAGTGTCATCGGCGAATTTGCTCATATCACTAGTAATTCCCTCATCAAGGTCATTGATATATATTATAAACAACAACGGGCCCAAGACTGATCTCTGTGGAACGCCACTTGTTACAGATCCCCACTCTGATTTAACCCCATTTATGGACACTCTCTGCTTCCTATTAGTGAGCATGACTCACTAGCTCACTAGCCATGACTCAAAAGCTTTACTGAAGAAGGTTAATAAATTATTTAGACAGGAAAGGGCTCTCGTGAATCCATGCTGAGTATCATTAATCAGATTATGCTTATCAAGATGGCTTCTTATAATATCAACTATAATTGACTAATAATTTGCCTATAATTGAGTTCAGGCTTATTGGGCGGTAATTTGACAGTAACGACTTGTTCCCTGCTTTAAAAATAGGAATTACATTTCAGACAGTTAGTTTAATATGTTTATTATGCACCCCATACCCATCCTGTGGGCGGTAGTCACCACATACCCATCCTGTGGGCGGTAGTCACCACATACCCATCCTGTGGGCGGTAGTCACCACATACCCATCCTGTGGGCGGTAGTCACCACCCTACCCATTTCCCGTGGCGGTAGTCACCCCATACCATCCTGTGGGCGGTAGTCAAACCCCATACCCATCCTGTGGGCGGTAGTACCCCCAATACCCATCCTGTGGGCGGTAGTCACCCCCCAACCCCTCCTGTGGGGGGTAGTCACCACATACATCCTGTGGGCGGTAGTCACCACCAACCCATCCTGTGGGCGGTAGTCACCCCATAACCCATCCTTTGGGCGGTAGTCAAAAGATACAGAGGTACATAATTGGGTTTCCAGGGACTGGACTCCAAAAGTTTTGATAGCTGAGGCAAGTTACAAAGGTAATGAACTCCAATTTACAAAGGGAATGAACTCACAATTTACAAAGGTAATGAACTCCAGGTAGGTCTGGTCACAATCATGACAAGTTACAAAGGTATTTACTGATTACAGAGGTACGTAATGGGGCCAGGGGGCTGGGCCCCAAAATTTTGAAAGCTGAACTAGGTACAAGGTAATGAACTCACAAGTTTTCAAAGGTAATGAATCCTGTAAATGGTTACTTACGTTTATACATGGCTACAATCATGAACAAATTATATGTAATGAGCAATTCACACTTCCACACCCGGTCACAACTGTAGTGAGTTATTGGTGCAAATATTGATTGTGAGAAAACAACACACACACACACACCCCACCCCACACACACCAAAACACTCACACACTCCACACACACTCACAACTCACACTCACCACACTCACACACTCACACACACAACACACACACTCCCCCACACTCAAAACCACTAACACACACACACCACAAAACACACCACACTCAAACCACAACTCCCCACTCACACACCTCACACCAAAACACTCACACACACTCACCACCAAAACTCCACACACTCACACACTCACACACTCACACACACTCACCACTCAACACACTCACAAAACTCCCCACACACACCACACACCACACACACTCACACTCCCCCACCACTCACACTCACACACTCACACACTCACACACTCACACACTCACACACACACACAACAACCCCAACCACCCCACACACACTCACACTCACACACTCACACACTCACACCACCACACACACACTCACACACTCACACACTCACACACTCACACACCCCACCCCACAACCCACAATAGGAGATACACACACACACTCACCAACACTCACACTCACACACTCACACACTCACACACACACACACACACACACACACCCCACACTCACACACTCACACTCCACACACTCACACACTCACAACACTCACACACACTCCACAAAAACCCCCTCACACACTCACCACAACTCACACACTCACCACACTCACACTCACACACTCACACACTCCCCACACACCACACACCCCACACACACACACACACACTCACACAACACCACTCACACCACACACCTCACACACTCACACACTTTACACACACACCACACACACACACGCAAACCCCAAATCACACCCACACTCACACACTAACACTCACACACCACACACCACACACTCACACACTCACACACTCACACACACACAGCAACCACAAATAGTGTGAGAACACACAACACACACACACACAAATACACTCACACACTCACATCACACACTCACACATACAACCCCCACGCAACCACAAATAGGGAGTAAAACACACACACACACACACACCACACACACACACTCACCACACTACACACCACACTCCACATACACACACGCAACCACAAATAGGTGAGTAAAAACACACCACACACACACACACACTCAACTCACACACCACACTACAACTCACACACTCACACACACACACACACACACACACACACCACACTCACCACTCAAAACTCACAACACTCACACCTCACACACTCAACACACACACACACACACACACACACAACACTCACACTCCACACTCACACACTCACCCCTCACAACCAACACTCACACCACACATGCAACCACAAATAGGTGAGTACACACACACACCACACACACACACACACACTCACACTCAACACTCACACTCTCACTTACACCACGCAACCACAAATAGGTGATTACAACACACCCAACACACACCACACTTCACACTCAACACTCACAATCTCACATACACACAGCAACCACAAATAGGTGAGTACACACACAGACACACAACACACACACACAACACCTGTTTGAAGAGATAAATTAAAAATATTAGTTAATGGTTCACAGATTCCATTTTTGCTTCCTTAAGAACCCTTGAAAAACCTCATAAAGGGCCCCGGGACTTATTTGTTTCATTAACCATTTCCCGGGGACTTTATATTTTTAAGTTATCTTCTTCAGGCTTACCATAAAAATTAATTAGTGGAATATTGTTTGTGTCTTTCTGTGTGAAATCCGAGAGAATATAATTACTAAAAATAGAGCACATTTTAGTGTTCTTGTCAGTAAGATGCCCTGAGTTATTTTTAAGGGACCTATCATTTCTCTAACTTGTTTCCAAATCTGGAAATAATTTGGTTTTAAGAATCCCTACCCAAATTTAATTTCATAGTCCGTTTAGCTTTTCTTATCCCCTTTTTAACGTCCCTCTTAATGTCAAAATATTGACTCCTAAGATGACCCTTCACCTCTTTTTGATACCTTGAATTCCTTTTTTATGCCTAAAAGATATTTCAGCCTTAAATTATCTATTTTGTGTAATTTTATCTGATCTAATTTCTTTATACAGGACAAACTTTTTTTGGGCACATGTACAGTGTTTAAAAAGTGTCAATATTTTATCCCCTTTTTTTCGTACCCCATCAACAGGGGATAAGTTTCTCTAAGCCCATTTTTTTTCTAAACGAAAACTGGGAAAGTTAGAATTTTCCCTAGTCAACCCCCATCCAATACAAAAGGGGGGGGTGAAAGCTTTTGCTTTTTTTTTTGGGGGGGAGGCTCTAATGCTAATGAATTTTTTTCCTTGGGAATTAAAAAACTCGC
>NC_069429.1:43943515-43962806 GCF_026875155.1 Cherax quadricarinatus | reverse complement strand
TCTTGATTTTTTTTCCTGCAACGGCATTCCCAACACAAATATAATGGTGGTCTACACACACACACACACACACAATTAGGTTTGAAGAATTTCCCTGCGGGAGGTCCAGTGGGACAGAGAACTGGCAGGAAAGCAGTAAATGAAATGATGGAATATGTAGAACAAAATGCAAGGGGGCAGTGGAAAGGTTCATTTCCAAGGGCAACAGTAACAAGGGGAAGACCAGAACAAGCCCCTGGTTTACCCGACGGTGTAAGGAGGCAAAAACAAAGTGCAATAGAGAATGGAAAAAGTACAAAAGGGCCCAGAGAAACACACGAAATAGGGAGATCAGTCGCAGAGCCAGGAACGAGTACGCACAGGTAAGGAGGGGGGCCCCAGCGACAGTATGAAAATGAATAGCAATCGAGAATCAAGACTGACCCGAAACTGTTGTATAGCCACATCAGGAGGAAGACAACAGTCAAAGACCAGGTGATCAGATTAAGGACAGAAGGTGGAGAACTCACAAGAAATGATCAGGAGGTATGTGAGGAGCTGAACAGGAGATTTAAGGAAGTTTTTACAGTAGAGACAGGAAGGGCTGTGGGAAGACAGCACAGAAGGGAACATCAAGAGGGAATATACCAAACAAGTGTTTGGATGACATACGAACAACTGAGGAGGAGGTGAAGAAGCTCTTAAGTGACCTGACACCTCAAAGCGATGGGACCGGACAACATCTCCCCATGGGTCCTTAGAGAAGGAGCAGAGATGCTGTGTGTGCCTCTAACCACAATCTTAACACATCCCTTGAAACTGGGCAACTACCTGAGAATGGAAGACAGCTAATGTAGTCCCCATATTTAAGAAAGGAAACAGAAACGAGGCACTAAACTACAGACCTGTGTCTCTGACATGTATTGTGTGCAAAGTCATGGAGAAGATTATCAGGAGGAGAGTGGTCGAACACCTGGAAAGGAACAAGATTATAAATGAAAACCAGCATGGGTTCATGGAAGGCAAATCTTGTATCACAAACCTCCTGGAGTTTTATGACAAGGTAAACAGAAGTAAGACAAGAGAGAGAGGGTTGGGTAGATTGCATTTTCCTAGACTGCAGGAAGGCCTTTGACACAGTTCCCCACAAGAGATTAGTGCAGAAGCTGGAGGATCAGGCACACGTAAAAGGAAGGGCACTGCAATGGATAAGGGAATACCTGACAGGGAGGCAGCAACGAGTCATGGTACGTGAAGAGGTATCACAGTGGGCGCCTGTTACGAGCGGGGTCCCACAGGGGTCAGTTCTAGGACCAGTGCTATTTTTGATATATGTGAACGACATGATGGAAGGAATAGACTCTGAAGTGTCCCTGTTCGCAGATGACGTGAAGTTGATGAGAAGAATTAAATCGGACGAGGATGAGGCAGGACTGCAAAGAGACCTGGAGAGGCTGGACATGTGGTCCAGTAACTGGCTCCTCGAATTCAATCCAGCCAAATGCAAAGTCATGAAGATTGGGGGGGGCCCAAAGAAGACTGCGACAGAATTTAGGTGGTGGACAAAGACTCAGACCTCACCAGGGAGAAAGACCTTGGGGTGACCAAAAACCCCGAGCACTCCCCGGGAGGCACACATAAACCCAAATAACCGTGCAGCATACGGGCCCCTGGAAAAAATGAGAATGCGTTCCATCCCTTAATAAGGAATGTTAAGAATGTACACTGGTATGTTAACCCATACGGGGTATGCAGCACCAGTCGGGAACCCACCCTGGTAAGCACGTCAAAAAGTTGAGAAAGTACAAAGGTTTGCAACAAGGCAGTCCCGAGCTCGGGGGAATGTCGCGGGGAAAAGGGGTTAAAGGGAAATCGACTGACGACAAGGAGGAAAAAGGGCAGGGGAAAAATGATAAGGGAATACAAGATACTGGGGGGGGGAATGAAAGGGGGGAGGGGAGTGGGATGCCCAGAGAGGGGACACAGGGACAAGGGGCCCAAAACGGGAAGGAAAGACCAGCGGTACGGGCGTTAGGAAGTTTTTTCTTCAGTATAGAGTTTCGCAGTGGAATAGCCAGCAAGTGAAGTAGTGGAGGCAGGGAAACCAAAATAGTTTTAAGAAGAGGTATGACAAAGCTCAGGAAGCAGAGAGGGAGGCCAGTACGATCGTGAAGAAAAGGGGGGCCGGAGCGGCTCGACCCCGCACCCCCCCAATTTGGTGAGTAAAATTTGGTGAATAACCCCACAACACAACACACACCCACAAACACACACACACACACACACAACACCCCAACCCCACAACACCACCATACTTTTTCTTTAATATTTTAGTCTCATACTTAAAAGCACTCTCCTCTCCTTCCAACCCTTCCTTCTTTTAACTTAACCATTTATTCTTATTTCTAAGTAAACCCCAAAAAATCCTTTTTCTGTTTCCTAAATTTGCATTGTTTTAATTTAATTTTAATTCTTTTTTCTCTTTTTAAAAAATTGCTACAAAAACTTGATCTTAAAACAAAACATCTCCACTTCCTCTATCTCCCTTCTCACTACAACTCTCCCCTTTTCAAATACAACATCTTCCCTTTTCATACAAAATTCCCTTCCACTACAACACTTCCTTCTCACTACAACATTTTCCCTTCTCACTACAACATTCCCTTTCATACAAAATCTTCCTTCTCACTAAAAACATCCCCTTCTCCCCTAAACTCTCCCTTCTCACTACAAAATTTTCCTTCTCCCCTAAAAACATCTTCCTTCTCATACAACATCTCCCTTTCACTACAACATCTCCCCTTTTCACTACAACATCTTCCCTTTCACCCCAAAAATCTCCCTTCTCCTAAACATCTCCCCTTTTCACTACAACATTCCCTTCTCACTAAACATCTTCCTTCTCACTACAAATCTCCCCTTTTACTACAAAAAAACTTCCTTCTCAAACAAAATCTTCCTTTCACTACAACATCTTCCTTTCACTACAACATTTCCTTTTCACTACCCAAAATCTCCTTTCACTACAAAAATCTCCCTTCTCCTTTCAAAAATCTTCCTTCTACTACAAATCTTCCTTCTCACTACAAAAATCTTTCCCCTTTTACTACAAAAATCTCCCTTCTCACTACAAATCTTCCCTTTTCACTACAACATCTTCCTTCTCACTACAAAAATCTTCCTTTTCACTACAATCTTCCTTTCACTACAACATCTCCCCTTTTCACACAACATCTTCCTTTCCCCTACAACATCTTCCTTCTCACTACAAATTTTTCCCTTTTCCCCTACAACATTTCCTTTTTCACTACAAAAAAAATCATGTCTCACAACATTCACTACAACAAAAAATCATGTCTCACAACATTTTTCTCAATAAACAAACATCATGTCTCACAACATCTCCACTACAAAACATCTTTTCTCACAAAATTTCTCATACAAAAAAACTTTAAGTTCACAACATTCACTTCCCAAAAAACATCATGGCTCACAACATCTTCCACTACAACAAACATCATGGGCTACAAAATCTCCCCACAACAAACATCATCTCACAACATCTCACTACAACCCAAACCCTCATGTTCCCAAAAATCTTCTCACTACAACAAAAAATCCTGTTCACAACATCTCACTACAAAAAACATCTGTCTCAAACATTTTTCTCACTACAAAAAAAACCTCATGTCTCACAACATTTTCCTACAAACCCAAAAATCATCTCACAACATCTCCTACAACAAACATCATGTCTCAAACATTCCCCTAAAAACAAACATCATGTCTTTACAAAATTCACTACAACAAAACCCTAAAGTCTCACAACCCTCTTCTCACTACAACAAAAAATCATGTCTCACAAAATCTCACTACAACAAACATTTATCTCACAACATCCAAATACAACAAACATCATTTTCTCACAAAAATTTTCACTTTCAACCCAAAAATCATTTCACAACATCTCACTACAACAAAACCCTCATGTCTTTACAACCCTCTCACTACAACAAACATTTATGGGCTAAACATATCACTACAAAAAACATCATCTCACAAACATTCAAATACCAAAAAAACATCATGTCTCACAACATCTCAAAACAACCCAAAAATCATGTCTCACAAATCTCACTACAACAAACATCTGTCTCAAAACATCTCACTCAACAAAAATCATGTTTACAACATCTCACTACAACAAACTCATCTCACAACATCCCCTACAACAAACATCATGTCCCCACAAAATCTCACTACAAAAACATCATGTCTCACCAAAAATCTCACTCAACAACATCATGGGCTCACAACATTCACAAAAAACCCAAAATCATCTCACAAAAATCTCACTTTCAAAAAAATCATGTCTCACAACATCTTCTCACTACAAAAAAACATATGTCTACAACATCTCACTACAAAAAAAACATCATGCTTCCAAAATCTTCTCACACAACAAAAAATCATGTCTCACAAAATCTTCTCACTAAAAAAAACCCTCATGTCTCACAAAAAATTTCATAAACAAACCCTTTATTTTCTACAACATCTCACTACAACAAACATAAGTCTCACAAATCTCACTACAACAAAAAATCATCTCAAACATCTCACTACAAAAAATCATGTCTCACAACATTCCTACAACAAAAAATCATTCACCAAAAATCTCCCTACAACAAACTCAAAGTCTCACAAATTCACTACAACAAACATCATGTTCACAACATTTTATACAAAAAAAATCATGCTTTCCCCAAAATTTTTTTCACTACAAACAAACATCATGTCTCAAAACTCCTACAACCCAAAAATCATGTCTCACAACATCTCACTTACAAAAAAAACATCATGTCTCACAACATCTACTAAAACCCAAAAATCATGGGTTTACAAAATCTCATACAAAAAACATATGTCTCACAACATCTCACTACAAAAACATCATTTCACAAATTCACTACAACAAAAATCATGTCTCAAACATTCACTTCAAAAAAACATCAAACTCACAACAATCCCCACTACAACAAAAATCCCTGTCTCACAAAAATTTCTCAAACAAAAAAAACATCATGTCTCAAAACATCTCATACAACAAAAATCATGTCTCACCAAAATCTCACTACAACAAACATCATGTCTTTACAACATCTCCCTTTCAACAAACATCATGTTCACAACATCTTCTCAATACAACAAAAATCATGTTCACAAAAATTTTCCCCTAAACAAAAATCTGGGCTCACAACATCTCACTACAAAAAAACATCGTCTACAAAAAATCCACTCAACAAAAATCATTCACAACATTCAAATACAACAAAATCATGTCCAAACATTCTTCAACAAACCAAACATGTCTTCCCAAAATCTTCTCACTACAACCAAAAATATGTCTCACAACAAACTCACTACAAAAACTCATGTCTCACAACATCTCACTACAACAACATCATGTTCAAAATCTTCTACTACAACAAAACATCTGTCTCCCCCAAAATCTCATTTCAACAAAAAAACATGTCTCACAACATCTCATAAAAAAAACATTAAAGTCTCAAAAACTTAAATACAACAACATATGGGCTCAAACTCTCACTACAAAAAACAAACATGTCTCTAACATTATAACTGTTTTAAACCCCCCCCCCCCCCCCCCTACTAAAACTCTTGGTACATTTTCTTTTGCCCTTTTTTGGTAAATTTTCTTAACCTTTATTGAACTTTTTTTCTATCAATATTGTATGACCTTTTTAAAAAACAATCTTTTGACACATTCACTTTCCCCCTTTTTTTTGTCCCTTTTTAAAAATTTAAGTTCCCAAATTTTTCCCTTACCCAGATCAGTTTTTTCCTCATAACCTTGCTATTTTCCCTTTTTTAAACTTTCAACTTTTACACCCTCTTTTCAATTTTCCTCCATTAAAACCTCTGTGACTAAAAAAAATGGTAATCAATCATTGGCGGCTCGTGCGGGGGTGCTGTGGAACGGGCAGCACCCCTATTTTACTCGATATTATTGATAAATTCAATATAATGAGTTTCTTTTATCAATTCTTTTTTTATACTTGTAATTAAAATTATCAAAGAGTTAAAGAAAAATAGGGTTGCTGCATTTCTGCAGCACCCGTATGAGTTTGCCACTGTACACAATACAGGAAAGTTATAAGCAAGACATGTGAACAATTAGGTATCTTTAGTTAAAACTACACCAAACATAGTGGCTTTTTTGTTCCAACAATTTTATAAAGCGTAAACACACATTGTAACCTTAGTAAAAAAAAAATTTTATTTTTTTTTTATTATGGCAAAATTTTTGAAATTGTGTAAAATTGGCCAAATTACAATTTTGATCACTTTATGCATAGTTAAAATAAACAATTAGGTATTTTCTTCTTCTAGTAAATTTTAATGGAAGCTTACTAGCAATTAGTAAGAATTTAGTTGAATGGAAAACTGGAACGGCCTAAAATGGAATCAAAGTAGCAAATTTCACCAATTTGCACCAATATAATTCCTGAAGTCTATCAATTTTCATATTTTGGTGTCGTCACCTTTGGAAAAAGCATTCCTATGTTTTATATAAAGTTTGGCAATGACAACAGTTTCAGATTGGGGATTAACGTGAGAGGATTAACAGTTTTGTCTACTTCTTAAAGTCTTCAATATTAGGTTAGTTTGTTTCAAAATATATTACATATTTGGGCTGTCTTTTGTACCTAACAAAGATTTTTTTTTTAACATGTAATTTAACATTATTTTTTTACGCATAAAATGAAATAAAAATTAAATTTGAACAACAGATGTATAACTACTGTAATGTTCCCAAATATAACTACTGTAATGTTGCAAATATAATACTGTAATGTTGCAAATATAACTACTTAAGTTGCAAATATAACTACTGTAATGTTGCAATGTAAACATTTTAAAAATGAAAGCTTTAATTATTCTGTTAAAAGTGTTTTAATATAGTATTATGAAGAAAAATTTCTTCTTTCATTTGAGGGGGAGTAATGGCCTCTATTATTGTACCTTCACTGAGGGCCAGCAATGCTGAAATTTGGGGAAGAGTTCCTGGCACTTCCTGATCCAATCTTCAGCCTGCACGCTGTACTGAATCTGCTTCATCAAAGTTGTGTCAACCTCCTGATAGTGGTGGGCTGCATCAAGACACTCCAGCATGGGTCTGCAGCTGCTTCTTTCCTGCCTCCCCCTTCTGTTGACATATCACCACGCTGGTTTTCCTGTTTTCCCGGAGTTCTATTGCTGCCTTGTTCTGCTCCACCAGAATCAAGAGTTTGTCCTGCAGTTTTGGTGGTGCTGGGTCTTCCCCGTCCCTCACCCGGGCCCCCGGTACTTGCCCAGCTGGGACAGTACTTCTTCACACTCACTTATAAGGTTACTGATACTGCTCTTCTGTTCCTGTACCATAGACTGTAACTTCTTGCCGATGCCTCTTGTGTGGTCTTGACCAGATTTTGGTTTATTCGGATCCCACTGAGTGACCTGCCATATTCCTGAATTTCTTTATGAGAGCCTCCATACCATAATGATCGGGAAACTGAGTAAACAGCTGTAGCACTGTGCCACGCACGGCAGCGGACAGATGAGTTGAACATTCTTTACTGAATCTTTAATACATTGTGAGCAGAATGTTTTGCCACACGGCAGAGTGCGTGGTCGTTGTAGTTCTTCATCATAATTGATAAAAACACCCCTTTACACTCCTCTGGCTTGCTGTCATCCTGCAGAAACGAATACTATGTTAGATTTTATACTAAATGGGTGAATTTTAATACTGATATTTTACACTAAAATAGGGTTGGAATCTAAAATTGAATCCTATTAAATTACTCATCATTTAAGTGCTCATATTGAATTATTTAGACAATTTTGAAAATCCAAGATTAAAAATATTCCATCATTATCACGGTAGTTATGTTCCTGAAAATGCTGTGTTTTAGTTAAAACCATTTTAGACAAACTGAAGAACTTATCGGAAAAATAGGGTTACGTCCTCCTGGAGCCCCCCAAATTGGGGGGCTCCCAGGAACGTAACCCTATTTTCCGATAAGTTCTTCAGTTTGAGTCCTAAAATGTTTAACTACACAGCATTTTCAGGAACATAACTACCGTGTTAAATGATGTTATATTGTATCTTGGATTGTCAAAATTGATCTAAATATCACTATGAGCACTAACATGATGAAGTAATCTTAATAGGATTCAAATTTAGATTCCAACCTATTTTTAGTGTAAAATATCAGTATTAAAATTCACGCCAGTTTAGTATAAAATCTTAACATAGTATTCTTTCTGCAGGATGACAGCAAGCCAGAGAGTGTAAAGTGTGTTTTATCAATTATGATGAAGAACTACAACGACCACGCACTCTGCCGTGTGTGGCGTGGGGGGGGGGGGCACACAATTCTGCTCACAATGTAATTAAAAATTCAGTAAAGAATGTTCAACTCATCTGTCCGAGCTGCCGTGCTGTGCACAGTGCACAGCAGCTACTCATTCCCGATCAATTATGGTATGGAGGCTCTCATAAAGACATTCAGGAATATGCCAGGGTCACATCACTTGGGATCCGAATCACCAAAAATCTGGTCAAGCAACCCACAAAACAAAAAAGGAAAGGCATCGCAAGAAGTTACAAGTCTATGGTACAGGAACAGAAAGATCAGCATCGAGTAACCTTATAAGTGGAGTGTAAGAAGTACTGTCCCAGCTGGGCAAGTCACCAGGGCAGTGAGGGACTGGAAGACCAGCACCACCAACTGCAGGACAAACTCTATGATTTGGGGAGCAAACAAAGGCAGCAATAGAAACTCCTGGAACAGGAAGATACCAGCGTGGTGACTATGTCCAACGGTCGAAGAAGCAGGAAAGAAGCAGCTGCAGACCATGCTGGAGTGTCTTGATGCAGTCAGGCCGGGGGGGCCTGGGGATGCCACTATACAGGAGGTTGACACAACTTGTGATGAAGCAATCAGTACAGCGTGCAGGCTGAAAATTGGATCAGGAAGTGCCAGGAACTCTTCCCAAATTTCAGCTTGCTGGCACCTCATGAAGGTACAATAATAGAGGCCATTACGCATCACTCAACTGAAAGTAGATAATTATTCTTCATAATACTAGTTATTAAACACTTCAACAGTAATATTTAACCTTTCATTTAAATGTTTACACATTTGCTACATACAGTAGTTATATTTGCAACATACAGTAGTTATATTTCAACATTTACAGTAGTTATAGATTTGCACCATACAGAGTAGTTATATTGCAACATTACAGTAGTATACATCCTGTTGGTCAAAATATTAATTTTTTATTTCATTTTATGCAGTACAAAAATAATGTAAATTTACATGTTAAAAAAAAAAATCATTGTTCGGTACAAAAGACAGCCTCAGTATGTAATATATTTGAGGCAAACTAATCCTAATATTGAAACTTTAAGAAGTGATCAAAAGACTGTTATATCCTCTCACGTCTAGAATTCCCCAATCCTGAAACTTGTTTGTCATTGTCCAAACTTATATAAAACATAGAGAATGAGCTTTTTCCAAAGGTGACGACACAAAGTATGAAAATTGATAGACTTCAGGAATTATAGTGGAGGCAAATTGGTGAAATTTGCCTACTTTGAGTCCTATTTTTTAGGCCAGTTCCAGTTTTCCATTCAACTAAATTTTCTTACTAATGGGGGGGGGCGTTGGTAGCCTTCCATTATATTTACTGAGAAGAAGAAACTACCTAATTGTTTATTTCAAACTATGCAATAAAAGTGATCAGAAATTGGTATTTTGGCCAATTTTAGACGAATTTCAAATTGTGCCAATAATAAAAAAAATAATAAAATTTTATTTCTTTACTAAGGTTACAATGTGTGTTACGCTTCAATAATAATGTTGGAACAAAGAAGCCACTACTGTTTAGAGGTTGTATTTTAAACTAAAGATACCTAATTGTTTCAGCACATGTCTTCTTATCAACTTTCCCTGTATTGTGACAGTGGCAGCTCATACGGGGGTGCTGCCAGAACTGCACACCCCTATTTTCTTTAACTCTTTGATAATAAAAAGTAGCAAGTATAAAGAGAAAGAATTGAATAAAAGAAACTCATTATATTTGAATGTTATCAATAATACGAGTGAAAATAAGGGGGTGCTGCAGTTCACAGCAACCCCCGCACGAGCCGCCAATGATTGATTACCATTATTTTAGTCACAGAGGTTTTGAATGGAGGAGAGATTGAAAAGATGGTGTAAAAGTTGAAAGATTTAAAAAGGAAAATAGCAAGGTTATGAGAGAAAAAACTGATCTGGGTAATGGAAAATTGCGAACTTCAAGTTTAAAAGGAGCAAAACAAAGGGAAGTGAATGTGTCTAGATTGATTTTTAAAAAGGTCATACAATATCTGAGTAGATAAAAAGTTCAATAAAGGTTAAGAAAAGTTTATCCAATAAAGGCAAAAGAAAATGTACCAAGAGTTTAGTAGTCAGTAAGAGGGGGGGGGGGGGGGGGGGGGGGGGGGGTGTGTAAGGGAACAGTTATATATGTTATGAGACATGATTGTTTGTTGTAGTGAGAGTTTGAGACCATATGTTGTTGTAGTGAAGTTGTGAGACATGATGTTTGTTGTAGTGAGATGTTGTGAGACATGATTTTGTTGTAAGTGAGATGTTGTGGAGACACGATGTTTTGTTGTAGTAGAAGATTTTGAACATGATGTTGTTGTAGTGAGATGTTGTGAGACATGATGTTTTTGTAGTGAGATGTTGTGAGACATATGTTGTTGTAGTGAGAAGATGTTGTGAAGACATGATGGATTTGTTGTATGATATGTTTGGACATGATTTTTGTTGTAGTGAATGTTGTGATATGATGTTGTTGAGTGAGATGTTGTAGACGATGTTTTGTTGTAGTGAGATGTTGTGAGACAGATGTTTGTTTAGTGGAGAATGTTGTGAACATGATGTTGTTGTAGTGAGAAGATGTTGTGAGACATGATGTTTGTTGTATGAGATGTTGTGAAGACATGATGTTTGTTGTAGTGAGATGTTGGTGAGACATGATGTTTGTTGTAGTGAGATGTTTTGAGACATGATGTTGTTGTATTGAGAAGATGTTGTGAGACATGGAGGTTTGTTGTAGTGAGATTGTTGTGAGATGATGTTTGTTGTAGTGAATGTTTGAGACATGATGTTTGTTGTAGTGAGATTTGTGAAATGATGTTTGTTGTAGTGAGATGTTGTGAGACATATGTTTGTTGTAGTGAGATGTGTGAACCATGATGTTTGTTGTAGTAGATGTTGTGAGACATGATGTTTGTTGTAGTGAGATGTTGTGAGACATGATGTTTGGTTGTAGGAGTTTGTGAGACATGATGTTTGTTGTAGTGAGAAGAAAGTAGTGGAAGTCATGATGTTTGTTTGTATGAAGATGTTGTGAACATGATGTTTGTTGTAGTGAATGTTGTGAGACATTGATGTTTGTTGTAGTGAGCATGTTGGTGAGATGATGTTTTGTTGTAGTGAGATGTTGTGAGACATGAGGTTTTTGTAGTGAGATGTTTGAGATGAGTTTGTTGTAGTGAGATTTGTGAGACTTGATGTTTGTTGTAGTGAGATGTTGTGAGACAATGAATGTTTGTTGTAGTGAGATGTTTGTGAGACATGATGTTTTTGTTTAGTGAGAGAGATGTTGTGAGACATGATGTTTGTTGTAGTGAGAAGATGTTGTGAGACATGATGTTTGTTGTAGTGAGATGTTGTGAGACATGATGTTTGTTGTAGTGAGAAGATGTTGTGAGACATGATGTTTGTTGTAGTGAGATGTTGTGAGATGATGTTTGTTGTAGTGAGATGTTGTGAGACATGATGTTGTTGTAGTGAGATGTTTGGTGAGACATGATGTTGTTTGTAGTGAGATGTTGTGAGGACATGATGTTTGTTGTAGAGAGATGTTGTGAGATGATTGTTTGTTGTAGTGAGATGTTGTGAGTCATGATGTTTTGTTGAGTGAGATGTTGTGAGACATGATGTTTGTTGTAGTGAGATTTGTGAGACATGATGTTTGGTTGTATGAGATGTTGTGAGACACTGATGTTTTGTGGTAGTTGATATGTTTGTGAGATGATGTTTGTTAGTAGTGATATGTTGTGAGACATGATGTTTGTTGTAGTGAGATGTTGTGAGACATGATGTTTGTTGTAGTGAGATGTTGTGAGATGATGTTTGTTGTAGTGAGATGTTGTGAGAGCAATGATAGTTTAGTTGTAGTGGATGTTGTGAGATGAATGTTTGTTGTAGTGAGATTGTTGTGAGACATGATGTTTGTTGTAGTGAGAAGATGGTTGTGAGACATTATGGTTTTGTTGTAGTGAGATTTTGTGAAGACATGATGTTTGTTGTAGTGAGAAGATGTTGTGAGACATGATGTTTGTTGTAGTGAGATGTTGTGAGATGATGTTTGTTGTAGTGAGATGTTGTGAGACATGATGTTTGTTGTAGTGAGAAGATGTTTGAGACAGATGTTTGTGTAGTGAGATGTTGTGAACATGATGTTTTGTTGTAGTGAGAAGATGTTTGTGAGACATGATGTTTGGTTGTAGTGAGATGTTGTGAGATGATGTTTGTTGTAGGGAGATGTTGTGGGGGGAGACCATGATGTTTGTTGTAGTGAGAAGATGTTGTGAGCCATGATGTTTGTTGGAGTGATATGTTGTGAACTTGATGTTGTTGTAGTGAGTAGATGTGTGAGACATGATGTTTGTTGTAGTGAGATGTTGTGAGACATGATGTTTGTTGTAGTGAGAAGATGTTGTGAGACATGATGTTTGTTGTAGTGAGATGTTGTGAGACATGATGTTTGTTGTAGTGAGAAAGGAAATGTTGTAGTGGAGAAGAAGATGTTGTAGTGAGAAGGAAGATGTTGTAGTGGATAAGGAAGATGTTGTAGTGAGAAGGGAGATGTTGTAGTGAAAGGAAGATTGATAGTGAGAAGGAAGATGTTGTAGTGAGAAGGAAGATGTTGTAGTGAGAAGAAGATGTTGTAGTGAGAAGGGAGATGTTGTAGTAGAAGGGAAAGATGTTTGTAGTGAGAAGGAAGATTTGTAGTAGAAGGAAGATGTTTGTAAGAGAGAAGGGAGATGTTGTAGTGAGAAGGTAGATGTATGTAGTGAGAAGGAAGATGTTGTAGTGAAAGGAAGATGTTGTAGTGAAAGGAAGATGTTGTTTGAGAAGGAAGATGATGTAGTGAGAAGGAGATTTGTAGTGAGAAGGAAGATGTTGTAGTGAGAAGGGAGATGTTGTAGTGAGAAGGAGATGTTGTAGGAGAAGGGAGATGTTTGTGAGTGAGAAGAAGATGTTGTAGTGAGAAGGGAGATGTTGTAGTGAGAAGGGAGATGTTGTATGAGAAGGAAGATGTTGTTAGTGAGAAGGAAATGTTGTAGTGAGAAGGGAGAGTTGTAGTGGAGAAGGGAGATGTTGTAGTGAGAAGGAAGATGTTTGTAGTGAGAAGGGAATGTTGTAGTGAGAAGGGAGATGTTGTAGTGAGAAGGAAGCTGTTGTAGTGGAAGGGATGATGTTGTAGTGAGAAGGAAGATGTTGTAGTTGAGAAGGAGATGTTGTAGTGAGAAGGGAGATAGAGGAAGTGGAGATGTTTTGCTTAAGATCAATGTTTTGTAGCAATATTATAAAGAGAATAAAGAGAATTTAATAATTAGAAGGTAATATACAATGCATAATTTAGGAACAGAAGAAGGATTGTTGAGGTTTACTTAGAAATATAGAATAAGATGGTTAAGGTCAGGATAGAAGGAAGGGTTGGAAATGAGAGTGAGGAGTGATCTTTTTAAGATATGAAGAATCTAATAATTAAGCAAATGTATGTGTGTGTGTGTGTGTGTGTGTGTGTGTGTGTGTGTGTGTGTGTAGGTGTGTGTGTGTGTGTGTGTGTGTGTTTGTGTACTCACTAATTGTACTCACCTAATTGTGGTTTGCAGGGGGTCGAGACTCAGCTCCTGGCCGCCTCTTCACTGATCGCTACTGATCACTCTCCTCTCTCTGCTTCCCTGAGCTTGTCATTACCTCTTCTTAAAACTATGGGTATGGTTCCTGCCTCCACTACTTTCACTTGCTAGTCTATTCCACTTGCTGACACTCTAGACTGAAAAAATACTTCCTAACGTCCCTGTGACTCGTCTGAGTCTTCAGCTTCCAGTTGTGACCCCTTGTCACCTGTGCCCCCTCTCTGCACATCCTATCTCTCTCCACCTTGTCTATTCCCCGCAGTATCTTGTATGTCCGTTATCATGCTCCCCTGACCCCTCTGTCCTCCAGTGTCCCCGTCAGTTCCGATTCCCTTAACCTTTCTCACGACATTCCTTAGGCTCTGGGACATAGCCTTGTTGCAAACCTTTGTACTTTTCTTCTCTAACTTCTGACGTGCTTGACCAGGTGTGGGTTCCAGACTGGTGCGCATACTCCAGTATGGGTCTAACATACACAGTGTAACAGTGTCTTGAACGATTCCTTTAAGGTATCGACCGCTATTCTCCAGTTTGCCAGGGCGCCCGTATGCTGCAGCGGTTATTTGGTTGATGTGTGCCTCCGTGATGTTCTCGGTGTTATGGTCACCCCAAGGTTCTTTCTCTCCTGAGTGAGGTCTGTAGTCTTTGTTCCACCTAGCCTATATTCTGTCTGCATCTCTTTGCCCCTCCCCAATCTTCAAGACTTTGCTTTTGGCTGGATTGAATTTCGAGGAGCCAGTTACTGGACCACATGTTCCAGCCACTCCAGGTCTCTTGCAGTCCTGCCTCATCCTCGCCGATTTAATTCTTCTCATCAAACTTCACGTCATCTGCGAACAGGGACACTTCCAAGTCCTATTCCTTCCATCATGTCTTCACATATATCAAAAATAGCACTGGTCCTAGAACTGACCCCTGTGGGACCCCCGCTCTAACAGTGCGCCCACTGTGATACCTCTTCACTACTAAACATGACTCTTGCTGCCTCCTGTCAGTATTCCCTTTAACCATTGCAGTGCCCTTCCTGTTACGTGTGCCTGATCCTCCAGCTTTCTGCACTAATCCTTGTGGGAACTGTGTCAAGGCCTTCCTGCAGTCTAGAAAATGCCATCTACCCAACCCTCTCTCTTTGTCTTACTTCTGTTTACCTTGTCAAAAAACTCCAGAGGTTTGTATACAAGATTTTGCCTTCCATGAACCCATGCTGTTTCATTTTATAAATCCTTGTTCCTTTCCGGTGTTTCGACCACTCTCCTCTGATAATCTTTCTCCATGACTGTTGCACACAATACATGTCAGAGACACAGGTCTGTAGTTTTAGTGCCTCGATTCTGTTTCCTTTCTTAAATATGGGGACTACATTAGCTGTCTTCCATTCCAGGTAGTTGCCCATTTCAAGGGATGTTGTTAAGATTGTGGTTAGAGGCACACAACAGCATCTTCTGCTCTTCTCTAAGGACCCATGGGGAGATGTGTCCGGCCCATCGAATGGGGTGGGGGCATGCTCTTAAGAGCTTCTTCACCTCCTCCTCGGGGGGGGGGGGTTGTTCTATGTCACCAAACACTTGTTTGGTATATTTCCCTCTTGATGTTCCCTTCTGTGCTGTCTTCCCACGCCCTTCCTTTCTCTACTGTAAAAAACTTCCTTAATCTCCTGTTCAGCTCAGCAGAACATCCTCCTGATAATTTCTTGTTTAGTTCTCCACCTTCTGTCCTTAATCGATCACCTGGTCTTTGACTGTTGTCTTCACTCCTGATGTGGCTAAACAACTGTTTCGGTCAGTCTTGATTCTCGAATGCTATTCATTTCATACTGTCGCTGGCCTCCCTCCTTACCTGTGCGTACTCGTTCCTGGCTCTGTCGACGTGATCTCCCTATTCTCGTGTGTTCTCTGCCTTCTTGTACTTTTTTCCATTCTCTATTGCACTTTTGTTTTTGCCTCCTTACACCGTCGGGTAAACCAGGGGCTTGTTCTGGTCTTCCCGTTGTTACTGTTGCCCATGGGAATGAACCTTCCAACTGCCTCCTTGCATTTTGTTGCTACATATTCCATCATTTCATTTACTGGCTTTCCTGCCAGTTCTCTGTCCCACTGGACCTCCCGCAGGAAGTTCTTCAACCCTAATGTGTGTGTGTGTGTGTGTGTGTAGACCACCATTAATATTTGTGTTGGTAATGCCAGTTGCAGGAAAACATCAAGAAAGCCCTGGACATGATGACCAGAGAGACAGTTACCACAGATGTCCCTGTCCTCCTGAAATACTCTGACTTCACCATCATGGAGAAAGTTGAGAAAATTACTGGTGACATCCCTCTGAAGTTAACTGTAAGTTGAAAGTCCTTGTGAATTTCTTTTTCCTGTAAGACAGTATTATTCTTGATAGCATGATAACCTGTGAATTCCCATTTGTTAAAAAATTATAAATCCTACTCTGTTATACCCTTAATATGATAACAAACCTGAAGCTTAAGTTATTTATATATAATTCCTTTATAGTTATCAGACTCTTAAAAATAGACACTGTATTAACTAAACCATCTCGCTGAAAAAGTAAAATTAAGTGAATGAGATCTTCTCCAACAGAGTATTAAAAATTTATTCCAGTTAAATTCCTAAACTTCAAGCCCAGGTTATTGACCTCACTGATAACTATCCCAATTCTTTCTATTTTTTGTTTCTCAATATACTACCAATTGTCTGCCACTGAGGCAGGTTACCTGATAAAGATGAAAATGCTAATTTTTTTCCTTTTATATTTAGTAATTTATACAGAAAAGGAGTTATTTCCTTTCTACTTATCCCCCAACTAATTCATCAGTGGTTTCTTAATAATAAAGTCAATAATGTAACAGGAAGCAAAGTTAATACTATTTGTTCATCTGTTATCACCATTTATTATAAAATAGCGTCTCCCCCACTTAGCAACGTACTCGTTACTGACGACTCAGACTTACGACGACCTCTTCGACCATATTTATACCTAAATAATTATATTAGAACTAATTTACCCTATTCTGTTTATTGCAATATACAGTGGAACCTCTACTTGCGAGCGCATCCATGTGTGATTTTTTCCAAATACGAGCAGTCGATGGTTGATTTTTTGTTTCCCATACACAGCAAAATTTTCCATAAGTGAGCAGACCTCAAGGGATGTTCCTTGATGCTGGTGAGGGGCTCTTGATCTTGATCTAAGGAATTGTATCTCATTTGTTTGTTGGACTATTTTTATTGAAACTTGGACAATGTATGATGGAAAGATGCTTAGCAACATACACCAAAAAATGAAAGAAATTGGAGCATAAAAAAATGGAGTTCACTTCTCACAATTAGCCACCCCTTAGTGGGATTTCTATGGCTTTTATGGTTGTATTCTCATTTTTTGTCTCATTTGATAGAATGAAGAAAATATTAAAAAAATAGACATGATTTTGATTGCTTTTATGATGAAAAGTACCTTGAAATGAGAAATGCTTGTTTGCTTGACTATGTTCAAGAGTAAACAAATGATGTCACTGTCCATTCCAACATTGCAGTCGTGAATGGTTGACATTATTTATAAAAATTACTGCATAACATAAATCTTAGATTTTTTTGTGTGAATAAAATTACAAAATTATTTATATTGTAAAAACACCTACCATCCGACTTAAAGACCTGCTCGACTTACGACCTGCTCGACTTACGACCTGCTCGACTTACGACCTGCTCGACTTACGACCTGCTCGACTTTTGACCTGCTCGACTTACGACCTGCTCGACTTACGACCTGCTCGCCTAAAGACCACTCGACTTACGACCGTGTTTTTTATGCCAAATTTCTGGGGAAAAACACAACTATTTGTGTTGTACACAGTGTTTATTCCTAAACCTTACAGTATAAAAAAAACAGTACTGACAACATAAAAAGTAAAGTAAAACATGAAATACCAAAATAAAACAATAAATAAAGTCATTACAAAACGTTTTGATGATATTCATTAGAATGTTCGACTTACGCCCATTTCGACTTACGACCAGTTTTCGGGGAACCGAATTTGGGTCGTAAGTCGGAGGGTAGGTGTAATAATAATAATAATAATAATAATAATAATAAAATAATAATAAATATTTTAAATAAATAATACATATACTTAATAATAATAATAGGTAGTATGTTGGAAAGACAGCAACCACCCAGGGGGGTACTACCGTCCTGCCAAGTGAGTGTAAAACGGAAGCCTATAATTGTTTTACACGATGGTAGGATAGCTGGGTCCCTTTTTTCTGTCTCATAAACATGCAAGATTTCAGGTACGTCTTGCTACTTCTACTTACCCCTTAGTCACACTACAAAATACATGAACAAGCATAATATAAAACACCCTCTGGGTTTTCTGCTATTTTCTTTCTAGTTCTTGTTCTTGTTTATTTCCCTTTATCTCCATGGGAAGTGGAACAGAATTCTTCCTCCCTAAGCCCTGCGTGTTTGTAAGAGGCAACTAAAATGCCGGAAACAAGGTCCTAGTAACCCCTTCTCCTGTATAAATTAGAAATTTGAAAAGAGAAACTTTTTTTTTTTTTGGGCCACACTGCCTCGGTGGGATACGGCCAGTTTGTTGAAAGAAATTAAGATAATAATAATAGTATAATAATACAATAATAGGGAGAGGGAGCATGGGGCACTGAAAACAACAGACACAGCTTCACTCCACAAAGGGGGCAGTAAAGCAATAGTAAAGAACTACAGACCAATAGCACTAACATCCCATATCTTAAAAATCTTTGAAAAGTCAAAAGAAGCAAGATCGCCACCCATCTAGATACCCATCAATTACACAACCCAGGGGAACATGGTTTAGAGCAGGTCGCTCCTGTCTGTCCCAACTACTGGATCATTACGACAAGGTCCTAGATACACTAAAGACAAAAAGAATGCAAAGGGGTAATATAAAAGACATTCCAAAAGTCCCTTTTACAAGTGTGTCCATGGCGAATAGCGCACAAAATGCGCTCTAAAGGAATAACAGGAAAAGTTGGTAGATTTATCTATAATTTCCTCACAAACAGAAGACAAAGAGCAGTAGTCAACAGAGTAAAGTCCCGAGGCAGCTACGGTGAAAAGCTCTGTTCTTCAAGGCACAGTACTCACTCCCATCTTGTTTCTCATCCTCATATCTGACATTGACAAGGATGCCAGCCACAGCACTGTGTCTTCCTTTGCAGATGACCCACGAACTACATGGCAGTGTCTTCCTTGCACCACTGCAAGGGC
>NC_069429.1:43832201-43943015 GCF_026875155.1 Cherax quadricarinatus | reverse complement strand
GAAAATTTTTTGGGTTTGACCCAAACCCCCTTTTTGGGTTTCCTCACCTTGGGGGAAAGGGGGGAAAAACCCCCCTTGGGGATCTCCCCCCTTTGGGTGGGTATTCCCCATGGGGGTGGGTTTTACCCTTTTTCCCCCCCAAAGGGGGTTTTAAAACCCTCCTTGGGTGGAGTCCCCCTAAAATGTTTGGACACCCCCAAAATTTTGGGGGTTTCCCCTCTTTTTTGGGGGTAGAAACCCCCTTAGGGGGGGATCCCCCCAAATAAACGTTGCAGCCCTTCCCTGGGAAATCCCTCATTGGGTTAGCACCCATAAAAGGGGGTACCCCTTACCCTTTAAAAAGGGTTAGTAAAGTACGTCATATTGCAGCTCGAGTCAGACCATGTAGTAAAGTAACGTCACTTGCAGCCTCTGAGTCAGACCATGGAAGTAAGTAACGTCACTTGCAGCCTCTGAGTCAGACCATGGAAGTAAGTATCTTAATTGCACTTCTGATTTCAGACCATGGTAGTAAAGTAACGTTACTTGCAGCCCCCTGAGTCAGCCCATGGAAGTAAAGTAACGTTACTTCCCAGCCTCTGAGTCAGACCTTTGGAAGAAAAGTAACGTACTTGCAGCCTCTGAGTCAGACCATGGTATTTAAAGTAACGTCACTTGCAGCCTCTGAGTTCAGACCATGGTAGTAAAGAAACCGTTACTTGCAGCCCTTGAGTCAGACCATGGTGTAAAGTAACGTTACTGCAGCCTCTGAGTCAGACAAGGGTTTGTAAAGTAACGTTACTTTGCAGCCTCGAGTCAGACCATGGTAGAAAAGTAACGTCACTTGCAGCCTCTGAGTCAGCCCATGGTAGTAAATTTAACGTTACTTGCAGCCTCTGAGTCAGCCCAAATGGTAGTAAAGTAACGTCACTTGCAGCCTTGAGTCAGACCATGGTAATTAAAGTAACGTCACTTGCAGCCTCTGAGTCAGACCATGATTGTAAAGTAACGTTACTTGCAGCCTCTGAGTCAGACCATGGTAGTAAAGTAACGTCACTTGCAGCCTCTGAGTCAGACCATGGTAGTAAAGTAACGTTACTTGCAGCCTCTGAGTCAGACCATGGTAGTAAAGTAACGTCACTTGCAGCCTCTGAGTCAGACCATGGTAGTAAATAACGTCACTTGCAGCTCTGAGTCAGACGATGGTAGTAAAGTAACTTTTACTTGCAGCCTTGAGTCGGGCCATGGTAGTAAAGTAACGTCACTTGCAGCCTCTGAGTCAGACCATGGTATTTAAAGTAATTTTAACTTGCAGCCTCTGAGTCAGACCATGTAGTAAAGTAACGTTCACTTGCAGCCTCTGAGTCAGACCATGGTAGTAAAGTAACGTTACTTGCAGCCTCTGAGTCAGACCATGGTAGTAAAGTAACGTTACTTGCAGCCTCTGAGTCAGACCATGGTAGTAAAGTAACTTTTACTTGCAGCCTCTGAGTCGACCATGGAAGTAAAGAAACGTTACTTCCCAAGTCTTGAGTCAGACCATGGTTTAGTAAGTAAACGTTACTTGCAGCCTCTGACTCAGACCATGGTAGTAAAGTAACGTCACTTGCACCCTCTGAGTCAGACCATGGTAGAAAAGAACGTCACTTGCAGCCTCTGAGTCAGTCATGGTAGTAAAGTAACGTTACTTGCAGCCTCTGAGTCAGACCATGGTAGTAAAGTAACGTCACTTGCAGCCTCTGAGTCAGACCATGGTAGTAAAGTAACGTCACTTGCAGCCTGTGAGTCAGACCAGGGTTTATTTAAAGTAACGTTATTTTGCAGCCTCTGAGTCAGAACCATGGTAGTAAAGTAACGTTACTTGCAGCCTCTGAGTCAGACCATGGTACTAAAGTAACGTTACTTGCAGCCTCTGAGTCAGACCATGGTAGTCAAGTAACGTTACTTGCAGCCTCTGATTTCAGACCATGGTAGTAAAGTAACGTTACTTGCACCCTCTGAGTCAGACCATGGAAGTAAAGAAACCCTTTTACTTGCAGCCTCTGAGTCAGACAATGGTAGTAAAGTAACGTCACTTGCAGCCTCTGAGTCAGATCATGGAAGTGAAAGTAACGTTACTTGCGCCTCTGAGTCAGACCATGGAAGTTAAAGTAACGTTACTTGCAGCCTCTGAGTCAGACCATGGAAGTAAAGTAACGTTACTTGCAGCCTCTGAGTCGGGACCTTTGAAGTAAAGTAACGTTACTTGCAGCCTCTGAGTCGACAGGGAAATTTAAAGCAACGTCACTTGCAGCATCTGAGTCAGACCATGTAGTAAGTAACGTTACTTGCAGCCTCTGAGTCAGACCATGGTAGTAAAGTAACGTCACTTGCAGCCTCTGAGTCAGACCATGGAAGTAAAGTAACGTTACTTGCAGCCTCTGAGTCAGACCATGGTAGTAAAGTAACGTCACTTTGCAGCCTCTGAGTCAGACATGGAGTAAAGTAACGTTACTTGCAGCCTCTGAGTCAGACCATGGTAGTAAAGTAACGTTACTTGCAGCCTCTGGTCAGACATGGAAGTAAAGTAAGTTTACTTGCAGCCTCTGAGTCAGACCATGGTAGTAAAGTAACGTCACTTGAGCCTCTGGGGTCAGACCATGGAAGTAAAGTAACGTCACTTGCAGCCTCTGAGTCAGACCATGGTAGTAAAGTAACGTCACTTGCAGCCTCTGAGTCAGACCATGGTAGTAAAGTAACGTCACTTGCAGCCTCTGAGTCAGACCATGGAAGTAAAGTAACGTCACTTGCAGCCTCTGAGTCAGACCATGGAAGTAAAGTAACGTTACTTGCAGCCTCTGAGTCAGACCATGGTAGTAAAGTAACGTTACTTGCAGCCTCTGAGTCAGACCATGGAAGTAAAGTAACGTTACTTGCAGCCTCTGAGTCAGACCATGGAAGTAAAGTAACGTTACTTGCAGCCTCTGAGTCAGACCATGGTAGTAAAGTAACGTCACTTGCAGCCTCTGAGTCAGACCATGGTAGTAAGTAACGTTACTTGCAGCCTCTGAGTCTAGAACCATGGTAAGTAAAGTAACGTTACTTGCAGCCTCTGAGTCAGGACCATGGTAGTAAAGTAACGTTACTTGCACCCTCTTGAGTCAGGACCATGGTAGTAAAGTAACGTCACTTGCAGCCTCTGAGTCAGACCATGGTAGTAAAGTAACGTCACTTGCAGCCTCTGAGTCAGACCATGATAGTAACGTCACTTGCACCTCTGATTTCAGACCATGGTAGTAAAGTAACGTCATTTTGCAGCCTCTGAGTCAGACCATGATATGAAAAGGTAACTTTACTTGCAGCCTCTGAGTCAGACCATGGTAGTAAGTAACGTCACTTGCAGCCTCTAAGTCAGACCATTGGTAGTAAAGTAACGTTACTTGCAGCCTCTGAGTCAGAACCAGGGTAGTAAAGTAACGTCACTTGCAGCCTCTGAGTCAGACCATGGTAGTAAAGTAACGTCACTTGCAGCCTCTGAGTCAGACCATGGTAGTAAAGTAACGTTACTTGCAGCCTCTGAGTCAGACCATGGTAGTAAAGTAACGTCACTTGCAGCCTCTGAGTCAGACCATGGTAGTAAAGTAACGTTACTTGCAGCCTTGAGTCAGACCATTGGTAGTAAAAGTAACGTTACTTGCAGGCCTCTGAGTCAGACCATGGTAGTAAAGTAACGTCACTTGCAGCCTCTGAGTCAGACCATGGTAGTAAAGTAACGTCACTTGCAGCCTCTGAGTCAGACCTTTGGTAGAAAAGTAACGTTACTTGCAGCTCTGATTTCGCCATGGTAGTAAAGTAACGTCACTTGCAGCCTCTGAGTCAGACCATGGTAGTAAAGTAACGTTACTTGCAGCCTCTGAGTCAGACCATGGTAGTAAAGTAACGTTACTTGCAGCCTCTGAGTCAGACCATGGTAGTAAAGTAACGTTACTTGCAGCCTCTGAGTCAGACCATGGTAGTAAAGTAACGTCACTTGCAGCCTCTGAGTCAGACCATGGTAGTAAAGTAACGTTACTTGCAGCCTCTGAGTCAGACCATGGTAGTAAAGTAACGTCACTTGCAGCCTCTGAGTCAGACCATGGTAGTAAAGTAACGTTACTTGCAGCCTCTGAGTCAGACCATGGTAGTAAAGTAACGTTACTTGCAGCCTCTGAGTCAGACCATGGTAGTAAAGTAAATTTTACTTGCAGCCTCTGAGTCAGACCAAGGAAGTAAAGTAACGTCACTTGCAGCCTCTGAGTCAGACCATGGTAGTAAAGTAACGTTACTTGCAGCCTCTGAGTCAGACCATGGTAGTAAAGTAACGTCACTTGCAGCCTTGAGTCAGACCATGGTAGTTTAAAGAAAACGTTACTTGCACCCTTCTGAGTCAGACCATGGTATTTAAAGTAACGTTACTTGCAGCCTCTGAGTCAGACCATGGTAGTAAATAAACGTTACTTGAAAGCCTTGAGTCAGACCATGGTAGTAAAGTAACGTTACTTGCAGCCTCCGAGTCAGACCATGGTAGTAAAGTAACGTTACTTGCAGCCTCTGAGTCAGACCATGGAAGTAAAGTAACGTTACTTGCAGCCTCTGAGTCAGACCATGGAAGTAAAGTAACGTCACTTGCAGCCTCTGAGTCAGACCATGGTAGTAAAGTAACGTTACTTGCAGCCTCTGAGTCAGACCATGGAAGTAAAGTAAACGTTACTTGCAGCCTCTGAGTCAGACCATGGAAGTAAGTAACGTTACTTGCAGCCTCTGAGTCAGACCATGGTAGTAAAGTAACGTTACTTGCAGCCTCTGAGTCAGACCATGGTAGTAAAGTAACGTCACTTGCAGCCTCTGAGTCAGACCATGGAAGTAAAGTAACGTTACTTGCAGCCTCTGAGTCAGACCATGGAAGTAAAGTAACGTTACTTGCAGCCCTCTGAGTCGGGACCATGGAAAGAAAAGTACTTTTATTTTGCCGCCCCTGAGTCAGACCATGGTATTTAAAGTAACGTATTGCACCCTCTGAGTCGACCATGGAATTTAAAGTAACGTCACTTGCGCCTCTGAGTCAGACCATGGAAGTAAAGTAACGTCACTTGCAGCTCTCTGAGTCAGACCTGGAAGTAAAGTACGTCATTTGCAGCCTCTGAGTCAGACCATGGAAGTAAGTACGTTACTTGCAGCCTCTGAGTCAGACCATGGTAGTAAAGTAACGTCACGTGCAGCCTCTGAGTCAGATCATGGAAGTAAAGTAACGTTACTTGCAGCCTCTGAGTCAGACAATGGTATTAAAGTAACGTTACTTGCAGCCTCTGAGTCAGACCATGGAAGTAAAGTAACGTTTACTTGCACCCTCTGAGTCAGCCCATGGTAGTAAAGTAACTTTCATTTGCAGCCTCTGAGTCAGACCATGGTAGTAAAGTAACGTTACTTGCAGCCTCTGAGTCAGACCATGGTAGTAAAGTAACGTTACTTGCAGCCTCTGAGTCAGACCATGGTAGTAAAGTAACGTTATCTGCACCCCTCTGAGTCAGACCATGGTAGTAAAGTAACGCCCACTTGCAGCCTTTTTGAGTCGGGACCATGGTAGTAAAGTAACGTCACTTGCAGCCTCTGAGTCAGACCATGATAGTAACGTCACTTGCAGCCTCTGAGTCAGACCATGGTAGTAAAGTAACGTCACTTGCAGCCTCTGAGTCAGACCATGATAGTAAAAGTAACGTTCTTGCAGCCTCTGAGTCAGACCATGGTAGTAAAGTAACGTCACTTGCAGCCTCTAAGTCAGACCATGGTAGTAAAGTAACGTTACTTGCAGCCTCTGAGTCAGACCATGGTAGTAAAGTAACGTCACTTGCAGCCTCTGAGTCAGACCATGGTAGTAAAGTAACGTCACTTGCAGCCTCTGAGTCAGACGATGGTAGTAAAGTAACGTTACTTGCAGCCTCTGAGTCAGACCATGGTAGTAAAGTAACGTCACTTGCAGGCCTCGATTCAGACCATGGTAGTAAAGTAACGTTACTTGCAGCCTCTGAGTCAGAACCATGGTTTAGTAAAGTAAGTTACTTGCAGCCTCTGAGTCAGACCATGGTAGTAAAGTAACGTCACTTGCAGCCTCTGAGTCAGACATGGTAAGTAAAGTAACGTCATTGCAGCCTCTGAGTCAGCCATGGTAGTAAAGTAACTTTTACTTGCAGCCTTGAGTCAGACCATGGTAGTAAAAGTAACTTTCACTTGCAGCCTGAGAGAACCATGGTAGAAAAAGTAACGTTACTTGCAGCCTCTGAGTCGCCCATGGTAGTAAAGTAAGTTACTTGAAAGCCTCTGAGTCGACCATGGTAGTAAAGTAACGTTACTTGCAGCCTCTGAGCAGACCCATGGTAGTAAAGTAACGTCACTTGCACCCTCTGATTTCAGACCATGGTAGTAAAGTAACGTTACTTGCAGCCTTGAGTCGGGACCTTTGGTAGTAAAGTAACGTCACTTGCACCCTCTGAGTCGGGACCATGGGTATTTTAAAGTAACGTTACTTGCAGCCTCTGAGTCAGACCATGGTAGTAAAGTAAGTTACTTGCAGCCTCTGATTTCAGACCATGGTAGTAAAGTAACGTTACTTTGCAGCCTCTGAGTCAGCCCAAAGGAAGTAAAGTAACGTCACTTGCACCCTCTGAGTCAGACCATGGTAGTAAAGTAACGTTACTTGCAGCCTCTGAGTCAGACCTGGTTAGTAAAGAAAAACGTCACTTGCACCCTTGAGTCAGACCTTTTGGTTTGTAAAGTCGTTACTTGCAGCCTCTGAGTCAGACATTGGTAGTAAAGTAACGTTACTTGCACCCTCTGAGTCAGACCATGGTAGTAAAGTAACGTTACTTGCAGCCTCTGGTCGACCTGGTAGTAAAGTAACGTTACTTGCGCCCCCGAGTCAGACCTGGTAGTAAAGTAACGTTATTGCAGCCTCTGAGTCAGACCATGGAAGAAAAAGTAACGTTACTTGCAGCCTCTGAGTCAGACCATGGAAGTAAAGTAACGTCACTTGCAGCCTCTGAGTCAGACCATGGTAGTAAAGTAACGTTACTTGCAGCCTCTGAGTCAGACCATGGAAGTAAAGTAACGTTACTTGCAGCCTCTGAGTCAGACCATGGAAGTAAAGTAACGTTACTTGCAGCCTCTGAGTCAGACCATGGTAGTAAAGTAACGTTACTTGCAGCCTCTGAGTCAGACCATGGTAGTAAAGTAACGTCACTTGCAGCCTCTGAGTCAGACCATGGAAGTAAAGTAACGTTACTTGCAGCCTCTGAGTCAGACCATGGAAGTAAAGTAACGTTACTTGCAGCCTCTGAGTCAGACCATGGAAGTAAAGAAACGTTACTTGCAGCCCTGAGTCAGACCTTGGTAGTAAAGTAACGTTACTTGCAGCCCTGAGTCAGACCATGGAAGTAAAGTAACGTCCTTGCACCCTCTGGTCAGACCATGGAAGTAAAGTAACGTCACTTGCAGCCTCTGAGTCAGACCATGGAAGTAAAGTAACGTCACTTGCAGCCTGTGAGTCAGACCATGGAAGTAAAGTAACGTCACTTGCAGCCTCTGAGTCAGACCATGGTAGTAAAGTAACGTCACCGTGCAGCCTCTGAGTCAGATCAGGAAGTAAAGTAACGTTACTTGCAGCCTCTGAGTCAGACAATGGTATTAAAGTAACGTTACTTGCAGCCTCTGAGTCAGACCATGGAAGTAAAGTAACGTTACTTGCAGCCTCTGAGTCAGGGACCATGGAAGTAAGTAACGTCACTTTGCAGCCTCTGAGTAGACCTATGGGAAGTAAGTAAATTTACTTGCAGCCTCTGAGTCAGACCATGGAAGTAAAGTAACGTCACTTGCAGCCTCTGAGTCAGACCATGGAAGTAAAGTAACGTCACTTGCAGCCTCTGAGTCAGACCATGGAAGTAAAGTAACGTCACTTGCAGCCTCTGAGTCAGACCATGGAAGTAAAGTAACGTTACTTGCAGCCTCTGAGTCAGACCATGGAAGTAAAGTAACGTCACTTGCAGCCTGTGAGTCAGACCATGGTAGTAAAGTAACGTTACTTGCAGCTCTGAGTCAAAACCATGGAGTAAAGTAACGTCACTTGCAGCCTCTGAGGTCAGCCCATGGTAGTTAGTAACGTCACTTGACAGCCCTCTGAGTCAGACCATGGAAGTAAAGTAACGTTACTTGCAGCCTCTGAGTCAGACCATGGTAGTAAAGTAACGTTACTTGCAGCCTCTGAGTCAGACCATGGAAGTAAATTTAAAACGTCACTTGCAGCTCTGAGTCAAGACCTTGGAAGTAAATTAACGTTACTTGCAGCCTCTGAGTCAGACCTGGAAGTAAAGTAACGTTACTTGCAGCCTCTGGGGTCGACCTTTGGTAGTAAAGTAACGTCACTTGCAGCCCTCTGAGTCAGATCATGGAAGTAAAGTAACGTCACTTGCAGCCCTTTGGAGTCAGACCATGGAAGTAAAGTAACGTAACTTGCAGCCTGTGAGTCAGACCATGGAAGTAAAGTAACGTTACTTTATGTACACAACCTCTCATGCTTCAGTTCTCTGTGCACACCTTCACATACCATCAGTTCTCTGTGCACACCTTCATATACCATCAGTTCTCTGTGCACACCTTCACATACCATCAGTTCTCTGTGCACACCTTCATATCCCATCAGTTCTCTGTGCACACCTTCATTACCATTAGTTCTCTGTGAAACAACCTTCATATACCATCAGTTCTTGTGCACACCTTCATATACCATCAGTTCTTCTGTGCACACTTTACTCCCATAGTTCTCTGTGTCCACCCTTCTATCCTTCGGTTCTCTGTGCAACCTCCCTACTCAGTTCTCTGTGCACCTTCTATACCATCAGTTCCTTGTGCACACCTCATTCCATCGTTCTCTGTCACACTTCATATACCTCATTCTCTGTGCACACCTTCATATCCCATCAGTTCTCTGTGCACACCTTCACATACCATCATTCTCTGTGCACACCTTCATATACCATCATTTTCTCTGTGCACCACCTTAAATATACCTCGTTTCTCTGTGCACACCTTCATTTTACCATCAGTTCTCTGTGAAACACCTTCATATACCATCAGTTCTCTGTGCACCCTTCATATACCATCAGTTCTCTGTGCACACTTTCACATACCTTTCAGTTCTCTGGCACACCTTCATATCCATCAGTTCTCTGTGCACACCTTAAACATACCATCAGTTCTTTGTGCACACCTTCATATACCATCAGTTCTTGCGCACACCTTCATATACCATCAGTTCTCTGTGCACACCTTCATATACCATCAGTTCTCTGTGCACACCTTCATATACCATCAGTTCTCTGTGCACACCTTCAATACCATCAGTTCTCTGGGGCAACACCTTCATTATCCATCAGTTCTCTGTGCACACCTTCCTATACCAATCAGTTCTCTGTGCACACTTTACATACCATCAGTTCTCTGTGCACACCTTCAATCCCAAATCAGTTCTCTGTGCACACCTTATATCCCATCAGTTCTCTGTGCACCCCTTCATTTTACCATCAGTTCTCTGTGCACACCTTCACATACCATCATGTTGGATAGCAATCCTGGCAGTCAAGACAAATGTGAGAGATTCTGGAAGTGGAAAGAAGTATAGGAATCAAAGACTTATTGTTAACAAAAAAATAAAGATAACAGATAATTTTAAGCATTTGTGGTGATGGTGTGTATACCGGAGGGTGTTCAGGGGGATCAAAGCTCATATGGCCTTGGCTGGTGATGGTGTGTATACGGAGGGTGTTCAGGGGGATATAGCCCCTATTGGCTTGGTGGTGATGGTGTGTATACCGGAGGGTTGTTCAGGGGGATCATAGCTCATTGGCCTTGGCTGGTGTTTGGGGTGGGTATCCCGGAGGGTGTTCGGGGGATCATAGCTATATGGCCTTGGCTGGTGATGGTGTGTTAAATAACCGGAGGGTGTTCAGGGGGTCATACCCTCATATGGCCTTTGGCTGGTGATGGTGTGTATACCGGAGGGTGTTCAGGGGGATCATAGCTCATATGGCCTTGGCTGGTGATGGTGTGTATACCGGAGGGTGTTCAGGGGGATCATAGCTCATATGGCCTTGGCTGGTGATGGTGTGTATACGGAGGGTGTTCAGGGGGATCATAGCTCATATGGCCTTGGTGGTGATGGTGTGTTATCCCGGGGGTGTTCAGGGGGTTTCATAGCTCATATGGCCTTGGCTGGTGTGGTGTGTATCCCGGAGGGTGTTCAGGGGGATCATAGCTCATATGGCCTTGGCTGGTGATGGTGTGTATACCGGAGGGTGTTCGGGGGGATCATAGCTATAGGGCCCTTTTGCTGGTGATGGTGTGTATACCGAGGGTGTTCAGGGGGATCATAGCTATATGGCCTTGGTGGTGATGGTGTGTATACCGGAGGGTGTTTCGGGGGGATCATAGTCATATGGCCTTGGCTGGTGATGGTGTGTTTTACCGGGGGGTGTTCAGGAGATCATAGCCTCATAGGGGCCTTGGCTGGTGATGGTGTGTATACCGGAGGGTTTTCAGGGGGATCATAGCTCATATGGCCCTTTGGGGCTGGTGATGGTGTGTATACCGGAGGGTGTTCAGGGGGATCATAGCTCATATGGCCTTGGCTGGTGATGGTGTGTATACCGGTGGGTGTTCAGGGAGATCATAGCTCATATGGCCTTGGCTGGTGATGGTTGTGTATTACCGGAGGGTGTTCAGGGGGATCATAGTCTTTTTGGCCTTGGCTGGTGATGGTGTGTATACCGGAGGGTGTTCAGGGGGATCATAGCTCATATGGCCTTGGCTGGTGATGGTGTGTATACCGGAGGGTGTTCAGGGAGATCATAGCTCATATGGCCTTGGCTGGTGATGGTGTTTTATACCGGAGGGTGTTCAGGGGGTTAAATAGCTCATAGGGCCCTTTTGGCTGGTGAGTGTGTGTATACCGGAGGGTGTTTCAGGGAGATCATAGCTCTTTATGGCCTTGGTGGTGTGTGTATACCGGAGGGTGTTCAGGGAGATCATAGTCATAGGCCTTGGTGGTGATGGTGTGTATACCGGAGGGTGTTCAGGGAGATCATAGCTCATAGGGCCCTTGGCTGGTGTTTGGTGTGTATACCGGAGGGTTTTCCAGGGGGATCATAGCTATATATTGCCTTGGCTGGTGATGGTGTGTATCCCGGAGGGTTTTCAGGGGGATCATAGCTCATATGGCCCTTGGCTGGTGATGGTGTGTATACCGGGGGGTTTTTCAGGGGGATCATAGCTCATATGGCCTTGGCTGGGTGATGGGGGTGTATACGGAGGGTGTTCAGGGGGATCATAGCTCATAGGGCCCTTGGCTGGGTGATGGTGTGTATACCGGAGGGTTTTTCAGGGGGATCATAGCTATATGGCCTTGGCTGGTGAGGGTTTGTGTTACCGGAGGGTGTTCAGGGGGATCATAGCTCAAAATGGCTTGGCTGGTGATGGTGTGTTTACCGGAGGGTGTTCAGGGGATCATGCTCATTTTGGCCTTGGCTGGTGATGGTGTGTATACCGGGGGGTGTTCAGGGGGATCAAAGTTTCATAGGGCCCTTGGCTGGTGAGGGTTTGTGTATACCGGAGGGGGTTCAGGGGGATCAAAGCTCATATGGCCTTGGCTGGTGATTGGTGTGTATAACGGGGGTGTTCAGGGGGATCAAAGCTCATAGGCCTTGGTGGTGATGGTGTGTATTCCGGAGGGTGTTCAGGGGGATCATAGCTCATATTGCCTTGGCTGGTGAGGGTGTGTATACCGGAGGTGTTCAGGGGGGATCATAGCTCATATTGCCTTGGCTGGTGATGGTGTGTATACCGGAGGGTTTTCCCAGGGGGATCAAGCTCATAGGGCCTTGGTGGTGATGGTGTGTTTTACCGGAGGGTTTGTTAGGGGGATCAAAGCTCATATATGGCCTTGGCGGGTTTGATGGTGTGTATCCCGGAGGGTGTTCAGGGGGATCATAGCTCATATTGCCTTGGCTGGTGATGGTGTGTATACCGGAGGGTGTTCAGGGGGATCATAGCTCATATTTCCTTGGCTGGTGATGGTGTGTATACCGGAGGGTGTTCAGGGTGATCAAAGCTCATATGGCCTTGGCTGGTGATGGTGTGTATACCGGAGGGTGTTCAGGGGGATCATAGCTCATATTGCCTTGGCAGGTGATGGTGTGTATACCGGAGGGTGTCCAGGGGGTCAAAAGTTTCATATTGCCTTGGCTGGTGATGGTCTGTATACGGAGGGTGTTCAGGGGGATCATAGCTCATATGTCCTTGGCTGTTGATGGTTGTGTTTTACCGGAGGGTGTTCGGGGGGATCATAGCTCATATGGCCTTGGCTGGTGATGGGGGTGTTTTACCGGAGGGTGTTCAGGGGGATCATAGTCATATTGCCTTGGCTGGTGTATGGTGTGTATACCGGAGGGTGTCCAGGGGGATCATAGCTCATATTGCCTTGGCTGGTGATGGTGTGTATACCGGAGGGTGTTCAGGGGGATCATAGCTCATTGGCCTTGGCTGGTGATGGTGTGTTATACTGGAGGGTGTTCAGGGGGATCATAGCTCATATGGCCTTGGCTGGTGATGGTGTGTATACCGGAGGGTGTTCAGGGGATCATAGCTCTATGGCCTTGGTGGTGATGGTGTGTATACCAGGGTGTTCGGGGGGATCATAGCCTCATATGGCCCTTGGTGGTGATGGTGTGTATACCGGAGGGTGTTCAGGGGGATCATAGCTATATTCCCTTGGCTGGTGATGGTGTGTATACCGGAGGGTGTCCAGGGGGATCATAGTCATATGGCCTTGGCTGGTGATGGTGTGTATACGGAGGGTGTTCAGGGGGATCATAGCTAATATGGCCTTGGCTGGTGATGGTGTTTTAACGGAGGGGTGTTCAGGGGGATCATAGCTCATATGGCCTGGTGGTGATGGTGTGTATACCGGAGGGTGTTCAGGGGGTCATGCTCATTATGGCCTTGGTGGTGATGGTGTGTATACCGGAGGGTGTTCAGGGGATCATGGGCTCATATGGCTTGGCTGGTGATGGTGTGTATCCCGGAGGGTGTCCAGGGGGATCAAAGCTTATATGGCTTGGCTGGTGATGGTGTGTATACCGGAGGGTTTGTTTGGGGGATCATTAGTTTCATATGGCCTTGGCTGGTGATGGTGTGTTATCCCGGGGGTGTTCAGGGGGATCATAGCTCATAGGGCCTTGGCTGGTGATGGTGTGTATCTGGAGGGTGTTCAGGGGGATCAAAGTATATGGCCTTGGTTTGGTGATGGTGTTATACCGGAGGGTGTTCAGGGGATCAAAGGCTCATATGGCCTTGGCTGGTGATGGTGTGTATACGGAGGGTGTCCAGGGGGTTTCATAGTCATATGGCCCTTGGCTGGTGATGGTGTGTATACCGGAGGGTGTTCAGGGGGATCAAAGCTCATATGGCCTTGGCTGGTGATGGTGTGTATACCGGAGGGTGTTCAGGGGGATCAAAGCTCATATGGCTTTGGCCATGACCAGGCCTCACGGTGGATCAAGGCCTCAAGAACCAAGCTGTTACTGTCAGCTGCACACAAACTGACATACAAACCACAGCCCAGCTGGTTCTCTCTTGAAGACAGCTGGGGGTCTATTAGTAATCCCCTTCATGTATGCACCTGTCTTCATAATATGGGAGCTGGTCAAAGATCCATTGTTCACTGCAGTGTCTCTCTGATATGAGTCTGCCTACACTGTTGCACTGCAAGCCTGCTAATGTTGCTGCTACTGCTATAAGCTATTTGTGATGAGCATATTGCAAAGGTGAGTGCTTTGTTATAGTGCTGGCTGGTTATGCCACCAGCACATGTTAGGTGACGGAGCATACCCTGTGAAACTTACCCAGATTATCTCTGCACCACTGCTGGTGAATCACTCATTCCACTGTCATAGAGCATCAGTGCACTCACTGCTGCACAGCTTTGTGAGTATATATGCAACAAGCTAAGGTATGACTTGTATAACATGGCATTCCAACCAGGTACTACTACCATGGGATGTAATGGGAAAGGATGGGATGGGGCAAACTCCAGGACACATACAGGACAACTTTACACTTGTGGAAACAGGTGGTGAATCAAGTTTGTCTCAGGGCCAGTCAGCTTCACTAGTGCTTGGGTTAGTCAAGCTCAATCTTAAGCAAACCAGAGAGCGATGTGCCTGTGTTAAGGAGGAATTTGATATAGAGGAGAGGAGACACTTGGATGTTCTGGTGATGAAAATTTCAGTGTTCAGAAGTTGGTGTTTCTGTTGCATCGTTTCTCTGTTTAGGCATGGTATTTTTTTGGTGTGGTAAATCGAGCAGTGGGCAGCTTAGGTTCAAACAACATTGTATAGTAATGCACTGAAGTTCACAGCTTGACTGATGAATATTTATCTGACAACAGCATTGTGAAAGTGACTGTGTTAGGGTTAGTTGGCTTAATATCTTCATTATGTACCTCATACCCATCCTATGGGTGGTAGTCACCACATACCCATCCTATGGGTGGTAGTCACCCCATACCCATCCTGTGGGTGGTAGTTACCCCATACCCATCCTGTGGGTGGTAGTCATCCCATACCCATCCTGTGGGTGGTAGTCATCCCATACCCATCCTGTGGGTGGTAGTCATCCCATACCCATCCTGTGGGTGATAGTCACCCCACACCCATCCTGTGGGTGGTAGTCATCCCATACCCATTCTGTGGGTGGTAGTCACCCCACACCCATCCTGTGGGTGGTAGTTACTCCATACTGATCCTGTGGGTGGTAGTCACCCCATACCCATCCTGTTGGTGGTAGTCACCCCATACCCATCCTGTTGGTGGTAGTCACCAATACCCATCCTGTGGGTGGTAGTCATCCCATACCCATTCTGTGGGTGGTAGTCGCCCCATGCCCATCCTGTGGGTGGTAGTCATCCCATACCCATTCTGTGGGTGGTAGTCACCCCACACCCATCCTGTGGGTGGTAGTTACTCCATACTGATCCTGTTGGTGGTAGTCACCCCATACTTATCCTGTGGGTGGTAGTTAGTCCATACCAGTCCTGTGGGTGGTAGTCACCCCATACCCATCCTGTGGGTGGTAGCCACCCCATTCCCATCATGTGGGTGGTAGTCACCCCATACCCATCCTGTGGGTGGTAGCCACCCCATTCCCATCATGTGGGTGGTAGTCACCCCATACCCATCCTGTGGGTGGTAGCCACCCCATTCCCATCATGTGGGTGGTAGTCACCCCATACCCATCCTGTGGGTGGTAGCCACCCCATACCCATCATTTGGGTGGTAGCCACCCCATACCCATCATTTGGGTGGTAGTCACCCCATACCCATCATTTGGGTGGTAGTCACCCCATACCCATCATGTGGGTGGTAGTCACCCCATACCCATCATGTGGGTGGCGGTCACCCCATACCCATCATGTGGGTGGCGGTCACCCCATACCCATCATGTGGGTGGTGGTCACCCCATACCCGTCCAAAAGTACAAAATTTGATGGAAAACTTATGGAATTATGCTCTAGCAAAGTTAGTGATCTCGGCGATGTTTATGTATCAGTGATTTTGCCCACTTTGAGCCCTATTTTTGGCAAATTCCATTGTTCCAGTCGACCAAACTCATAACTATTTTGCTGGAACTCCAGTTATTCTATCAACTGAGTACAATAAACTGCCCATTTACTAATTTCAACTACCCAATAAAGTGATCAGATATTGGTAATTTGGTCAATTTCATAAACAATTCAAGTAAGGCCAATTTAGTGGGATGGGTTGTAAAGGACTTGCCGAGTATGGGCCAACAGGCCTGCTGCAGTGATCCTCCTTTCTTATGTTTCTTATGTTAATTTCAAAATAGGGTCCAGAATAAACAATGCAGACATTCCTAGCACTAAAATAACATTTTTTCCATTCATTAGTCATATCTCCGGCCCCTCTTATATTGTGATTGCTTTCCATTTTGAATTTTTATACGCACAAAAAACAGAAGATTTACTGTTATGCAGACTACCGCTTTTTTGTAAAAATGGTATAAATAATATCAGTGCATTTGTGAAAGCCTATTAAACCCACCAGTTAACGTGTATTGGACGTGTGGCACGATTTGTTTACTCTTGAACATTGGCAAAAATAGAAAATTTCCGCTACATTGAGCTGAATTTCAAGGTACTTTTAGCCTGAAAACCATTCAGAATCATCTCTGTTTCTGTAAAATATCTTCCATTCTATCAATTGAGACCAACAAAACGAGAATACAACCATAAATACCATACGAAAATACATCGCAAAATCGGTGTTTTAAACAAAAAAGTCGGAGTTTTTTTTTCCTTATTATACACTGCGTGCTGCAGGATGTGTTTTATACTGTGCACACCGAGCACGCAGACCCATTCTCTCACATGTAGGCCTACCAGCTTTCTCCCACAAGATTTAAAGACACTAGAATTTTGGCGTAGTATTATGGGACTGACACTGTCTTGCAAGCCGCCGTAATACTACGGGACCAACAGTGAAAGGGTTAACAAGTTTAACTGAGAGGAATTACAGGTATGATTAATAACCTAAAGGGGAGACAATCAATTGTTTAACAATTAGGAGGGTTGAACATTAAAATGGTATAAAATACCGACATATTGTTAGGTAAGACTATGGAACAATGCTCTTCTCCAGACTGAGGGACTGACTACCTCAAAACTTTAAGGGTGATGGACTGATTACATCGTCTTCAAGTCTCTTCTACTTCTATCTACTTTTCTGTACTCTACTGAAGAAGCCTACTGTGTAGGCGAAACGTTTCGAAATAAAGATACCTAACTGTTGCATATGTGTCTTACCTAACAATTAGGAGGTTACAGATATTGAGAGTATTTATTGTTTATAATGTTTTACAAATATTTATGACATTGAGAATATGTTTACCTGGAGTTTACCTGGAGAGGGTTTCGGGAGTCAATGCCCCCGCAGCCTGGTCTGAGACCAGGCCTCATGGTGGATCAGGGTCTGATCAACCAGGCTGTTACTGCTGGCTTCACACAAGCTGACATATAAACCACAGCCCAATTGGTCAGGTACTGACATTAGGTGCCTGTCCAGTGCCTTCTTGAAGACAACCAGGGGTCTATTGGTAATCCTGCCTATGTATGCTGGGAGGCAATTGAATAGTATTGGGCTCCAGACACTTATTGTGTTGTCTCTCAGTGTACTTGTGGCGCCCCTGCTTTTATTGGGGAAATGTCGCATCTCCTGCCGAGTCTTTTGCGTTCATAGGGAGTGATTTTCATGTGCAGGTTCAGTACCAATCCCTCCAGGACCTTCTAAGTGTATATTATCATGTATCTCTCTCGCCTGCTTTCCAGGGAATACAGATCAAGGACCTTCAACCGTTCCCAGTAATTTAGGTGCCTTATCGTACTTATGTGTGCCGTGAAAGCTCTTTGTACACTCCTCAGGTCTGCAATGTTGCCAGCCTTGAAGGGGGGCATTAGTGTACAGCAGTATTCCATCCTGGAGAGCACACGTGAGCACAAGCTTGGCATCCCTAGTTTTGAAGGTTCTCATTATCTATCCTATCATTTTACTAGCATATGAGGTAGATACATTGTTATGGTCTTTGAAGGTGAGATCCTCTGACATTATCACTCCCAGGTCCTTCACATTACTTTTCTGCTCTATTGTATGGTGAGAATTTGTCAAATACCCTGACACATTTTTAATTTCTTCAAGTTTTTCATATCTGAGTAAATGAAATTTCTCCTCGTTGAACTACATACTGTTTTGAGTGGCCCATTCGAGATTTGGTTAATGTCAGCTTGGAGTCTCGCGGTGTCTTCGATGGAGGTCACTGCCATGGTGACCCGGGAGTTATCCACAAAAGGATAACGGAGCTATGGCTCATACCTCTATGTCAGAAATGAGGATGAGGAGTAGAATGGGAGTGAGTACTGTGCCTTGTGGAACAGAGATTTTTACCGTGGCTGCTTGGGACTTTACTCTGTTTACTATTATTCTGTGTTCTATTTGTCAGGAAGTTGTAGATCCATTTATTTATTTATTTATTTGAACATGATACAGAGAAGTACCAACTTTTCCCGTTATTCCTTTATCACGCATTTTGTGTGCTATTACACCATGGTTACACTTGTCAAAAGATTTTGTAATGTCTGTGTATACTACATCTGTATTTTGTTTATCCTCTACAGCATCCAGGACCTTGTCATAGTGGTCCAGTAGCTGGGACAGGCAGGAGTGACCTGCTCTAAACCCGTGTTGCCCTGGGTTGTGTAATTGATGGGCATCTAGTTGGATGGCTATCTTGCTTCCTAGAACCCTCTCAAAGATTTTTATGATGTGGGATGTTAGTGCTATCGGTCTGTAGTTCTTTGCAATTGCTTCACTGCCACCTTTGTGGAGTGGGGCTATGTCTGTTGGTTATAGTGTGTGTGGGATGACCCCCGTGTCAATGCTCCCTCTCCAAGAAATGCTGAAGGCAAGCGATAGGGGGCTTCTTGCAATTCTTGATGAACGCGGAGTTCCACGAGTCTGGGCTTGGGGCAGAGTGAATGGGCATGTCATTAATTGCCTCTTCAAAGTCTTGTGGAGTTAGAATAATATCTGAGATTTTTGGGATGACCAAATTTTGAGTTTCATTCATTTGGATTGTCGACCCCTAGTCTAGGCAGTTTACCTGGAGAGAGTTCCGGGGGTCAATGCCCCTGCGGCCCGGTCTGTGACCAGGCCTCCTGGTGGATCAGAGCCTGATCAACCAGGCTGTTACTGCTGGCTGCACGCAAACCAACGTACGAGCCACAGCCCGGCTGATCAGGAACCGACTTTAGGTGCTTGTCCAGTGCCAGCTTGAAGACTGCCAGGGGTCTGATGGTAATCCCCCTTATGTATGCGGGGAGGCAGTTGAACAGTCTCTGGCCCCTGACACTTACTGTATGGTCTCTTAACGTGCTAGTGACACCCCTGCTTTTCATTGGGGGGATGTTGCATCGTCTGCCAAGTCTTTTGCTTTCGTAGTGAGTGATTTTCGTGTGCAAGTTCGGTACTAGTCCCTCTAGGATTTTCCAGGTGTATATAATCATGTATCTCTCCCGCCTGCATTCCAGGGAATACAGGTTCAGGAACCTCAAGCGCTCCCAGTAATTGAGGTGTTTTATCTCCGTTATGCGCGCCGTGAAGGTTCTCTGTACATTTTCTAGGTCAGCAATTTCACCTGCCTTGAAAGGTGCTGTTAGTGTGCAGCAATATTCCAGCCTAGATAGAACAAGTGACCTGAAGAGTGTCATCATGGGCTTGGCATCCCTAGTTTTAAAGGTTCTCATTATCCATCCTGTCATTTTTCTAGCAGATGTACAGTTTTTACATACTTTGCTGATGCTGGGAAATGTTAGGAAGATAAGGTGCTTTGTAACAGTAGTTTTGAAAATTCTGGCTGAGTCAGTGGCTCTGGAGATTTCTGGCAGAGAATTTCCGATTCTGGGCCCTTTTATGTACATTGAGTTGTTTGAAGAGATTTAACCTAACATGAAATGTCAGGGACATTTGTGCCTAGATAAAGAATCACACAAAGTGGGAGTTGTCACAGTTGCTCTTTGCTGATGACACTGTGCTCTTGGGAGATTCTGAAGAGAAGTTGCAAAGGTTGGTGGATGAATTTGGTAGGGTATGTAAGAGAAGAAAATTAAAAGGGAATACAGGAAAGAGTAAAGTTATGAGGATAACAAAAAGATTAGGTTATGAAAGACTGGATATCAGATTGGAGGGAGAGAGTATGAAGGAGGTGAATGAATTCAGATATTTGGGAGTGGACGTGTCAGCAGATGGGTCGATGAAAGGTGAGGTGAATCATAGAATTGATGAGGGGAAAAAGGTGAGCTGTGCACTTAGGAGTCTGTGGAGACAAAGAACTTTGTCCTTGGAGGCAAAGAGGGAAATGTATGAGAGTATAGTTTTACCAACGCTCTTATATGGGTGTCAAGCATGGGTGATGAATGTTGCAGCGAGGAGAAGGCTGGAGGCAGTGGAGATGTCATGTCTGAGGGCAATGTGTGGTGTGAATATAATGCAGAGAATTCGTAGTTTGGAAGTTAGGAGGAGGTGCGGGATTGCCAAAACTGTTGTACAGAGGGCTGAGGAAGGGTTGTTGAGGTGGTTTGGACATGTAGAGAGAATGGAGTGAAACAGAATGACTTCAAGAGTGTACCAGTCTGTAGTGGAAGGAAGGCGGGGTAGGGGTCGGCCTAGGAAAGGTTGGAGGGAGGGGGTAAAGGAGGTTTTGTGTGTGAGGGGCTTGGACTTCCAGCGGGCATGCATGAGTGTGTTTGGTAGGAATGAATGGAGACAAATGGGTTTTAATACTTGACGTGCTGTTGGAGTGTGAGCAAAGTAACATTTATGAAGGGATTCAGGAAAACCGGCACTCTGAAGGAGGGGTGTTAATGTTGCAGTTTAAAAACTGTAGTGTAAAGCACCCTTCTGGCAAGACAGTGATGGAGCGAATGATTGTGAAAGTTTTTCTTTTTTGGGCCACCCTGCCTTGGTGGGAATCGGCCAGTGTGTTAATAAAAAAAAAAAATATGTCTATAGGTCCTGCTGCAACTATCAAGAAATTGCTTCAGGTTGGGATTTATATTAGAATTATTGTTCTGTAAATGTAGGTTGCACAGTAGTAAGAGTGAATGTTTTGTATAGTTAGTAGGGTTAGGTCTTTGAAGACTAGCGGGGGGGGGGTTGTCTAGCAGTGGACGGTGTGATCATTTGCACTGCAGCTTTAGACGAGTTGCTGTTGTGGATCCCCAGAAATTTTCCCTTCATTATGTTTAGCAATAAGGATGTTGTTAAGCATAATGTTTAGTTGGACCTCACTTGCTCTGTTCCCAAACATAATATAGAAGGTTTTGTCAGTATTAAGTGTAAGATTATTAGCTGTCATCCAGGTCGACATTTTTACGAGCTCTTCATTAACAACAGTGTTGAGTGAGGCAAGACTAGGGTGGGAGACTACAAAAGTTGTGTCATCAGCAAAAAGAATAGATCCAAGTTGTTGCAATACATTTGGAAGGTCGTTGATGTATAAAAGAAAAAAGAGGGAGCCCAGAACACTTCCCTGTGGAGATTGTCCTTAAGAGATATGTATTGTTGCCTATTAGTAAGGAAAGACTTGATATATACAAGTGAATGGCCTCTTATACTGTAATGATCAAATATGTGGATGATGTGCTCTGTTGTATCAAAAATTTTCTTAAGGTCAATAAATAGTCTAAGTGGATATTAATTTTTGTCAAGCAGATCTAGCATTTTTATTATTGTGTCACTAGTGCTTTTATTTCTCCTGAAGCCAAACTGTCAAGAGTTGAGAATGCTTTGTGATGTTATGAAGGAGTATAATCTCTTGTGTATAAGTTTCTTGAAAATTCTGGATAGTAAAGGCAAGTCTGATGTTGGCCTAGAGATGTTTACATCTGTTGGATCACCACCTTTGTGTACTGGTACAACCCTGTCTTGAGTCATGTTGGATCACCACCTTTGTGTACTGGTACAACCCTGTCTTGAGTCATGTTGGATCACCACCTTTGTGTACTGGTACAACCCTGTCTTGAGTCATGTCTGGAAAATGTTCATTTCTATTGATTTGATAAAGAGTAATGTAATGATGGGTGAAAAGACATAGAGCCAATTGTTTGTAGAATAGTTGTGGGACATGAGCTATATTTCCTGATTTATTTATTAGTGGATTAATAATCATGGTGACCTTTGTGGGCTCGGTTGGTTGCGAAGTTACCGTCTAGATAATCACTCGCCTGGGTATTTGGTACGTGGAATTTTACTGGTGAGACTTGATCCTATGGTTGAGAAGAAGTCATTTATCTTGCTACCTGTGTCAGTAAGCTGGAGTTGCAGGTCATTTTTTTTATAGATAGGACAGTATCTCTAGTTTTTTTCAGTTTGTGGTGCCCAGGATCTGAGAGTGTGTCTTCCAGGTCTCTTTTATATCTCCTCTCATTTCAGTGAACTTATTAGATTAGTAGTTGTTTAGACTCTTGTTAGTTTGGCGAGGACTGACATATAGTGTTTAATAGTCTTTAGCTAAGCCCTGTCTATATTGTTTCTCATACTGATATCTGTTATTGATGGATCTTAAAATGCTGTTAGTAAGCCATGGACAATCTAGTTTTTTATTATTGTTCTGTTTAGTTTTTATTGGACAATGTTACACAATCTATGTATTTTGTTTTGAAAAATGTCTATCCACTCATTGATACCATTGGCATTAGAAAATTCTTTAGGCAGGTCAAGTGAACTTAGTTCTGCAGTGAAGTTACTTATTGCTGCCTCATTATAAAGTCAAAAAGAGAACCAACTATATTCCATTGGTTGCTTACAAATGTTTGTTAGGAGGAAAGTTGGGTAGTGGTCAGTAGTGTTGTCTGTGATTATCCCTGATTTAGGGGGAGCTAGTAGTATATTTTTCCATATGTGGTCAATTATGGTTGTACTCGTCCCAGTTAGGCTTGTTGGTTTTATAGCTGTATGAGTAGTGTATTGTTCATATTATTAATGAAATCATTTACTACCGGTTGGTCATGTGTTAAGTCAAAGTTAATGTTGAAGTCTCCAGCTAGGAGAAGGTGGTGGCTGTTCATTTGTTTGTTATTAGCATTTTTAGTTCATCAGTATGAGGCGTCCTTTATATAGCATCAATTGTTATATGGTTCTTTAGGCTTTTTACTGAGAATTTTACAAATATGTCTTCACCATTTTCATCACTGAGGCACATGGTCTTGCAACACGATAGATAGTTCATTAGAGTAATAGATGGCAATTTTTTTTTTATTAGCACACTAGCTGATTCCCACCAAGGCAGGGTGGCCCGAAAAAGAAAAACTTTCACCATCATTCACTCCATCACTGTCTTGCCAGAAGGGTGCTTTACACTACAGTTTTTAAACTGCAACATTAACACCCCTCCTTCAGAGTGCAGGCACTGTACTTCCCATCTCCAGGACTCAAGTCCGGCCTGCCGGTTTCCCTGAACCCCTTCATAAATGTTACTTTGCTCACACTCCAACAGCACATCAAGTATTAAAAACTATTTGTCTCCATTCACTCCTATCAAATACTCTCATGCACGCTTTGCTGCAAGTCCAAGCCCCTCGCACACAAAACCTCCTTTACGCCCTCCCTCCAACCTTTCCTAGGCCGACCCCTACCCCGCCTTCCTTCCACTACAGACTGATACACTCTTAAAGTCATTCTGTTTCGTTCCATTCTCTCTACATGTCCGAACCACCTCAACAACCCTTCCTCAGCCCTCTGGACAACAGTTTTGGTAATCCCGCACCTCCTCCTAACTTCCAAACTACGAATTCTCTGCATTATATTCACGCCGCACATTGCCCTCAGACATGACATCTCCACTGCCCCCAGCCTTCTCGCTGCAACATTCATCACCCATGCTTCACACCCATATAAGAGCATTGGTAAAACTATACTCTCATACATTCCCCTCTTTGCCTCCAAGGACAAAGTTCTTTGTCTCCGCAGACTCCTAAGTGCACCGCTCACCCTTTTCCCCTCATCAATTCTATGATTCACCTCATCTTTCATAGAACCATCTGCTGACACGTCCACTCCCAAATATCTGAATACATTCACCTCCTCCATACTCTCTCCCTCCAATCTGATATTCAATCTTTCATCACCTAATCTTTTTGTTATCCTCATAACCTTACTCTTTCCTGTACTCACTTTTAATTTTCTTCTTTTACATACCCTACCAAATTCATCCACCAATCTCTGCAACTTCTCTTCAGAATCTCCCAAGAGCACAGTGTCATCAGCAAAGAGCAACTGTGACAGCTCCCACTTTATGTGTGATTCTTTATCTTTTAACTCCACGCCTCTTGCCAAGACCCTCGCATTTACTTCTCTTACAACCCCATCTATAAATATACTAAACAACCACGGTGACATCACACATCCTTGTCTAAGGCCTACTTTTACTAGGAAATAATCTCCCTCTTTCCTATATACTCTAACTTGAGCCTCACTATCCTCGTAAAAGCTCTTCACTGCTTTCAGTAACCTACCTCCTTCACCATACACCTGCAACATCTGCCATACTGCCCCCCCTATCCACCCTGTCATACGCCTTTTCCAAATCCATAAATGCCACAAAAACCTCTTTAGCCTTATGTAAATACTGTTCACTTATATGTTTCACTGTAAACACCTGGTCCACACACCCCCTACCTATCCTAAAGCCTCCTTGTTCATCTGCTATCCTATTCTCCGTCTTACTCTTAATTCTTTCAATAATAACTCTACCATACACTTTACCAGGTATATCTCAAACAGACTTATCCCCTATATTTTTGCACTCTCTTTTGTCCCCTTTGCCTTTATACAAAGGAACTATGCATGCTCTCTGCCAATCCCTAGGTACCTTACCCTCTTCCATACATTTATTAAATAATTGCACCAACCACTCCAAAACTATATCCCCACCTGCTTTTAACATTTCTATATTTATCCCATCAATCCCAGCTGCCTTACCCCCTTTCATTTTACCTACTGCCTCATGAACTTCCCCAAACTCACAACTGGCTCTTCCTCACTCCTACAAGATGTTATTCCTCCTTGCCCTATACAAGAAATCACAGCTTCCCTATCTTCATCAACATTCAACAATTCCTCAAAATATTCCCTCCATCTTCCCAATACCTCTAACTCTCCATTAAATAACTCTCCTCTCCTATTTTTAACTGTCAAATCCATTTGTTCTCTAGGCTTCCTCAGCTTGTTAATCTCACTCCATAACTTTTTCTTATTTTCAACAAAATTTGTTGATAACATCTCACCCACTCTCTCATTTGCTCTCTTTTTACATTGCTTCACCACTCTCTTAACCTCTCTCTTTTTCTCCATATACTCTTCCCTCCTTGCATCACTTCTACTTTGTAAAAACTTCTCATATGCTAACTTTTTTCTCCCTTACTACTCTCTTTGCATCATCATTCCACCATCTCTCCTCTTCCCTCCTGCACCCACTTTCCTGTAACCACAAACTTCTGCTGAACACTCTAACACTACATTTTTAAACCTACCCCATACCTCCTCGACCCCATTGCCTATGCTCTCATTAGCCCATCTATCCTCCAATAGTTGTTTATATCTTACCCTAACTGCTCCTCTTTTAGTTTATAAACCTTCACCTCTCTCTTACTTGATGCTTCTATTCTCCTTGTATCCCATATACCTTTTACTCTCAGTGTAGCTACAACTAAAAAGTGATCTGATATATCTGTGGCCCCTCTATAAACATGTACATCCTGAAGTCTACTCAACAGTCTTTTATCTACCAATACATAATCCAACAAACTACTGTCATTTCGCCCTACATCATATCTTGTATACTTATTTATCCTCTTTTTCTTAAAATATGTATTACCTATAACTAAACCCCTTTCTATACAAAGTTCAATCCCATTATCATTTACACCTGGCACCCCAAACTTACCTACCACACCCTCTCTGAAGGTTTCTTCTACTTTAGCATTTAGGTCCCCTACCACAATTACTCTCTCACTTGGTTCAAAGGTGTTGCAACCCCTGAATGGGTTACAATGATTATTATGTATATTACCTTTTCATATAATTTTATATTGCTTATATTTGCGATAATAGCTAAATCGTAAATATATTGCTTTATATTCTTATTTGACTTATGTTGTTAGGATGTACATAATAGGTGCTCAGTTCAAGTCTTGATTGTCAAACTACTGTAATTATCGCTTATTGCTCGTTAGACTGCCGGCTTCTGAGCTGTGCTGTCCACGGAGCTATCACGTGATCGAGGGGGGGGGGTGTCCTCACCTCGTGTAAAGTATTTAGTCTGCTCTAGACTCGCTTGGTGGTTGGACAGATTGTCTGTCTCATTATTCTTGTTAGTTCTGTAGAACTCTGTTCTCAGAACATTGTACAGACTTAGTGATTTTCGATGTTGTACTGAGGTTGTGTGTCTCATAGACACTCTGAGTAACTCAGGTCCTGAGCTGTAACTTCTCACTTAATTTGTACTGGTCTCTGTGTATTGTCACAGTCGGGTATTTTCTTATGCTGAACTTAGATTCAGTATTATGGGAGTTTTGTAACTTTTGTGGAGGATCTGCTGATGGTCCCTACTTAGTGTCGTTATATTATCTCCTTGTTCCTGATTCTGTGTCGCAGTCGCTTGTTATATTGCTATTGGGTTTAGCATTCTTTTCATTGTTCAAGCAGACTGTTCTGGTTGCCAGTCGGTCAAGAAGTTAGTTTGAGGACTTTGTCAGTCACTTGTTTAAGTCTAGTCGAGTCGTGAGACATAGTGAACTACTTAGAGCACTTACACACATACACACTTACTTGTACATATTTGTAATATCTTATTAAATGTTAATGTACCAGACGGTACTTAAGAATTATAAATGTGATAAGTGCTTTCATCACAATAATATTGAACTCGAGAGATGTGATATTATTTTGATTACTGTGATTAATTTAATTTAATTTAATTTGATAATATACCTCTAGAGTTAATAAATTTATTAAATTTTAATTTCTCTAGTTAGTAGCCTACCAGTTGTAATCCTGAAGCACTATTGAATAATACTGAATTCTAATGGATAATTGGACAAGGATACTGACTACTTGTTACGAAAACCCAGTAACAGGCTGGATGCTAGAAGGGCAGTCCTTTCTAGTATTACCTGGAGATCTCTAAGCTTTTAGAATCGCGTTTTTTGTAACAAAAGGCTCCTATACATTCACTTAACATCTCCCAAAAACTCTCTCTCTCCTCTACATTCCTCTCTTCGCCAGGTGCATACACGCTTATTATGACCCACAATTTGTTCTGGTCTGCAGTTGTGGATTGCTGTGTATCCTGGTAGTGTGTATATGTCTGTTGTGTCTTGCTTAAGCCAGGTTTCAGTAACAATAATACAAGAAAGAGTTTCTTTAAGAAATCTAAGAGTGGCAGGAGGTCATCACAGTGTTTACTTAGGGATCAAATAGAATAATTCAAAACTGTAATATTTCTGGCATTGCTGAGGACAGTATTGGCTTGTGTTGCTGTATAGTTAAGACAGTTACTTTCAGTTAAATCTTGATTGGGTGTTAATTGTAGACCTGTAATTCATTGCCCATGTCGTCAAAAGGTCCTCTGTCTGCTAATCAATTTACAGCTATTGTTAAAAAGCACATCTGCCTAATATATCATAAACAATACTATGCTATACCAAACATAAGCTCATACAACTCCATCCCTGTACTTCCAGTCTTCCTCAAACTTCCATAAAAAATTAATTACTCATTTTGTTCCATTAAGTTTGCCTGAAATACTCTGCATATAAAGGGGCTTTTGGCATGTACATCCAATTTTTATATGTACTTCTTTGTACTAACATATATCATGATGAAATAAAATTATTATTATTATTATTATTATTATTATTATTATTATTATTATTATTATTATTATTATTATTATTAGTATTTGTTTTTTCAACAAACCAGCCATACCCCATTAAGGCAGGTGACCCATATTTCGAATCCCAAAATTTTTTTAAAACCCTAAATTGTATGAAACCAACGGGGAAAGGTACCTAATTATAGACCTTTTAAATATGCTAAAAATTTTACTGTTTAAAATTTAACCTAAAAAAAAAATGCTAAGCATTGTTTTAGTTTTGGCCGAAGGCCTAGGCCGTTTAGGGCCATTTTTGTTATTTAAATTCTCGTCCCGTAACATGGTAAAATTTTTTCCTTTTTTGTTAAGCTTTTCCCCCGGGGTAAAAAAGGTTTGAAAAAAGGGGTTTTTGTCCCTTGGGGTAGTGGGTTTGGAGACAAAACCACCCAGGGAGGTTTATACCTCTGGGGTTTGGTTGGGTTTGGTAGACAAAAAACCACCCGGGGAAAGGTTTTAAAAACCTCCTTTTGGGTAGTAGGTTGGTAAAAAACAACCACCCAGGGATGTATTTTCCCCCTGTGGTAGTGGGGTTGGTAGACAAAAAACCCCCAGGGAGGTTTACTACCTCCTGTGGTTAGTGGTTTGGTAACAAAAAACCCCAGGGAAAGGTATACCCATCCTGTGGTTGTGGGTTTGGTAGAAAAACCAAAACCCCAGGGGGGTACTACCTTTCCTGGGGTTTGTAGGTTGGTGGGAAAACCAACCACCCAGGGGGTATTTCCCCCTGGGGTTTAGTGGGTTGGTAGACAAAAAACCCCCCCCCCGGGGAGGTATTTCCGTCCTGTGGTAGTGGGTTTGGGTAAAGGCAACCACCCGGGAAAGGGGTACTACCGTCCTTTTTGGTAGTGGGTTTGGGTTGGGAAAACAACCACCCAGGGAGGTACAAACCTTCCTGTGGGTAGTAGGTTGGTAGACAAAAAACCCCAGGGGGGGTTTAATACCGTCCGGTGGTAGTAGGTTGGTAGACAACAACCCCCAGGGAGGACTACCATCCTGGGGGTAGTGGGTTTGGGAAGAAAACAACCACCCGGGAGGTACTACCGTCCGGGGTTTGTGGGTTTGGGTTTGACAAAAAACCACCCGGGGGGGGGTACTACCTCCTTTTTGGTGGGTAGGTTGGTAGCCCACAAAACCAAACCCGGGGAGGTATTTACCTCTGTGGTTTTTGGTTGGTGGGCCCCAACAAACCCACCCAGGGGAGGGGTTAATTACCGTCCTGTGGTAGTGGGTTTGGTAGACAACAACCCCCCAGGGAGGTACTACCACCCTGTGGTATAGGTTGGTGCAACAACCCCCCGGGATTTTTACTACCCCCTGGGTTTTTGGTTGGTAGACAAAACCCCCACCCAGGGGGGGGGGGGGGGGGGGGGGGGGGGGGGGGGGGGGGGGGGGGGGGGGGGGGGGGGGTTAACTACCCCCCTGGGGTTTAGTAGGTTGGTAGACAAAACCACCCGGGGGACGGGTACTACCTTCCTGTGGTTTTAAGGGGGGTTGGTGGGGACAACAACCCCCCCAGGGGGGGTATTTACCTCCTGTGGTAGTAGGTTGGTAGACAACCACCCAGGGAGGTACTCCCAACCCTTTGTGGTAGAGGTTGGGGAAGAAAAACCCCCCCGGGGAAAGGTTTATCCCAATCCTGTGGTGGGAGGTTGGTAGAAAACAACCCCCCCAGGGAGGTATTTAACCCTGGGGTAGTGGGTTTGGGTTTGAAAAACAACCCCCGGGGGAAAGGTACTACCCCCCTGGGGTTTGGTGGGTTTGGGGTAGCAACAACCCCCCCAAAGGGGGGGTTACAAACCTCCTGTGGTAGTGGTTGGTAGACAAAAACCCCCCCCGGGAGGGGTATTTCCTTTCCTGGGGGTATTTGGGTTGGTAGAAAATCAACCACCCAGGGGGGTACTACCTTTCCTGTGGTATTTGGTTGGTAGACAAAAAACCCCACCCAGGGAGGTAACTTCCTTTCCTTTTGGTAGTAGGTTGGAAAGACAAAAACCCCCCGGGGGGGTTACTACCTTCCTGTGGGTAGTAGGTTGTGGGACAAAAAACCCCCCGGGGGGGTACAAACATCCGTGGTGGGGTTGGGTTTGGTAGACAACAACCCCCCCGGGGAGGTACTACCACCCTTTGGTTAGTAGGTTGGTAGAAAAAAAAACCCCACCCGGGAGGGTACTAAATCCGTGGTAGTGGGTTTGGGTAGCAACAACCCCCCAGGGGGGGTACTCCCATCCTGGGGTTTAGAAAGGTTTGGGTGGGCAAAAACCCCACCCAGGGGGGGAAATTACCTCCGTGGTATTTAGGTTTTGGTAGAAAAACAACCCCCGGGGGAGCTTTACTAAAACTGTGGTAGTGGGTTTTGGTGGGAAAAAACCCAAACCCAGGGAGGGGTACAAAACCGGGGGTAGTGGGTTTGGGGTTGGGACAACAACCACCCAGGGGGGTTTAACTACCACCCTGGGGTGGGTAGTTTGGTAGACAAACCCCCCCCAGGGGGGTTCTCCCCGTTGGTAGTAGGTTTTTTAAGAAAAAACAACCACCCGGGGAAGGTACTACCTTTCCTGTGGTAGTAGGTTGGTGGGACAACAAAAAACCAAAGGGATTTACTACCGCCCTTGTGGTATTTAGTTGGTAGACAAACAACCACCCGGGGGGGGTTACTACCTCCTGTGGTAGTGGGTTTGGTAGACAAAAAAACCCCCCAGGGGGGTTTCTACCGCCCTGTGGTTTTTGGTTGGTAAACAAAAAACCCCACCCAGGGAGGGGGACTACCACCCTGGGGTTGTGGGTTTGGTAGACAACAAACCCGGGGGAGGTTTATTTCCAATCCTGGGGAAAGTAGGTTGGTAGAAAAAACAACACCCCGGGGGGTTTACTACCCCCTGGGTGGGTAGGGTTGGTAGAAAAACAACCCCCCGGGAGGTCCTACCGCCTTTTGGTAGTGGGTTTGGGGTTGACAAAAAAACCCCCAGGGGGGGTTTAAAATTGGGGGTAGTGGTTGGTAGACAACAAACCACCCAGGGGGGGTTATTCCACCCGGGGTTTATTTGGTTTGGGTTTGGGAAAAAACCCAAACCAGGGAGGTATACCCCCTTTGTGGTGTAGGTTGGTAGACAAAAAACCACCCAGGGAGGTATACCCCCCTGTATTGTAGGTTGGTAGACAACAACCCCCAGGGGGAAGGAGGGAAAAATTCCCCCCCGGGGTGGTTGGGGTAGGGTTGGTGGGAAAAACAACCCCCCAAGGGAGGAAATACCGTCCTTTTGGGAAGTGGGTTTTGGGTTTAGACAAAAAACCACCCGGGGGGAAATACCTCCTGTGGTAGTGGGTTTGGGTTTGACAACAACCACCCGGGGAAAGGGGTACTCCATCCTGGGGTTTGTGGGTTTGGGTTTAGACAAAAAACCCAAAGGGGGAAAGGTACTACCTTTCCTGTGGGTAGTGGGTTTGGGTTTTAGACAAAAAACCCCCCCAGGGAGGTACTACCTCCTGTGGTAGTAGGTTGGTGCAACAACCCCCCAGGGGGGGGTACTCCCGGGCCTTTTGGAAGAAAGGTTGGTAGACAAAAAACCACCCAGGAGGTACTACGCCCCTTGGTATTTGGTTGGTGGGACAAAAACCCACCCAGGGAGGTACTCCCCCTGTGGTAGTGGGTTTGGGTTTAGAAAAAAAAACCCAAAAACCCGGGGGAGGTATACCGCCCTGTGGTAGTGGGGTTTGGTTTAGACAAAAACCACCCAGGGAGGTACTACCATCCTGTGGTAGTGGGTTTGGGTAGACAACAACCCCCAGGGAGGTTTATTTCCCTTTCCTGGGGTTTAGTGGTTTGGGTTTGAAAAACAACCACCCAGGGAGGGTACTACCGTCCTTTTGGTGGTGGGTTTGGGGTGGGAAAAACAACCACCCGGGGAGGTTTAATTTCCCTCCTGTGGTAGTGGGTTTGGTAGAAAACAACCCCCCAGGGGGGGTTTACTACCGTCCTGTGGTAGTAGGTTGGTAGACAAAAACCACCCGGGGAAAGGGAAACTCCCACCCTGTGGTATTTGGTTGGTGGGGACAAAAAACCACCCGGGGAGGTACTCCACCCTGTGGTAGTAGGTTGGAACAAAAACCCCACCCAGGGAGGTAACACCTTTCCTGTGGTTTGTAGGGGGGGAGCCCAACAAACCCCCCAGGGAGGTACTCCCAACCCTTTTGGGGTGTATTTTGGTAGAAAAAAAAAAAACCACCCAGGGGGTCTACCGTCCTGGGGGTAGTGGGTTTGGGTTTGGGAAAAACATCCCCCCCAGGGGGTATCCCTTCCTGTGGTAGTGGGTTTGGTGACAAAAACCCAACCCGGGGGGTTTATACCTTCCTGTGGTAGTATTTGGGTTTGCCCAAAAAACCACCCAGGGGGGGTCTACCGTCCTGTGGTAGTGGGTTTGGTTAGACAAAAACCCAAACCCAGGGAGGGTTATTTCCATCCTGGGGGTTTTAAGGTTGGTTTGGGAGGACAAAAAACCCCCAAGGGGAGGGGTTTTTACCGTCCTTTTTTGGTTTTTTAAGGGGTTTTTTGGTTTTGCAACAAACCCCCCCGGGGGGTTTTAAACTACCGTCCTGTGGTAGTAGGTTTTGGTTTTTTAAAAACAACAACCACCAGGGGGGGGACTCCCGTCCTGTGGTAGTGGGGTTGGAGAAAAAAAACCACCCGGGAGGTACTACCTCCTGTGGTAGTGGGTTTGGGTTAGACAAAAACCCCCCAGGGGGGGGTTACTACCCCCTTGTGGTATTTATTTTGGGTTTAGAAAACAACCACCCGGGGAGGTATTTCCATCCTGGGGTTTAGTGGGTTTGGTGGGACAAAAACCCACCCAGGGGGGTTTCTACCTTTTCCTGTGGTAGTAGGTTGGTGGGACAAAAAAACCACCCAGGGGGGTTTTTTTACCCGGCCCTGGGGGGAAAGTGGGGTTGGTGGGAAAAACCAACCACCCGGGGGGGGTTCCCTACCTCCTGTGGTATTTGGTTTGGTTAAAAAAAAACAAACACCCAGGGGGGGGACTACCTTCCTGTGGGTAGTGGGTTTTTTGGTTTTGGACAAAAACCAAACCCAGGGAGGGTATTTCCCCTCCTGGGTAGTGGGTTTTGGTAGACAACATACCCCCAGGGGGGGGTTTATCCGCCCTGTGGTAGTAGGGTTGGTAGAAAAAAACCCCCAAAGGGGGAGGTACTCCCCGTCCTGTGGTTTTTTTAAGGGGTTTGGGTTTGACAAAAACCCCAGGGGGGGGGCTACAGTCCCCCCCGTGGGTATTTAAAAGGTTGGTAACAAAAACCGGGGGCCGTAGGTTTTGTAGGGGTGGGAAAACAAACACCCCGGGAAAAGGTTTTTTACCCGCCCTTTGGTTGGGGTATTTAGGTTTGGTTTAGAAAAAACAACCACCCGGGGGGGGGGGGTTCTACCCCCGGGGTAGTGGTTTGGGTTTTAGACAACAAACCCCCGGGGAGGTACTACCGCCCTGTGATGTAGGTTGGAGACAAAAACCACCCAGGGAGGTTATTTACCCGTTTGGTGGTATTTAAGGTTGGTGGGCAAAAAACCCCACCCAGGGAGGTATTTACCTTTCCTGTGGTAATTTTGGGTTTGGTTTAGACAAAACCAACCCAGGGGAGGTTCAAACCACCCTGTGTTTATTTGGTTGGTAGACAACAAAAAAACCCAGGGGGGGGTCTCCCCATCTGTGATATTTGGTTTGGGTTTAACAACAACCACCCGGGGGTACTCCCACCCTGTGATAGTGGGTTTGGTAGCAAAAAACCACCCGGGGAGGTACTACCGTCTGTGGTAGTAGGGGGGTTTTGGGAAAAAAAAAACCACCCAGGGAGGTACTCCCGGGTCTGTGATAGTTGGTTGGTAGCCCCAACCCCCCAGGGAGGTACTACCACCCTGTGGTAGTGGTTTTGGTTTTGGGACAAAAACCCCAACCCGGGGGTATTCCATCCTGTGATAGTGGGTTTGGGTGGGAAAAAAAACCACCCGGGAGGAAATTTCCATCCTGTGAAAGAAAGGTTGGTGGGAAAACCCAACCACCGGGGGAGGTACTACCGCCCTGGGGATAGTGGGTTTGGTAGCCAAAACCACCCGGGGAGGTACTACCGCCCTGTGGTAGTGGGGTTGGGTTTAGACAAAACCACCCGGGGGAGGTACTACCGTCCTGTGTTAGTAGGTTGGTGGGCCCCAAAAAACCCACCCCAGGGGAGGTACTACCATCCTGTGGTAGTAGGTTGGTGGGACAACAACCCCCCGGGGAGGTTATACCATCCTTTTTTTGTAGGTTGGAAAGACAACAACCACCCAGGGGGGTTTACTACCATCCTGTGTTAGTAGGTTGGTAGAAAAAAAAACCAAACCGGGAGGTACTCCCGCCCTGTGATAGTGGTTTGGTAGACAAAAAACCCCCCGGGGGAAGGAAATCCCGTCCGGGTTTTTTGTGGTTGGTAGCCCAAACAAGACCCAGGGAGGTACTACGTCCGGGTGATAGTAGGTTGGGTTAGACAACAACCCCCGGGGGTACTACCTTTCCTGGGGTTTGTTGGTTGGGTAGACAACAACCCCCACCGGGGAGGTATTTACCACCCTGGGGGTAGTGGGTTTGGGTTTGACAAAAACCACCCCAGGGAGGGTACTACCTTCCTGGGGTAGTAGGTTGGAAAGACAAAAACCCCCCCGGGGGTTTATTTACCGTCCTGGATTAGTGGGGGGGGGTAGACAAAACCCCCGGGGAAAGGGTACTCCGTCCTGTGGTATTTGGTTGGTAGAAAACAAACCCCCCGGGGAGGTACTACCTTTCCTGTGGTAGGGGTTTGGGTTTGGGAACAACCACCCGGGAAAGGTACTCCCTTCTGTGGTAGTGGGTTTGGGGTAGAAACAAACCCCCCAAGGGGGGTTTCTACCGCCCCTGTGATATTTGGGTGGTAGACAACAACCCCCCAGGGAGGTATTTCCGTCCTGTGGTATTTGGTTTGGGTTAGAAAACAACCCCCCCAGGGAGGTACTACCGCGTGGTAGAAAGGTTGGTAGACAAAAAAAAAACCCCCCAAGGGAGGTACTACCACCCTGTTTTTTGTAGTTGGTAGACAACAACCCAAGGGGGTTTACTCCCGCCCTGTGGTGTGGGTTTTGGTGGGCCCAACAACCCCCCAGGGGGGGTTTCTACCATCTGTGGTATTTGGGTTTGGGTAGACAACAACCACCCAGAAAAGGTACTCCCAAATCCTGTGGTAGTGGGTTTGGGTAGAACAACAACCCCCGGGGAGGTACTACCGCCCTTGATAGTGGTTGGTAGACAAAACCCCCCGGGGGAGGTTTAATACCGCCCTGTGGTAGTGGGTTTGGGTGGGGCAACAACCACCCAGGGAGGTCTACCGTCCTTTTGGTAGTAGGTTGGTAGACAAAAAACCCCCCCAGGGAGGTATTACCATCCTGGGGTTTGTAGGTTTGGGTTAGAAAACCAAACCCCCAGGGGGGTTTACTACCTTCCTGTGGTAGTGGTTGGTAGAAAACAACCCCCCAAAGGGAGGATCCCATCCTGTGATAGATTTTGGGTTTAGACAAAAAACCCCCCAGGGAGGTATTTACCATCCTTTGGTAGTTGGTTGGTAGACAAAAAACCCACCCAGGGGGGTACTACCGTCCCTGGGGTTTAGTGGGTTTTGGAAAGCAACAACCACCCAGGGGGGGGTACTACCATCCTGTGATAGTAGGTTGGTAGAAAAAAACAACCCCCTGGGAGGTACTACCATTTTTGGGGTTTGTAGTTTGGGAAAACAAAACCACCCGGGGAAGGAAATTCCCAAACTGTGATAGTGGGTTTGGGTTTAGACAAAAACCACCCAGGGAGGTACTACCTTTCCTGTGATATTTGGGTTTGGGGTAGACAACCCCCAGGGGGGTTTACTACCATCCTGTAAAAGGGGAGGTAGGGTAGACAAAACCACCAGGGGGTTTATTTTTCCCGCCTTTTTTTTAGTAGGTTGGTAGAAAACAACCACCCAGGGAGGTACTACCTTCCTGTGGTAGTGGGTTGGTAGACAAAAACCCAAAAAAACCCCCGGGGGAGGGTACTACCCCCTGTGTTGTGGTTGGTGGGACAAACCACCCGGGGAAAGGTATACCTTTCCCTGGGGTGGGGGGGTTTGGAAACAAAAAACCCCACCCAGGGGGTATTTACCGTCCTTGGTAGTGGGTTTGGTAGACAAAAAACCCACCCAGGGGGGTTTATTTCCCAAACCCTGTGGTATTTTGGGGTTTGGTAGACAAAAAAAACCCCCCCGGGGAAAGGGGTTTACTCCCACCCGTGATACTAGGTTGGTAAAACAACAACCAAAACAGGGAGGTACTACCTTTCTGTGATATTTGGTTGGTGACAACAACCACCCAGGGGGAAATACCTTTCTGTGTTATTTAGGTTGGTAGACAACAACCCCCCGGGGAGGTATTTCCGTTTTGTGGTGGGTAGGTTGGGAGACAAAACCCCCCAGGGAGGTACTACCGTCCTGTGATAGTAGGTTGGTGGGGACAACAACCCCCCCAGGAGGAAAACTACCACCCTGTGGTAGTGGGTTTGGTGGGAAAAAACCACCCAGGGAGGTTATTCCATCCTGGGATAGTGGGGTTGGGTTAGAAAAAAACCCAAGGAGGGTAACTTCCATCCTGTGATAGTAGGTTGGAGCCCAACAACCCCCCAGGGGGGTTTACTACCGTCCTGTGATAGTATTTTGGGTTTAGACAAAAACCCACCCAGGGGGGGTTTCTCCGTCCTGTGGTAGAAGGGTTGGGAGACAAAAACCCCCCAAGGGAGGTACTACCGTCCTGTGATAGTAGGTTGGTAGACAACAACCCCCCAAGGGAAGGTATACCACCCGTGGTATAGGTTGGTTGACAAAAACCCGCCCAGGGAGGTATTTCCACCCTTTGGGGTTTTGTAGGTTGGTAGAAAACCCAACCCAACCCGGGGAAAGGTACTACCATCCTGTGGTAGTGGGTTTGGTAGACAAACAACCCCCCAGGGGGTTCCCACCGTTGTGTTAGAAAGGTTGGTGGGAAAAAAAACCCCCCCGGGGAGGTACTACCGTCCTGTGGTAGTAGGTTGTTAGAAAAAAACCCCCCCAGGGGGTATTTACCACCCTGGGGAGTGGTTGGTAGACAAAACCCACCCGGGAAAGGTTTTCCCCATCCTGTTTTTTGTAGGGTTGGTGGAAAAAACCCCCGGGGAGGTACTCCCGCCCTGTGATAGTGGGTTTGGTAGACAAAAAAACCCCCCAGGGGGAAACAAACCGTTTTGTGGTATAGGGTTGGTTAACAAAAACCCCACCGGGAGGTACTACCGTCCTGTGGTGTAGGTTGGTAGACAAAACCCACCCGGGAGGTACTACCACCCTGTTGTATTTGGTTGGTAGAAAAACCCCAACCCAGGGAGGGACTACTTTCCTGTGGTAGTAGGTTGGTAGACAACAACCACCCAGGGGGGGGTATTTACCACCCTGTGGTAGTAGGTTGGTGGGACAAAAACCAAAAAAGGGGGGTTTATACCTCCTGGGGTAGTAGGTTGGTAGCCAAAAACAACCACCCGGGGAGGTCCCTACCGCCCCTGTGATAGTAGGTTGGTAGAAAAACCCCACCCAGGGGGGTTTAATCCCGTCCCTGTGGTGTGGGGTTGGTAGACAAAACCCCACCCAGGGAGGTACACCGCCCTTTTGGGGTTTTAGAAAGGTTGGTAGACAAAAAAACCCCCCGGGGAGGTATACCTTCCTTTTGGTATGAGGTTGGTAGCAAAACCCCACCCGGGGAGGTACTACCACCCTTTTATTTTTGGTTTGGGGTAGACAACAACCACCCAGGGGGTACTTCCCATCCTGTGGTTAGGGGGTTGGGTTTGAAAAAAAACCCCCCAGGGAGGTACAAACCGTCCTGTGGTAGTAGGTTGGTAGACAGAAAACCCCCCAGGGAGGTATTTCCCTGTGGTAGTAGGTTGGTAGACAGCAAAAACCCGGGAGGTACTAAAATTTTGGGGTTTGTGGGTTTGGGTTTAGACAACAACCCCCAGGGAGTTTCCCATCTGGGGTTTTAGAAAGGTTGGTAGAAAAGAAAACCCCCCGGGAGGTACTACCATCCTGGGGGTTGTAGGTTGGTGGGACAACAACCACCCGGGAGGTTTACCCCTTCCTTTGTGGTAGTGGTTTGGGAGAAAAGCAACCCCCCCGGGAGGGAAACTCCACCCTGTGGAAAGTAGGTTTTTTAGACTTCAACCCCCCCGGGGGGTTTAATTCCCTTTTCCTGTGGTAGTGGGTTTTGGTAGACAAAAAAACCACTCAGGGAGGAAACTCCCATCCGGGGGTTAGTGGGTTTGGGTAGACACAACCACCCGGGAAAGGTATTCCTTTCCCTGTGGTAGTGGGTTTGGGTGCAGAAAACCCCAAGGGAGGTACTCCCGCCCTTGGTGGGGTTGGTAGCCCTTTCCCAACCCAGGGGGGGTTTACTCCCTCCTGTGGTAGTGGGGTTGGTAGACAGAAAACCACCCAGGGGGGGTATACCATCCTGTGTGGGGTTGGAAAGCAGAAAACCCCCAGGGGGGACTACCATCCTTTTGGTTTGGAGGTTGGTAGACGGGCAACCCAGGGAGGTTTCCCTTACCGCCCCGGGGTTTGTAGGTTGGTAGACACCCAAACCCCCCAAAGAGGGGTATTTCCATTGGGGGTAGTAGGTTGGTAGTACGCAACCCCGGGGGGAAGGGGTACCCCATCCCGGGTGGTGGGAAAGGTTGGTAGACAGAAACCCGGCCCAGGGAGGATACAACCCCTGTGGTAGTAGGTTGGTAGACAAAACCCCCCAGGGGGGTTTTAATACCCCCCTGTGGTTTAGTAGGTTGGGGTAGCAAAAAACCCACTCGGGGAAAAGGTATACCATCCTGTGGTATTTGGTTGGTAGACAGCAACCCCCAGGGAAGTACTACCTTTCCTGGGGTATTTGGTTGTTTAGCCCAGAAACCAAAGGGGGGAAAGGAAATTACCATCCTGTGGTAGTAGGTTGGAGCCCAAAAACCCCCCAGGGAGGGGAAACTACCGTCCTGGGGTTGTAGGTTGGTAGACAAAAAACCACCCAGGGGGGTTTATTTCCCGTCCTGTGGTAGTAGGTTGGTAGACAGAAACCACCCGGGGGAGGTACTACCGTCCTGGGTAGTAGGTTGGTGGGACAGAACCCCAAGGGAGGTATACCGCCCTTTTGGAAATACTTTGGGTTTAGAAACTACCCCCCCAGGGAGGTTCTACCCCCTGTGGTAGTGGGTTGGGTTTGGCCCAGAAACCTTCAGGGAGGTAAACCCCCCTGTGGTAGTGGGGTTGGTAACAGAAAACCCCCCAGGGAGGTACTACCATTGTGGTAGTGGGTTTGGGTTTGACAGCAACCCCGGGGAGGTAATACCACCCTGGGGTATTTGGTTGGTAGACAGCTAACCACCCTGGGGGGGGGTTTTTAAATCCTGGGGTTTAGTAGGTTGGTAGAAAAGGAAAAACCACCCAGGGATTTTTTTTTACCTTTCCAGTGGGTAGTAGGTTGGTGGGACAGCAACCCCCCAGGGGGGGGGTTACCCCTTCCTATGGTAGTAGGTTGGTAAACAGCAAAAACCAGGGGGGGGTACAAAACCTTTCCCTGTGGTAGTGGGTTTGGAAAGAAATCAACCCCCAAAGGGGGGGGTACTACCCCCTGGGGTTGAGGGTTGGTGACAGAAAACCACCAGAGGGTACTACCATCTTTGGTATTTGGTTGGTAAACAGCAACCACCCGGGGAAAGGTACTACCACCTGTGGTATTTGGTTTGGGTTTAGACGGGAAAACCCACCCAGGGGGGTTTACTACCGTCCTGTGGTAGTAGGTTGGTAACAGCAACCACCCGGGGAGGTAACTACCTTCCTGTGGTTGTAGGTTGGTAGACAGCAACCCCCGGGGAAAAGGTATTTCCGTCCTGTGGTTTTTGGTTTGGGTTTTGACAGCCCACCCGGGAAAGGGAAATTACCCCCTGTGGTAGTAGGGTTGGTTTGGGACAGAACCCCCCCGGGGAAAGGGTACTACCTTCCTGTGGTAGTAGGTTGGTAGACACCCAACCCTGGGGGAAGGTATTTACCTTTCCTTGGTAGTACGTTGGAAGACAGCAACCCCCCTGGGAGGTTTTCCCTACCACCCTGTGGTAGTTGGTTGGTGGGACAGAAAACCAAACCCAGGGGGGGATAATACCATTTTTGGGGTTTGTGGGTTGGTAGACGGGAAAACCCACCCAGGGAGGTATTCCCTTCCTGGGGTTTGGGGGGGTTTGGGTTTGGAAAAAAAACCCACCCAGGGAGGTTTTCCGTTTTGGGGCTAATAGGTTGGTAGACGCAACCCCCCAAAGGGGGGTTTTCAAACATCATGTGGTAGTAGGTTGGTAGCAGAAACCCCCCCCAGGGGGGTACTACCCTCCTGGGGGTAGTGGTTTGGTGGGAAAACAAACACCCGGGGAAAAGGTATTTTTCATCCTGTGGTTAGTGGGTTTGGGAAAAGACAGAAACCCACCCGGGGAAAGGTAGTACCGTCCTGTGGTAAATAGGTTGATAGACAGCAACCCCCGGGGAAAGGTACTACTGTCATTTTGGTAGTAGGTTGGAAAGACAGAAAACCCCCCAAGGGTAGGTTCCCTTTCCTTTGGGGGTGGGAGGTTGGTAGAAAACAACCCCAAGGGAGGTACTACCCACCCGGGTGGTACCGTAGGTTGGAGACAGAAAACCACCCAGGGAGGTACTACCATCCTGTGGTAGTAGGGGGGAGACGGGAAACCCAGGGAGGTACTCCCAATCCTGTGGTATTAGGTTGGTAGACAGCAACCACCCAGGGAGGTTTTTTTAACCGGGTCCTTGGTAGAAGGTTGTAGGCGAAAACCAACCCAGGGAGGTTTCTACCGTTCCTGTGGTAGAAAGGGGGTTTAGACAACAACCCCCCAAAGGGGGGTTTTTTAACCAAACCGTCCTGGGGGTATTTGGTTTTTTGGTAGATAGCAAAAAAACCCAGGGAGGTTTTACTCCCGTTCCTTGTTAAAGGGTTTTGGTAGACCTTTTTTTTTTTTTTTTTTTTTTTTTTTTTTTTTTTTTTTTTTTTTTTTTTTTTTTTTTTTTTTTTTTTTTTTTCCGTGTGAAAAAAAAAAAATAATAATAATTGAACGTTGTGTCAGAGGAAAGAAAGTCTCCCTGAAAGCATTGAGTATACATAGTGTATAGTGTATACTACAGTGGCTCCCTAGTATATTGATGATAAAGGCTAAAGTGTCATTTGAAAACAGGTGAATTTGTAAATGAAGTGATAAGCCTATAGAGGCAGGTGCCAGAAGTCGCCAGAAACTTACCACAGGTCAGCTGTTTTTAATAATCTTCCTGGCCTGCTAGTGTACTCGCATATAATCTAGTGATACCAGTGAATAGCAGAATACAGTGTTGTAGTAGCAACTAACCAGTATTATAATGGTACTTAGTGGAGTGGAGTGACTTTCATTAGTTTCATTTTCTTGAAATACGAGACGTTACTGTGAATTTCATATAACCTGTAGTTACCAGCGGTCGCAATATACACAACGAGAAGCAATTATTACTACAGAAAAAGCGTCCTTCCTCCAAAATTTGCACCAGTCAACTATAGTGATAATATAGCATTTATTGTGGTGGAGACGGAAAAACAAAAATAGAAAAGCCAGATACAGCGATTGATAAACAAAGAGGTCGACTGTACGTCATTGTAGGAGCTGCCAGATATCACCGGCTCTTCAACACGCAAGTTATACTTTTGTATCAGTCAAATCACATATTACTCGGGTAGATAATTTCCAGTAGATCCTTCATGTGTTAGCTCAAATCACCGACCAGTATGTTTTAAATAAGTGACCCACTGATCAGAGCAGATCGACTGGTCCGAACCCTTGACTGGTCCGAACCCTTGACTGGTCCGAACCCGGGACTGGTTTCAAACAGTTTCGTTGGACAATAAAGCAGACTGTAAACGGATGGGTTTGTAGGCGCCCTTATAAACACAAACATTAAAAATCAGGAACGTGACGGTAAGCTGTCCAATATACAAAAAGAGTTAGAAACAGAAATACAAATAGCTAGAGCTTCATTTAAGGTTATTAATATAATATTCAAGAGGTTGCTAGTAGACTTGCAGTAAATCAACCATTCAAATCATTATGAAGCTGTGTGTAGTCTGTGGTCAGTCAAACAAACGGGCTACCACATGGATAAATTGTCATTTTTGTGGAAATTGGTGTCACGCTCCTTGTGCAGATATCCCAGAACTAGCTACAAGCAGTATTAAAAAACAGAGAAGTGTTTTTGTGTATGCCCAAATGAGGAAAAATCTGTGCGAATAAAACACAAGGGTATTAAAAGAGGATAACATCAATGCTGCTTTCATAGAAACCTCGGAGCTTTCTACAAAAGATGGGAACATAAAAAGTCCGGGCTGATTGGGTACTGCCCTTGATATGTCAATGTAGTCACACAAACTGTAAGGCTGGAGGAGGTGATGTCTGGTAGTCAGTAATGTATGGGTGATAGTTGCTGTCCTCGGAGACAGTAATGGTGAAGCTGGAGGTTGCTTCCTGGAGACAGTAATGGTGAAGCTGGGAGATACTGTTCCTGGGAGACAGTAATGGTGAAGCTGTGGAGGTGCTGTCCTGGGAGACAGAATGGTTGAAGCTGCGAGATACTGTCCTGGTAGACAGTAATGTGAAGCTGGAGATTTTGTCCAGGTAGTGGGGTTATTATACGCACGGAGGAATACATATAAATGGACCTCATAGAGGACAGGAGCCATAGTAGGGAAAAAGTGTAGTCAAAGATAAGATAAAACAATATTGCAAACCAGAAATACCGCAGGAAAATAGCAAAACAAGAGGACTCCATAACCTCATAAAGTGAGGATAAATTACCAAAAAACACTGGTGGGGAAGCCATTGTTGGTGCTCAGGAGGTATAGGAATAAGACAGGGAAACTTTGCACCAACAGGGAATTTACAGTACAGAATACCAAGGCAAACGGAAACCAAGCCTGTGACAGACTATCACTGGTATCTGCTGGCATGGGAAATCTGGAAAACAGATGGGAACATGCAACTATGACAACCCTAGAAAATGTCATGGCCCATATGACAACAGGGGGGAAAAATGCCAAACTCCTTCCAGTAAGCTTTTCACCATGAAATGTTGTACATCTTCAGAACAGGAAAAGGACTGTGCTTAACTTAAATTGCCAGGCATACCATCATTGGGGGACCAAAAAGATACAAACATCCAGGCCAGGTGGATAACCTGGGTAGCCACAGCCACTCAAGAGGGAGAGGTCTTTTTATGGCAGGAAGGAAAAAAAAACTGGCAGGAAATGGCAGAAATCGTACACCAATCCCGTCATTCTGTGAGTGGAACCTCAGTCTTGGCCTCCACTCAAAACCAACAGATAAGAATACTATGCCGGAAAGAAAATTCCCCCCCCAGGTACAACAATTCCACCAGTCCGATAACATTCACTTCTATTTGCCAAATATAAGGGTCTAAAGCCAGCAATAAACAACAAAAATACCTTTCATCAGTTGGATGCTTGCAGAGGCAAAGGCAATGTTCGCGGCTCTTTCATGGAGACCCACATAAAGAGGATTCACTTGGACAACGAAATATGGGAATCACAGGTTACAACCTATACAGAATGTGACAGAGTGACAAGGGAAAAGGGGGGGGTTTGGCCTGTACATTGCAGAGTACTTGTTTGCACAGAAACTCTTAATGCCTCAAATGACGTAGTGGAAGTTTTTGCAGTAAGGTCGAGAACAAAACATAGTCTTTGTTGTTGGTCTACAAGCCTCCGGATGCAACATCCAGCAATTCCAGGAACTGCTGTTAAAAATTGGCCACCTGTCTGGAAAATCTTCCAGGTCTATGCAACCACATCTTGCTCCTGGGGATTTCAACTTAAGGCACCTAAAATGGATAGGGAATATAGCTAAAAAATATTGTTGCAGTAATAACACCAGGAGGCAGCTCTGATGAAAACTCCACTACACAGAGCTTTTAAATCTCTGCACATAATTCATTTAAAATCAGCAAAATAATTAGAGCTACTAGATGAGAATACACTAGACCTCATCTTACTAACAATGTGATTCTGATAAAGGAAATGTCACCATATCAAAAACAATATCTCAGATCAAACATAATTGAGTTCAGACATGTATGCGTGGAGCTCAGACGACAAAATGAGACTAGTTCACGAGGGAGCATTCACCAAATTCAACTTCAATACAAAAAACATAAAGTGGAGACCAAGTAAACCAAGTCCTACCGATATTTGCTGGGAGATATACTAAGCAACCGACCCAAACTTATTGCCTTAGAACAGATTAACTCGGTCGGGCACTCGATGTATGCACAAGGCTTATTCCTCTAAGAAAAAGGAGGAGTAGATGTAAAATAGACAGCAGACAGGCGCTCCCTTTACAGGCGACGGAAAAAGATTAACAGAGGGCTAAAAGAGGTCAATATATCAGAAATGCGCAGGGAGACACTGAGTCAGAGAAATAGCAAGCATCGAACTTAAGCTAAAAGAATCCTTTAGGAGTAAGATTCGAGGGGAAGGAACTAAAAGCCATATAAATGAAATCGAAAGAAACCAAATAGTATTTCTTTCTCTATGCCAAATCAAAATGAGAAAACAACGTCCAGTATTGGGCCCTATTAAACAAGATGGGTCCCTTCACAGATGACTGACAAGGAAAGAAGGAGCTATCAAGTCCCAATATGACTCAGTTTTTAGCAAGCCGCTAACCAGACTGAGAGTCGAAGATCTCAAAATGAATTTTTTATGAGGCAGCCACAAAATTTGATAACACAAAGCCTATACGATGTTATACTCTGACGCAATGACTTGGAACAGGCGAATTAAATGACATGCCATGCACTTGCCCCAGGGCCAGACTCCTGGAACTCTGTGTTCATCAAGAACTGCAACGAAGCCTATCACGAGCCTTTTCCATCATATGGAGAGGGAGCATGGACAACGGGGGTTGTCCACTCAGTTACTAAAAACAAACAGACAAGCCCCACTCCACAAAAACGGGGCAGTTTAAATCAGGTAAAGCAACAGCAAGAAACTACAGACATAGCACTAAACATCCCCCATAATCATAAAAATCTTTGAAAGGGTCCTAAGAGCAAAGATCACCACCCATCTTAGGAAAACCATCTGTTACACAACCCAGGGCAAACATGGGTTTTGAAACAGGTCGCTCCTGTCTGTATCCAACTCACTGGATCACTCGAACTAGGTCCTAAATGCACTTGAAGACAAAAAGAATGCAGATGTAATATATACAGACTTTGCAAAAGCTTCGACAAGTGTGAACCTGGGTAATAGCGCACAAAATGAGCGCTAAAGGAACTAACAGGAAAAGTTTGGTCGATGGGATCTATAATTTCCTCACTAACAGAACACAGAAGTAGTCGTCAACAGAGTAAAAGTCCGAGGCAGCTACGGTGAAAAGGCTCTGTTCCACAAGGCACCGTACTAGCTCCCATTTGTTCCCATCATCATATCGACATAGAAAAGGATGTCAGCCCACAGCACCGTGTCTTCCTTTGCAGATTGACACCCGAATCTGCATGACAAGTGTCTTCATTGCGACACTGCAAGGCTCCAGGCGGAGACATCAACCAAATCTTTCTCTCACGTGGGCTGCAGAAAACACTATGAAGTTAACTATGAGAACATATCTATTACTCAGATATGGTAAACATGAGGAAATTAATTCTTCATCAGAGTACAAAACAAATTCTGGCCACAAAATAGAAGCGAAACACAACGTCAAAGGACCTGGCAAGTGATTTGTCGGAGGATATCACCTTCAAGCGTACACTTACATTGTATCAATCACATCTGCTAGAAAAATGACAGGATGGATAATGAGAACCTTCAAAAACCTAGGGAGCCACAGGCCATGATGCCACTCTTAAGGTCACTTGTTTCTATCTAGGCTGGAATATTGCCTGCACTCTAACAGCACCTTTCAGGCAGGGTGAAATTTGCCGACCTAGAAAAGGTACAGAGAACTTTCACGGCGCGATAACGGAGATTAAAACACCTCAATTACGGGAGCGCCTTGAGGTTTCTAAACTGTATTCCTGGAACGCAGGAGGGAGATGTTACATGATTATATCACCTGGAAAATCTAGAGGGAATAGTACCAAACTTGCACACGAAAATCACTCACTACGAAAGCAAAAAGACCTTGGCAGACTATGCACATCCACCTCCCCCCAATGAAAACGCAGGGGTGTCACAGCACGTTAAGTGACCATACAATAAGTTCAGGGGGGACCGAGACTGTTCAACTCTCCCAGCACTCATAAGGGGTTACCAACAGACCCCTGGCAGTCTTCAAGCCTGGCACTGGACAAGCACCTAAAGGCAGTTCTGATCAGACGGGGACTGTGGCTCGTACGTTGGTTATGCGTTGCAGCCAGCAGCAACAGCTGGTTGCATAAGGCGCTGATCCCCACAGGAGGCCTGGTCACAGACCGGGCAGCGGGGGCTTGACCCCGAACTCTCTCCAGCGTAAAACTCCAGACAGCAAGCACCCAGGGGGTACTTACATCCTGTGGTAGTAGGTTGGTTAGACAGCACAAACCCCCCCAGGGTGGGACTACCGTCATGTGTATTTGTAGGTTGTAGACAGCAACACCAGGGAGGTTACTACCGTCATGTGGTTAGTAAGATGGTAGACAGCAACTCCCACCCAGGGAAGGTACGACCGTCCTGTGGTAGTAGGTTGGTTAGACAGCAATCACACCAGGCGAAAGGTACTATCGTCTGTGGTTAGTAGGTTGGTTAGACAGCAACCACCCAGGGAAAGTACTACCATTCCTGTAGTAGTGTAGGTTGGTAGACAACCACCCAGGGAGGTACTCCATCCTGTGGTTGTAGGTTGGTAGACAGCATCCTACCCAGGGAGGTACTACCATCCTGTGGTAGTAGGTTGGTAGACAACAACCACCCAGGGAACGGGTACTACGTCCTGTGTGTTAGTAGGTGGTTAGACTGAAACCACCCAGGGACGGGACTACCGTCCTGTGGTAGCTAGGCTGGTAGAAAGCAACCACCCAGGGAGATACTACCGTCCTGTTGCGCAGTAGGTTGGTAGCAGCAACCACCAGGGAGGTACTATAGTCCTGTGGTAGTAGGTTTGGTAGAAAGCAAACACACAGAGAGGTGTACTACCGTCTGTGGTAGTAGGTTGGTAGACAGCAACATCCAAGGATGGTACTGCCATCCTGCTGGTAGTAGGTTGGTTGACAGCAACCCACCAGGGTAGTACTACCTTCTGTGAGTAGGTTGGTTGACAGCAACCACCAGGAGAGCGTACTAAAGTCCTGTCGGTAGTAGGTTGGTAGACTGCATAACACCCAGGGCACGGTACTACCATCCTGTGGTAGGAGGTTGGTTGACAGCAACAACCAAAAGGCGACAGGTACTACTGTCTGTGGTATTTGGTTGGTAGACAGCAGCACCAGGTGGTACTACCATCTGTGGGTAGTAGGTTGGTAGGACAGCAACCCACCCAGGGAGGTACTACACGTCCTGTGTTGTAGGTTGGGTTTAAGATCAGCAAACTCCCAGTAGGATATGTACTACATCCTGTGGTAGTAGGGTTGGTAGACAACAACCACCCCAGGGGGGGGTACTACCATTCTTTGGTTTGTTAAGTTTGTAGTAGACAACAACCCACCAGGGAGGTACCTACCGTCCTGTGGTAGTGGTTGGTAGACAACACCACCCAGGGACGGTAATACCATTATTTGTCTTTAAGGTTGGTAGTCAACCCACAGGGAAGGGTTACTTCCGAACGTGGTTAGTAGGTTGGTAGACACAACCACCAGGGAGGTAATACCATTCTGTGTTTTTCGGTAGTATGTTGGTATCACAACACCCAGGGTCGGTACTAACCATCCTGTGGTAGTTAGTTGGTGTAGAAAAACAACCCCAAGGGAGATGATACATCCGGTGGTAGTTGGTTGGTATACAAACAACAACCCAGGGATTTAATACCGGTCCTGTGGTAGTTTAGATGAGTAGGACAACAAACTCCCTGGGAGGAGGTACTACCATACTGTGGTAGTGGCTTGGTAGGACAACAAACCACACAAGGGATGGTACTTACCATACTGTGGTAGTTGGTGGTAGACAACAACCACCCAGGGAGGATACTACCAGTCATGTCGGTAGTAGGTTGGTATGACAACGCAACCACCCGGGAGGTACTACGTTACTATGGTAGTAGGTTGGTAGACAACAACCACCCAGGGAGAGGTACTACCGTCCTGCTATGTGTGTGTAAGAGGAGACCTAAAATGCCAGGAGCAAGGGTTAGTAAAACCCCTTCTCCTGTTATAAATTACTAAGTTTTAAAAAGAGACACTTTTGTTTTTGTTTTTGGGCCACCCTTCCTTGGTGGGATAGGCAGGCCGGTTCATTGTAATGAAGAAGATTTGTATTTGTGTAAACTAAGACTTCGATCAGTTTGAAAATGCTTAAGAATTAACTTAACTGAAGATCCTGAATCTGTTCAAGAATTTTAATACATCTTAAAAGTTTTACCGTTGATTATTTTAGCTACCTCTCATTTGGAATATTAAAAACTTACTTAATAAGCTATGTCTTCTACTTAAAGTAGAGTAGTTTTAAGTATTAGTCTGTTCAGAATGTACACAAGTTAATGGCTTTATTTCTATGCTTACCAATTATTTTATTACATGTAAACTACATTACCTTATACTGAGGAAAAGAAATACATTCTTCTTATTTTTATGATTATAAAAGGACACAAGCTGAAACTAATGTGACATTTTATTGTGGGAAAACTTTTCAACTCTCAGGAGCTTTATCAAGCTTTATCAAGCTTTATCAGCTTTATCAAGCTTTATATAGCTACTGGAGAGTGAAACCGTTGCCACAATATTATGTCACATTAGTTTGCACTTGTGTCCTTTTTCTTTACCTGATTGTCGGTAAATTCTACCCAACGTATTACATTATTATATCGGTGGGGACATTACTACAGCCATATCCTACTTAACGACTGTAGTAGTTTACTTTCCTATGACCACGTTGGTAAACAAATTTGTCGTATGTGGCAAACAGCGTACTGTTAATGGTGGTGGGTTTGTGTCAACAATCTTCAATATAGTTTTTAATTGTCACCTTAGCACCATTTATAACATTTCTGGAATATTTTAATGTTTCACAACTGTTTACGTACAGTGGAACTCTACTTGCGAGTTTAATCTGTTCCATGACCTTGCTCGAAACTAGATTTGCTCATCTGCGAATTTTTTCTCATTAAATAATTGAAATGCAATTAATCCATTCCAGTGGAAATTCTGTACTTATTAATTTTGCTAATATCACTTTATGGCTTATTTATCTATCTCAGTGATCTAATTTATAAAACATAATAAACAATATAAATAACATATAAACCTGATATATACTCTAGGAATGTATAAATATGTCATTATATATGTGGCAGGTGGCGGCCGGCAGCAGAGCGATGAGTGTTGGAGACGGGACAAAAATATCCTTGAATATATCGTATCTCAACTTTATGGCTTACTTATCTATCTCACCTGATCTAAAATATGACATAATAAACAATTATAAATAACATAGAAACATGGAAATATACTCTAGAACGAATAATAAATATGTCATTATATATGTGGCGGAGGCCGGACGATGTGTTTGGAGTACAGGACAAAATACCCCTTGAATATTTCGGCTATCATCATCTTTACGGACTTAATTATCTATCTCACTTGATCTAATAAAAATTAAACAATATAAATAACATAGGAAAAATTGATATCATACTCTAGAATGAAATATTTCATTATATGTGAGGTGGCGGGGTTGGCGGCACGACGAGAGTCTTGTCTGGAGACAGGACAAAATACTCTTGAACATTTTGCTCAGCTCATCAAATCTACGGCTTATTTTTATCTATCACAGTTCATCTAATAAGACATCACACTAACATATAAATAACATATAACATTGATATATACTCTAGAATGAATGAAAGACGTTTATTATGTAACAGGTGGTGAGGCTGCCAAACCCCCTCCCTCTTTGTTGTTGTAAGCACTTTGCCATCTAGTGACGGCCCTTTTGCCTTTTGAAGCCGTCTATTATTATTTATTTTTATTAACCTCACTGGCCGATTCCCACCAAGGCAGGGTGGCCCAAAAAGAAAACTTTCACCATCTTTCACTCCATCACTGTCTTGCAGAAAGGGTGCTTTACACTTCAGTTTTTAAACTGCAAACATTAACAGCCCTCCTTAGAGTGCAGGACACTGTAATTCCATCTCAGGACTCAAGTCCGGCCTGCCGGTTTCACTGTTCCTTCATAAATGTTACTTTGCTCACACTCCAACAGCACGTCAGTATTAAAAATATTTGTCTCCATTCACTCCTTATCAAAACACGCTCACGCATGCCTGCTGGTAGTCCATGCCCCTAGCACACAAAACTCCATTACCCCCACTCCAACCTTTCCTAGGCAGTACCCTATTCCCGCTTCCCTCCACACAGATTGATACACTCTTGAAAGTTATTCTTTTCGTTCACATTTCTTCTCTTACATGAACCACCTCAACCAACCTTCCTCAGCCCTCTGGACAAAAGTTTTGGCAATACAGCACTCCTCCTAATTCCAAATACGAATTATCTGATTTTATTCACACCACAACATTGCCCTCAGTATGAACTTCTCCACTGCCTTCCAGCCTTCTCCTGCCACTGCAACATTCATCACCATGCTTCACACCCAAACAGGCGTGTTGGTAAAACTATACTCTCATCATTCCCCCTCTTTGCTTCCGGACAAAGTCTTTTTTGTTTCTCCACAGATCCTAAGTGCACTGCTATCCTTTTCCCTCATCAATTCTATGATTCACCTCATTTTTCATAGACCCATCCGCTGACAGTCACTCCAAATATCATGTAATACATTCACATCCTCCTTTACTAATCTCCTCCAATCTGATATACCAATCTTTCTTCACCTAATTTTTTGTTAGTCCTCATAACCTTACTCTTTTCTGTACTTCACTTTCAATTTTTTCTTTTTACATACACTACCAAATTCATCCACCAACCTCTAACTTCTCTTCAGAATCACCCAAGTGCTCTGTGTCATCAGCAAGAGCAAAACTTGTGACACTCCCACCTTTTATTTGTGACATTCTTTATCTATAAAATCACGCCTCTTGCACAAGCCCTGCATTTACTTCTCTTACAACCCCATCTATAAATATATTGAAAAAACATGGATGACTTCCAAAATCCTTGGTCTAAGGGCCTTACTTTTACGGGGAAATAAATTGCCATCTTTCCTTACATACTCTATTCTTGAGCCTCGCTATTCCTCGTAAAAAACTCTTCACTGCTTTCACTAACCTACTCCTTCACATAACACTGCAACATCTGCCACATTGCCCCCTATCCATCCTGTCATATAGCCTTTTCCTAATCCAATAAAATGCCACAAAGAACCTCTTTGCCTATCTAAATACTGTTCACTTATATGGTTTACATGTAAACACCTGGTCCACACACCCTACCTCTCCTAAAGCTCCTTGTTCATCTGCTATTTCTATTCTCCACGTTCTTACTCATAATTCTTTCAATAATAACCGTATATTAGTATAATATTATGTCGTTACATTATTATTATATATGTATTATTATTATACATTTTCATATTATTATACCTGGAGAGAGTTCCGGGGGCAAACGCCACGCGGCCCGGTCTGTGACCAGGTATCTGGGGTGGTTCAGAGTCTGATCAACCTGGCTGTTACTGCTGGCTGCATGGCAATGAACATATGAAGCCACAGCCCTGGTGGTTAGGTACTGAACTTTAGGTTGATTGTACAGGCCAGCTTGAAGGAATGCAGGGGTCTATTGGTAATCGCCCTTTGTTGCTGGGAGGCTGTCTGAACAGTCTCGGGCCATGACACTTATTGTATGGTCTCTTATCGTGCTAGTGACACCCTGCTTTTTCATCTGGGGGGATGTTGCATCAATCTCGCGCCGAGAGTCTTTTGCTTTGTAAGGCGTGGAATTTTCGTGTGCATGTCGGTGGTACTAGTCTCTCTAGGATTTTCCACTTGTATATAATCATGTATCGCTCCCGCTGCGTTTACAGGGATACCAGGTCTGAAACTTCAGCGCTACCAGTAATGAGGTGTTTTATTCAGTTATGCGCGCCTGTTTGAAGGTTCTCTGACATTTTCTAGGTCAGCAATTTCCCTGCATTGAAAGGTGTTGTTAGTGTGCTGCAATATTCCAGCCTAGATAGAACAAGTGACATGAAGATGTCATCATGGGCTTGGCCTCCCTAGTTTGAAGGTTCTCATTATACTTCCTGTCATTTTTCTAGCAGATGCGGATTGGATACAATGTTATGGTTCTTGAAGGTGAGATCCTCGACATAATCACGCCAGGCTGTTGACGTTGAGTTTTTTCGCTCTATTTTGTGGATGAATTGTTTTGTACTATGTTGACGTTTTAACATTTCCTCATGTTTACTTTCTGATTAATTGAAATCTATTCATCGTTGAACTTCATATTGTTTTCTGCAGCCCACTGAAAAATTTGGTGATGTCCGATGGAGCCTTGCAGTGTGTGCATGGCGACAAGACACTGCCTGTAGATTGTGGGTAATCTGCAAAGGGAAGACACAGTGCTGTGGCTGGCATCCGTGTCAATGTAGATATGAGGATGAGAAACAAGATGGGAGGGTGTAATACTGTGCTTGAAGAACAGAGCTTTTACCGTAGCTGCCTCAGACTTTACTTGTTGACTATGCTCTTTGTCTTCGTTTGTGAGGGGAAATTATAGATTAAATCTACCAACTTTTCCTGTTATCCTTAGAGCGCATTTTGTGCGCTATTACGCCTTGGCCACACTTAGTCAAGACTTTTGGAATGTCTTTATATATTTACACCTGCATTCTTTTTGTCTTCTAGTGTATCTAGACCTTGTCGTAATGATCCAGTAGTTGTGACAGACAGAGAGCGACCTGCTCTAACCATTGTTGCCCTGGGTTTTGTGTTTAATTGAGGGTCATCTAGATGGGTGGCTATCTTGCTTCTTTTGACCTTTTCAAGATTTTTAAGATTTGGGATGTTTAGTGCTATTGGTCTGTAGTTCTTTACTATTGCTTTACTGCCTCCCCCTTTGTGGAGTGAAGCTTGTGTCTGTTGTTTTCAGTGTCCATGCTCCCTCTCCCTATATTGTATTATTATACGATTTATTATTATCTTAATTTCTTTCAACAAACTTCCGTTTTCCCCCACCGAGGCAGTGTGGCCCAAAAAAAAAAAAAGTTTCTCTTCTCAAATTTCGTAATTTATTGGAAGAAGGGGTTAATTAGGACCTTGATACGGCATTTTAGGTTGCCTTACAACAGCATGGCTGACGGAGGAAGAATTCTCCCGTTCCACTTCCCCATGAGATAAGAGGAAATAAACAAGAAAACAAGAACTAGAAAGAAAATAGCGAAAAACCCAGAGGGGTGTATATTATATATTGCTTGTTCATGTATGTGTAGTGTGACCTAAGTTGTAAGTAGAAAAGTAGCAAGAACGTACCTGAAATCTTGAGTGTTTATGAGACAGAAAAAAAAAGGACACAGCTATACTACCATCGTGTAAAAACAATTATTAGGCCTTCGTTTTACACTCACTTGGCAGGACGGTAGTACCTCCCTGGGTGGTTGCTGTCTGTCCAACCTACTACCTATTATTAATATTAAGTTATGTATTATTATTATAACTATATTATTATTATATTATTATTATTTAATATTATTTTTATTATTATTACACCTTACATCGACTAGACCAAGTTCGTTCCACGAAAACTGGTCGTAAGTCGAAATGGTCGTTAATTAAGTCGAAACTTACTAATGGAATATCATCAAAACAGTTTTGTTATGACTTTATTTTATTGTTTTATTTTGGTATTTCATGTTTACTATTACTTTTTTATGTTATCAGTACTGTTATTTTTATACTGTAAGGTTTAGGATTAAAACTGTGTACAACACATATAGTTGTGTATTTCCCAGAAATTTGGCATAAATAAAAAACAACAGGCGTATAGTCGAGTGGTCGTATAGTCGAGCAGAGTCAGTTAAGTCGAGCAGGTCGTAAGTCGTGGCAGGTCATTAAGTAGAGCAGGGTCTCTTTAAGTCGAGAGGTCGTAAGTCGAGCAGGTACCCCGGAACAACTCGTAAGTCGAGCAGGTTCCGTAAGTAGAGCCAGGTCGTAATCGGGATGGTTGGTGTATTACAATATAAAATAATTTGTAATTTTTATTCACACAAAAAATATTCTAAGAATTTACTGTTATGCAGTAATTGTATAAATAAAGTCAACCATTCACGAACTGCATGTTGGAATGGGACAGTGACATTCATTGTTTTACTCTTGAACATTGTCAAGCAAACAAGCATTTCTCTTTCAAGGTACTTTTCTTCATTGAAAGCATCAAAATCATGTATATTTTTGTGATAATCTTATTCTATAAATGAGACAAAAAATGAGAATAACACCCATAAAAAGCCATCGAAAATACCACTATGGGGTGCTAATTGCTGAGAAGTGAACTCCATTATTTTTATGCTCCAATTTCTTTCATTTTTGGAGAGCCTGTGTATGTTGCTAAGCATACTTTCATCATACATTGTCAAGTTTCAATAAGATAGTCCAACAAACAATTGAGTTACAATTCCTTAGTTCAAGTTCAATGAGCCCCGTCACCAGCATCAAAGGAACATCACATGGTCTGCTCACTTATGGGAAATTTTGCTGTGTATGGAAGCAAAAAAATCAACCATCGACTGCTCGTATTTGGAAAAACTCACACATGGATGCGCTCGCAAGTAGGAGGTTCCACTGTATATTGTTATTTTTTTTTCAATATAAACAGTATAGGGTAAATTAAGTTCTAATATACATTATTTAAGGTATATATACTGTTTAGAGAGGTCTGTCGTAGTCTGAGGTTCGTCAGTAAACGGTACGTGGCTAAGTGAGGAGACGCTATATAATAAATGGTGATATAGATGAACAATAATTGTCATTAACTTTGCTTCCTGTTACATTATTGACTTTATTATTAAGAAAACCACTGATGAATTAGTTGGGATAAGTTAGAAAGAAATAACCTCCTTTTCCTCGTATAAATTACTAATATAAAAGGAGAATAATTAGCATTTTCATCTTTTATCAGGTAACCTGCCTCAGTGCAGACAATTGGTTTAGTATATTGAAGAAAACAAAAATAGAATGAATTGGGATAGTTATCAGTGAGGTCAATAACTGGGCTTGAAAGTCTTTAGAAAATTTAGCTGGAAAAATTTAATTACTCTGGTGGAGAAGATCTCATTCACTTTATTTACGTTTCAGTGAGATGGTTTAGTTAATACAGTGTTATTTTTTAAGAGTTTATCATCTATATAGGAATTTCAAAGTAACCTGTCAGTCGAAAAATTATGAGAGTATATATATAAATAAACTTAAGCTTCAGGTTTGTTATCTATTAAGGGGTTATAAACAGAGTAGATAATTTTTAAACAATGGAAATCACAGGTTATCATGCTACCAAGAATAATACTGTCTTACATGAAAAAGAAATCACAAGGATTTAAACTTACAGTTAACTTCAGAGGGATGTCACCAGTAATTTTCTCAACTTTCTCCATGATGAGTGGAAGTCAGAGTATTTCAGGAGGAAGGGACATCTGTGGTAACTGTCTCTCTCCCCCCCGGTCATATGTCCAGGGATTTCTTGATTGTTTTTCCTGCAATGGCATTACCAACACAAATATTAATGGTGGTCTACAAAACCACACACAACCACCACACATACACACACACACACACACATACATTTGCCTTAATATTAGAGTCTCATATCTTAAAAGATCACTCTCACTCTCTTCCAAACCCTTCCTTCTATCTAGACTTAACCATCTTTTCTATATTTTCTAAGTAAAACTCAACAATCTTCTTCATGCTTCCTAAATTATTGATTTGTATATTACTTCTAATTATAATTCTCTTTTTTCTTCTTTTATAATATTGCTACAAATCATTGATCTGAAGCAAAACTTCTCCACTTCCTCTATCTACCCTTCTCACTATAACATCTCCCTTCTCACTACAACATCTTCCTTCTCACTACAAATCTTACTTCTCATCTACATCATCTTCCTTCTCACTACAAAATCTTCCTTTCACTCAACTTCTTCCTCTCACTACAACATCTTCCTTCTCTCTACAACATCTTCCTTCTCACTACTACATTCTTTTTTCCTTCTCACTACACATCTTCTTCTAACTAACAACATCTTCCTTTTCACTACTACATCTTCCTTCTCACTACATCTTCCTTCTCATCTACAACAAAACATCATGTCTCACAACTTCTCACTACAACAAACATCATGTCTCACAACATCTCACTACAACAAACATCATGTATCACAACATCTCTCACTTACAAATCAAAACATCATGTCCTCACAAACATTCTACTACCAATACAAACATCATGTCTCACAACATATATACTGTTACTGCCTACTAACTCTTGTACATCCTTTCTTTTGCCTGTATTGATAAACCTTTTCTTAAACTTTATTGAACTTTTATTATCAGATTTGGTATAATTACTTTTTAATTTTGTAAAATCAATCTACTGACACATTCAACTTCCTCTGTATTTTGCTCACTTTTAAACTTGAAAGTTCAATTTTTCATCTTACCCAGATCAGGTTTTTTCTCTCATAACCTTGCTATTTTCTTTTTAAACTTTAAATTTTACTCATCTTTTCAATCTTCCTCCATCAACCTCTGTGACTAAAAAATAATGGTACTCAATCATTGGCGGATCGTGCGGGGGTGCTGTGAACTGAGCACCCCTAAATTATCACTCGATATTATTGATAACATTCAATATAATGAGTTTCTAATTATTCATTTCTTTCTTTATATTGTAATTAAAAAAAAAATGGGCCCCACACAGTGACAGCAAGGAAAGAGTGAGCTACTCAAGTCCCAATATGACTCAGTTTTAGCAAGCCGCTAACCAGACTGAGAGTCGAAGATCAAAAGGGAATTTTTTATGAGAGAGCCACAAAATTTGATTAACACAAGCCTATCCGATGTTATCCTGACGCCAAATGACTTCGAACAGGCGATAAATGACATGCCCATGCACTCTGCCCCAGGGCCAACTCATGGAACTCTGTGTTCATCAAGAACTGCAAGAAGCCCTATCACGAGCCTTTTCCATCCTATGGAGAGGGAGCATGGACACGGGGGTCGTCCCTCAGTTACTAAAAACAACAGACATAGCCCCACTCCACAAAGGGGCAGTAAAAGCAACAGCAAAGAACTACAGACCAATAGCACTAACATCCCATATCATAAAAATCTTTGAAAGGGTCCTAAGAAGCAAGATCACCACCCATCTAGAAACCCATCAGTTACACAACCCAGGGCAACATGGGTTTAGAACAGTCGCTCCTGTCTGTCTCAACTACTGGATCACTACGACAAGGTCCTAAATGCACTAGAAGACAAAAAGAATGCAGATGTAATATATACAGACTTTGCAAAAGCCTTCGACAAGTGTGACCATGGCGTAATAGCGCACAAAATGCGCGCTAAAGGAAAACAGGAAAAGTTGGTCGATGGATCTATAATTTCCTCACTAACAGAACACAGAGAGTAGTCGTCAACAGAGTAAAGTCCGAGGCAGCTACGGTGAAAAGCTCTGTTCCACAAGGCACAGTACTACTCCCATCTTGTTCCTCATCCTCATATCCGACATAGACAAAGGATGTCAGCCACAGCACCGTGTCTTCCTTTGCAGATGACACCCGAATCTGCATGACAGTGTCTTCCATTGCAGACACTGCAAGGCTCCAGGCGGACATAAAACCAAATCTTTCAGTGGGCTGCAGAAAACAATATGAAGTTCAACGATGAGAAATTTCAATTACTCAGATATGGTAAACATGAGGAAATTAAATCTTCATCAGAGTACAAAACAAATTCTGGCCACAAAATAGAGCGAAACACCAACGTCAAAGACCTGGCAGTGATTATGTCGGAGGATCTCACCTTCAAGGACCATAACATTGTATCAATCGCATCTGCTAGAAAAATGACAGGATGGATAATGAGAACCTTCAAAACTAGGGAGGCCAAGCCCATGATGACACTCTTCAGGTCACTTGTTCTATCTAGGCTGGAATATTGCTGCACTCTAACAGCACCTTTCAAGGCAGGTGAAATTGCCGACCTAGAAAATGTACAGAGAACTTTCACGGCGCGCATAACGGAGATAAAACACCTCAATTACTGGGAGCGCTTGAGGTTTCTAAACCTGAAATTCCCTGGAACGCAGGAGGGAGAGATACATGATTATATACACCTGGAAAATCCTAGAGGGACTAGTACCGAACTTGCACACGAAAATCACTCACTACGAAAGCAAAAGACTTGGCAGACGATGCACCATCCCCCCAATGAAAAGCGGGGGTGTCACTACACGTTAAGAGACCATACAATAAGTGTCAGGGGACCGAGACTGTTCAACTGCCTCCCAGCACACATAAGGGGGATTACCAACAGACCCCTGGCAGTCTTCAAGCTGGCACTGGACAAGCACCTAAAGGCAGTTCCTGATCAGCCGGGCTGTGGCTCGTACGTTGGTTTGCGTGCAGCCAGCAGCAACAGCCTGGTTGATCAGGCGCTGATCCACCAGGAGGCCTGGTCACAGACCGGGCCGCGGGGGCGTTGACCCCCGAAACTCTCTCCAGGTAAACTCCAGACAGCAAGCACCCAGGGAGGTACTACCATCCTGTGGTAGTAGGTTGGTAGACAGCAACCCCCCAGGGTGGTACTACCGTCATGTGGTAGTAGGTTGGTAGACAGCAACCACCCAGGGAGGTACTACCGTCATGTGGTAGTAGGCTGGTAGACAGCAACCACCCAGGGAGGTACTACCGTCCTGTGGTAGTAGGTTGGTAGACAGCAATCACCCAGGGAGGTACTATCGTCCTGTGGTAGTAGGTTGGTAGACAGCAACCACCCAGGGAAGTACTACCATCCTGTGGTAGTAGGTTGGTAGACAACCACCCAGGGAGGTACTACCATCCTGTGGTAGTAGGTTGGTAGACAGCAACCACCCAGGGAGGTACTACCATCCTGTGGTAGTAGGTTGGTAGACAACAACCACCCAGGGAGGTACTACCGTCCTGTGGTAGTAGGTTGGTAGACAGCAACCACCCAGGGAGGTACTACCGTCCTGTGGTAGTAGGCTGGTAGACAGCAACCACCCAGGGAGATACTACCGTCCTGTGGTAGTAGGTTGGTAGACAGCAACCACCCAGGGAGGTACTATCGTCCTGTGGTAGTAGGTTGGTAGACAGCAACCACCCAGAGAGGTACTACCGTCCTGTGGTAGTAGGTTGGTAGACAGCAACCACCCAGGGAGGTACTACCATCCTGTGGTAGTAGGTTGGTAGACAGCAACCACCCAGGGAAGTACTACCATCCTGTGGTAGTAGGTTGGTAGACAGCAACCACCCAGGGAGGTACTACCGTCCTGTGGTAGTAGGTTGGTAGACAGCAACCACCCAGGGAGGTACTACCATCCTGTGGTAGTAGGTTGGTAGACAGCAACCACCCAGGGAGGTACTACTGTCCTGTGGTATTAGGTTGGTAGACAGCAAGCACCCAGGGAGGTACTACCATCCTGTGGTAGTAGGTTGGTAGACAGCAACCACCCAGGGAGGTACTACCGTCCTGTGGTAGTAGGTTGGTAGACAGCAACCACCCAGGGATGTACTACCATCCTGTGGTAGTAGGTTGGTAGACAACAACCACCCAGGGAGGTACTACCATTCTTTGGTAGTAAGTTGGTAGACAACAACCACCCAGGGAGGTACTACCGTCCTGTGGTAGTAGGTTGGTAGACAACAACCACCCAGGGAGGTACTACCATTCTTTGGTATTAGGTTGGTAGACAACCACCCAGGGAGGTACTACCGTCCTGTGGTAGTAGGTTGGTAGACAACAACCACCCAGGGAGGTACTACCATTCTTTGGTAGTAAGTTGGTAGACAACAACCACCCAGGGAGGTACTACCATCCTGTGGTAGTACGTTGGTAGACAACAACCACCCAGGGAGGTGCTACCATCCTGTGGTAGTAGGTTGGTATACAACAACCACCCAGGGATTTACTACCGTCCTGTGGTAGTAGGATGGTAGACAACAACCACCCAGGGAGGTACTACCATCCTGTGGTAGTAGGCTGGTAGACAACAACCACCCAGGGAGGTACTACCATCCTGTGGTAGTAGGTTGGTAGACAACAACCACCCAGGGAGGTACTACCGTCCTGTGGTAGTAGGTTGGTAGACAACAACCACCCAGGGAGGTACTACCGTCCTGTGGTAGTAGGTTGGTAGACAACAACCACCCAGGGAGGTACTACCGTCCTGCTATGTGTGTTGTAAGAGGCGACTAAAATGCCAGGAGCAAGGGGCTAGTAACCCCTTCTCCTGTATAAATTACTAAGTTTAAAAAGAGAAACTTTTGTTTTTGTTTTTGGGCCACCCTTCCTTGGTGGGATACGGCCGGTTCATTGAAAGAAAGAAGATTTGTATTTGTGTAAACTGAAGACTTCGATTCAGTTTGAAACTGCTTAAGAAATTCCACTTAACTGAAGATCCCTGAATCAGTTCAAAGAATTAATACATTCTTAAAGTTTTACCGTTGCTTATTTAGCTACCTCTCATTTTGGAATATTTAAAAACTTACTTAATAAGCTATGTCTTCTACTTAAGTAGTTTTAAGTATTAGTCTGTCAGAAATGTACCACAAGTTACTGGCTTTATTCTCTGCTTAACAATATTTTATTACATGTAAACTACATTACCTCTATACTGAAGAAAAGAAATACATTCATCATTATTATTATTATTATAAAAGGACACAAGTGCAACTAATGTGACATTTTATTGTGGCAACATTTCACTCTCCAGGAGCTTTATCAAGCTTTATCAAGCTTTATCAAGCTTTATCAAGCTTTATAAAGCTCCTGGAGAGTGAAACGTTGCCACAATAAAATGTCACATTAGTTGCACTTGTGTCCTTTTACTTTACATGTTGTCGGTAATTCTACCAACTTATTACATTATTATTATCGGTGGTGGTACATTAACTACAGCCTCTCCTCACTTAACGACGTAGTAGTTACATTCCTATGACCACGTTGGTAAACAAATTTGTCGTAAGTGAACAGCATACTGTAATGGTGGTGGGTTTGTGTCAACAATCTTCAATATTGTTTTAATGTCACCTTAGCACCATTTATAACATTTCTGGAATATTTTTAAATGTTTCCACAACTGTGTACTGTACAGTGGAACCTCTACTTGCGAGTTTAATCTGTTCCATGACCTTGCTCGCAACTAGATTTGCTCATCTGCAATTTTTCTCATTTAAATTAATTGAAATGCAATTAATCCATTCCAGTGGAATTCTGTACTTTAATAATTTTGCTAATATCAACTTTATGGCTTATTTATCTATCTCAGTTGATCTAATATAACATAATAAACAATATAAATAACATAGAAACCTGATATATACTCTAGAATGAATAAAATATGTCATTATATATGTGGCGGTGGCGGCGGCAGCAGCAGCCGATGAGTGTTTGGAGACGGGACAAAATACTCCTTGAATATTTCGCTATCATCAACTTTATGGCTTAATTATCTATCTCACCTGATCTAATATGACATAATAAACAATATAAATAACATAGAAACCTGATATATACTCTAGAACGAATAAAATATGTCATTATATATGTGGCGGCGGCCGACGAGTGTTTGGAGACAGGACAAAATACCCCTTGAATATTTCGCTATCATCAACTTTACGACTTAATTATCTATCTCACTTGATCTAATATAACATTAAACAATATAAATAACATAGAAACTTGATATATACTCTAGAATGAAATATGTCATTATATGTGAGGTGGCGGTGGCGGCCGACGAGAGTTTGTCTGGAGACAGGACAAAATACTCCTTGAACATTTTGCTATCATCAAATCTACGGCTTATTTATCTATCACAGTTCATCTAATATGACATAACATACAATATAAATAACATATAAACATGATATATACTCTAGAATGAATGAAATACGTCATTATGTAACAGGTGGGGGCTGCCAAAACCCCTCCCTCTTTGTTGTTGTAAGCACTGCCATCTAGTGACGGCCTTTTGAAGCCGTCTATTATTATTTATTTTTTTATTAACACACTGGCCGATTCCCACCAAGGCAGGGTGGCCCAAAAAAGAAAAACTTTCACCATCATTCACTCCATCACTGTCTTGCCAGAAGGGTGCTTTACACTACAGTTTTTAAACTGCAACATTAACAGCCCTCCTTCAGAGTGCAGACACTGTACTTCCCATCTCCAGGACTCAAGTCCGGCCTGCCGGTTTCCCTGAATCCCTTCATAAATGTTACTTTGCTCACACTCCAACAGCACGTCAAGTATTAAAAATCATTTGTCTCCATTCACTCCTATCAAACACGCTCACGCATGCCTGCTGGAAGTCCAAGCCCCTCGCACACAAAACCTCCTTTACCCCCTCCCTCCAACCTTTCCTAGGCCGACCCCTATCCCGCCTTCCCTCCACTACAGATTGATACACTCTTGAAGTAATTCTGTTTCGTTCCATTCTCTCTACACATCCGAACCACCTCAACAACCCTTCCTCAGCCCTCTGGACAACAGTTTTGGCAATCCCGCACCTCCTCCTAACTTCCAAACTACGAATTCTCTGCATTATATTCACACCACACATTGCCCTCAGACATGACATCTCCACTGCCTCCAGCCTTCTCCTCGCTGCAACATTCATCACCCATGCTTCACACCCATACAGGAGTGTTGGTAAAACTATACTCTCATACATTCCCCTCTTTGCTTCCAAGGACAAAGCTCTTTGTCTCCACAGACTCCTAAGTGCACTGCTCATCCTTTTCCCCTCATCAATTCTATGATTCACCTCATCTTTCATAGACCCATCCGCTGACACGTCCACTCCCAAATATCTGAATACATTCACCTCCTCCATACTCTCTCCCTCCAATCTGATATCCAATCTTTCATCACCTAATCTTTTTGTTATCCTCATAACCTTACTCTTTCCTGTATTCACTTTCAATTTTCTTCTTTTACATACACTACCAAATTCATCCACCAACCTCTGCAACTTCTCTTCAGAATCACCCAAGAGCACAGTGTCATCAGCAAAGAGCAACTGTGACAACTCCCACTTTATATGTGATTCTTTATCTTTAAACTCCACGCCTCTTGCCAAGACCCTCGCATTTACTTCTCTTACAACCCCATCTATAAATATATTGAACAACCATGGTGACATCACACATCCTTGTCTAAGGCCTACTTTTACTGGGAAATAATTTCCCTCTTTCCTACATACTCTAACTTGAGCCTCGCTATCCTCGTAAAAACTCTTCACTGCTTTCACTAACCTACCTCCTTCACCATACACCTGCAACATCTGCCACATTGCCCCCCTATCCACCCTGTCATATGCCTTTTCCAAATCCATAAATGCCACAAAGACCTCTTTAGCCTTATCTAAATACTGTTCACTTATATGTTTCACTGTAAACACCTGGTCCACACACCCCCTACCTTTCCTAAAGCCTCCTTGTTCATCTGCTATCCTATTCTCCGTCTTACTCTTAATTCTTTCAATAATAACCGTCTATTATTATAATTATTATGTCGTACATTATTATTATATATGTATTATTATTATACATATCATATTATTATTACCTGGAGAGAGTTCCGGGGGCAAACGCCCACGCGGCCCGGTCTGTGACCAGGTCTCATGGTGGATCAGAGTCTGATCAACCAGGCTGTTACTGCTGGCTGCATGCAATGCAACATATGAGCCACAGCCCGGCTGGTTAGGTACTGACTTTAGGTGCTTGTCCAGTGCCAGCTTGAAGACTGCCAGGGGTCTATTGGTAATCGCCCTTATGTATGCTGGGAGGCAGTTGAACAGTCTCGGGCCCATGACACTTATTGTATGGTCTCTTAACGTGCTAGTGACACCCCTGCTTTTCATTGGGGGGATGTTGCATCATCTGCCGAGTCTTTTGCTTTTGTAAGGAGTGATTTTCGTGTGCAAGTTCGGTACTAGTCTCTCTAGGATTTTCCACGTGTATATAATCATGTATCGCTCCCGCCTGCGTTCCAGGGAATACAGGCTCAGAAACTTCAAGCGCTCCCAGTAACTGAGGTGTTTTATCTCTGTTATGCGCGCCGTGAAGGTTCTCTGTACATTTTCTAGGTCAGCAATTTCCCTGCCTTGAAAGGTGTTGTTAGTGTGCAGCAATATTCCAGCCTAGATAGAACAAGTGACCTGAAGAGTGTCATCATGGGCTTGGCCTCCCTAGTTTTGAAGGTTCTCATTATCCATCCTGTCATTTTTCTAGCAGATGCGATTGATACAATGTTATGGTTCTTGAAGGTGAGATCCTCCGACATAATCACTCCCAGGTCTTTGACGTTGGTTTTTCGCTCTATTTTGTGGAAGGAATTTGTTTTGTACTCTGATGACGTTTTAATTTCCTCATGTTTACCATATCTGAGTAATTGAAATCTCTCATCGTTGAACTTCATATTGTTTTCTGCAGCCCACTGAAAAATTTGGTTGATGTCCGCCTGGAGCCTTGCAGTGTGTGCAATGGAAGACACTGCCATGTAGATTCGTGGGTCATCTGCAAAGGAAGACACAGTGCTGTGGCTGGCATCCTTGTCAATGTCAGATATGAGGATGAGAAACAAGATGGGAGTGAGTACTGTGCCTTGAAGAACAGAGCTTTTCACCGTAGCTGCCTCAGACTTTACTCTGTTGACTACTGCTCTTTGTCTTCTGTTTGTGAGGAAATTATAGATAAATCTACCAACTTTTCCTGTTATTCCTTTAGAGCGCATTTTGTGCGCTATTACGCCATGGACACACTTGTCAAAGACTTTTGGAATGTCTTTATATATTACACCTGCATTCTTTTTGTCTTCTAGTGTATCTAGGACCTTGTCGTAATGATCCAGTAGTTGGGACAGACAGGAGCGACCTGCTCTAAACCCATGTTGCCCTGGGTTGTGTAATTGATGGGTATCTAGATGGGTGGCGATCTTGCTTCTTTTGACCTTTTCAAAGATTTTTAAGATATGGGATGTTAGTGCTATTGGTCTGTAGTTCTTTACTATTGCTTTACTGCCCCCTTTGTGGAGTGAAGCTGTGTCTGTTGTTTTCAGTGTCCATGCTCCCTCTCCCTATTATTGTATTATTATACTATTATTATTATCTTAATTTCTTTCAACAAACTGGCCGTATCCCACCGAGGCAGTGTGGCCCAAAAAAAAAAAAAAAGTTTCTCTTTTCAAATTTCGTAATTTATACAGGAGAAGGGGTTACTAGGACCTTGCTCCCGGCATTTTAGTTGCCTCTTACAACACGCATGGCTTACGGAGGAAGAATTCTGTTCCACTTCCCCATGGAGATAAGAGGAAATAAACAAGAACAAGAACTAGAAAGAAAATAGCAGAAAACCCAGAGGGGTGTATATATATATGCTTGTTCATGTATGTGTAGTGTGACCTAAGTGTAAGTAGAAGTAGCAAGACGTACCTGAAATCTTGCATGTTTATGAGACAGAAAAAAGGACACCAGCTATCCTACCATCGTGTAAAACAATTATAGGCTTCCGTTTTACACTCACTTGGCAGGACGGTAGTACCTCCCTGGGTGGTTGCTGTCTACCAACCTACTACCTATTATTATTATTAAGTATATGTATTATTATTATACATATTATTATTATTATTATTATTATTATATTATTATTATTATTATTATTACACCTACCATCCGACTTACGACCAAGTTCGGTTCCACGAAACTGGTCGTAAGTCGAAATGGTCGTAAGTCGAACATTACTAATGAATATCATCAAAACAGTTTTGTAATGACTTTATTTTATTGTTTTATTTTGGTATTTCATGTTTTACTTTACTTTTTATGTTATCAGTACTGTATTTTATACTGTAAGGTTTAGGATAAACACTGTGTACAACACAAATAGTTGTGTATTTCCCAGAAATTTGGCATAAAAAACACGGTCGTAAGTCGAGTGGTCGTAAGTCGAGCAGGTCGTAAGTCGAGCAGGTCGTAAGTCGAGCAGGTCATAAGTCGAGCAGGTCGTAAGTCGAGCAGGTCGTAAGTCGAGCAGGTCGTAAGTCGAGCAGGTCGTAAGTCGAGCAGGTCGTAAGTCGGATGGTAGGTGTATTACAATATAAATAATTTGTAATTTTTATTCACACAAAAAAATCTAAGATTTACTGTTATGCAGTAATTGTATAAATAATGTCAACCCATTCACGACTGCATGTTGGAATGGACAGTGACATCATTTGTTTACTCTTGAACATAGTCAAGCAAACAAGCATTTCTCATTTCAAGGTACTTTTCATCATGAAAGCAATCAAAATCATGTCTATTTTTGTAATATATCTTCATTCTATCAAATGAGACAAAAAATGAGAATACAACCATAAAAGCCATACGAAAATACCACTAAGGGGTGGCTAATTGCTGAGAAGTGAACTCCATTATTTATGCTCCAATTTCTTTCATTTTTGGTGTATGTTGCTAAGCATCTTTCCATCATACATTGTCCAAGTTTCAATAAGATAGTCCAACAAACAAATGAGATACAATTCCTTAGATCAAGATCAAGAGCCCCTCACCAGCATCAAGGAACATCCCTTGAGGTCTGCTCACTTATGGAAATTTTGCTCGTGTATGGAAGCAAAAAATCAACCCATCGACTGCTCGTATTTGGAAAAACTCACACATGGATGCGCTCGCAAGTAGAGGTTCCACTGTATATTGCAATAAACAGAATAGGGTAAATTAGTTCTAATATACATTATTTAGGTATAAATACTGGTCAGAGAGGTCGTCGTAAGTCTGAGTCGTCAGTAAACGAGTACGTTGCTAAGTGAGGAGACGCTATATAATAAATGGTGATAACAGATGAACAAATTGTATTAACTTTGCTTCCTGTTACATTATTGACTTTATTATTAAGAAACCACTGATGAATTAGTTGGGGATAAGTAGAAAGAAATAACTCCTTTTCCTGTATAAATTACTAAATATAAAAGGAAAAAAATTAGCATTTTCATCTTTATCAGGTAACCTGCCTCAGTGGCAGACAATTGGTAGTATATTGAGAAACAAAAAATAGAAAGAATTGGGATAGTTATCAGTGAGGTCAATAACCTGGGCTTGAAAGTTTAGAATTTAGCTGGATAAATTTAATACTCTGGTGGAGAAGATCTCATTCACTTTATTTACTGTTTCAGTGAGATGGTTTAGTTAATACAGTGTCTATTTTTAAGAGTCTGATAACTATAAAGGAATTCAAAGTAACCTGTCAGTCGAAACATTATGAAGAGTTATATATAAATAACTTAAGCTTCAGGTTTGTTATCATATTAAGGGTATAACAGAGTAGATAATTTTTAACAATGGAAATCACAGGTTATCATGCTAACAAGAATAATACTGTCTTACATGAAAAAGAAATTCACAAGGACTTTCAACTTACAGTTAACTTCAGAGGGATGTCACCAGTAATTTTCTCAACTTTCTCCATGATGGTGAAGTCAGAGTATTTCAGGAGGACAGGGACATCTGTGGTAACTGTCTCTCTGGTCATCATGTCCAGGGCTTTCTTGATGTTTTCCTGCAACTGGCATTACCAACACAAATATTAATGGTGGTCTACACACACACACACACACACACACACACACACACACACACATACATTTGCTTAATATTAGAGTCTCATATCTTAAAAGATCACTCTCACTCTCCTTCCAACCCTTCCTTCTATCCTAGACTTAACCATCTTATTCTATATTTTCTAAGTAAACCTCAACAATCCTTCTTCTGCTTCCTAAATTATGCATTGTATATTACTTCTAATTATAATTCTCTTTATTCTCTTTATAATATTGCTACAAAACATTGATCTTAAGCAAAACATCTCCACTTCCTCTATCTCCCTTCTCACTACAACATCTCCCTTCTCACTACAACATCTTCCTTCTCACTACAACATCTTCCTTCTCACTACAACATCTTCCTTCTCACTACAACATCTTCCTTCTCACTACAACATCTTCCTTCTCACTACAACATCTTCCTTCTCACTACAACATCTTCCTTCTCACTACAACATCTTCCTTCTCACTACAACATCTTCCTTCTCACTACAACATCTTCCTTCTCACTACAACATCTTCCTTCTCACTACATCTTCCTTCTCACTACAACAAACATCATGTCTCACAACATCTCACTACAACAAACATCATGTCTCACAACATCTCACTACAACAAACATCATGTCTCACAACATCTCACTACAACAAACATCATGTCTCACAACATCTCACTACAACAAACATCATGTCTCACAACATATATAACTGTTACTGCTACTAAACTCTTGGTACATTTTCTTTTGCCTGTATTGATAAACTTTTCTTAACACTTTATTGAACTTTTATCTATCAGATATTGTATAATTCACTTTTTAAAATCAATCTACTGACACATTCACTTCCTCTGTATTTGCTCCTTTTAAACTTGAAGTTCAATTTTCCATTACCCAGATCAGTTTTTTCTCTCATAACCTTGCTATTTTCTTTTTAAACTTTCAACTTTTACACATCTTTTCAATCTCCTCCATCAACCTCTGTGACTAAAATAATGGTACTCAATCATTGGCGGCTCGTGCGGGGGTGCTGTGGAACTGCAGCACCCCTTATTTTCACTCGATATTATTGATAACATTCAATATAATGAGTTTCTTTTATTCAATTCTTTCTTTATACTTGTACATTATATTATCAAAGAGTTAAAGAAAATAGGGGTGCTGCAGTTCTGCAGCACCCCCGTATAAGCTGCCACTGTACACAATACAGGAAAGTTGATAAGCAAGACATGTGCAACAATTAGGTATCTTCAGTTTAAAACTACACCTAAACAGTAGTGGCTTTCTTTGTTCCAACAATATTATGAAGCGTAAACACACATTGTAACCTTAGTAAAGAAATAAAATTTTTATTATTTTTTTTATTATTGGCATAATTTGAAATTCGTGTAAAATTGGCCAAATTACCAATTTCTGATCACTTTATTGCATAGTTGAAATAGACAATTAGGTAGTTTCTTCTTCTCAGTAAATATAATGGAAGGCTTACTAGCAAATTAGCTAAGAATTTAGTTGAATGGAAAACTGGAACTGGCCTAAAATAGGACTCAAAGTAGGCAAATTTCACCAATTTGCACCAATATAATTCCTGAAGTCTATCAATTTTCATACTTTTGGTGTCGTCACCTTTGGAAAAAGCATTCTCTATGTTTTTATATAAAGTTTTGGACAATGACAACAAGTTTCAGATTGGGGATCTAGACAGTGAGAGGATTAACAGTCTTTGTCTACTTCTTAAAGTCTTCAAATATTAGGATTAGTTTGCTCAAAATATATTACATACTCGAAGCTGTCTTTTGTACCTAACAACGACTTTCTTTTTTAACATGTAATTTACATTATTTTTGTACTGCATAAAATGAAATAAAAATTAAAATTTGAACCAACAGGATGTATAACTACTGTAATGTTGCAAATATAACTACTGTAATGTTGCAAATATAACTACTGTAATGTTGCAAATATAACTACTGTAATGTTGCAAATATAACTACTGTAATGTTGCAAATATAACTACTGTAATGTTGCAAATATAACTACGGTAATGTTGCAAATATAACTACTGTAATGTTGCAAATATAACTACTGTAATGTTGCAAATATAACTACTGTAATGTTGCAAATATAACTACTGTAATGTTGCAAATATAACTACTGTAATGTTGCAAATATAACTACTGTAATGTTGCAAATATAAACATTTAAAAATGAAAGGCTTAAATATTACTGTTGAAGTGTTTTAATAACTTAAATATTACTGTTGAAGTGTTTTAATAACTTAAATATTACTGTTGAAGTGTTTTAATAACTAGTATTATGAAGAATAATTTCTACTTTCAGTTGAGTGAGAGTAATGGCCTGTATTATTGTACCTTCACTGAGGTGCCAGCAATGATGAAATTTGGGAAGAGTTCCTGGCACTTCCTGATCCAATCTTCAGCCTGCACGCTGTACTGATCTGCTTCATCACAAGTTGTGTCAACCTCCTGTATAGTGGTGACTGCATCAAGACACTCCAGCATGGTCTGCAGCTGCTTCTTTCCTGCCCCTCCTTCTGTTGACATATTCACCACACTGGTATCCTCCTGTTTCAGGAGTTCTAGTGCTACCTTGTTCTGCTCCACCAGATCATAGAGTTTGTCCTGCAGTTGGTGGTGCTGGGTCTTCCAGTCCCTCACCTGCCCCTGGTACTTGCCCAGCTGGGACAGTACTTCTTCACACTCACTTATAAGGTTACTGATACTGCTCTTCTGTTCCTGTACCACAGACTGTAACTTCTTGCCGATGCCTCTTATGTGGTCTTGACCAGATTTTGGTGATTCGGATCCCACTGATGCGACCTGCATATTCCTGAATTTCTTTATGAGAGCCTCCATACCATAATTGATCGGGAACTGAGTAGCAGCTGTAGCACTGTGCACAGCACGGCAGCTCGGACAGATGAGTTGAACATTCTTTACTGAATCTTTAATACATTGTGAGCAGAATGTGTGGCCACACGGCAGAGTGCGTGGTCGTTGTAGTTCTTCATCATAATTGATAAAACACACTTTACACTCCTCTGGCTTGCTGTCATCCTGCAGAAACGAATACTATGTTAGATTTTATACTAAAATGGGTGAATTTTAATACTGATATTTTACACTAAAATAGGGTTGGAATCTAAAATTGAATCCTATTAAGTTACTCATCATTTAAGTGCTCATATTGAATTATTTAGACAATTTTGAAAATCCAAGATACAATAGACCATCATTTAACACGGTAGTTATGTTCCTGAAAATGCTGTGTTAGTTAAAACCATTTTAGACAAACTGAAGAACTTATCGGAAAAATAGGGTTACGTTCCTGGGAGCCCCCAAAATGCCAAACAACTTTTTTTTAGACCAACAGATCTTACAAAAATAAAAGTGAATATGTAATTGAAGTTCACTGTCATGATATATTACTGCTTAAGACTACAAACGCAATAGAAATAATAGCATTTCTTACCTTAAATTGTGGGTAATGGTATTTTGATGATTGTGAAGAGAATGGAGAGTTATGCTGTGGCCCTACTGGGCTGAGGTGGATGGTAGAGGTTCTGGTACTGAGCTGACGCTTGTATTCGAGTATGCATAAATTCTGTAATAGATTTCTGGGCTATTTTACCCTGCAGTACATTATACAGCTGACGATAAGGTATCAGCTGCTCTAGATACCATTTCAGAGCACTGCTTCTACATTTGTCAGAGTCCTCCTCAGTGAAAAAGTCTAACTTTAAGTCAATAATTCAGTTGGTGAAGTCAGTCAAGTCAGTCAGTAAATCAGTCAAGTCAGTCAGTAAGTCAAGTCAGTCAGTAAATCAGTCAAGTCAAGTCAGTATATTCACCTTATTCCTTTTAATTGTACAGACTGATGCTTCATTAAGACCACAGGCTCTCATTATATTCACCACACATGAGCCCCTCTTAAGCTTGTTTAATATCTCGATTTTCTTCTTAACTCCTACACTTAAATGCTTAAACCTTTTCTTGCCACTTTCAGCAACACTTGTATGCCTACTGGGTGCCATGATTGCTTGGTAGATACAAGATATGGCAATTAAAAGATCTAAACTCAATCCACAAACAAAAATAAATACAGCTAGCTCCTAGCAGAGGATGGTCCTACATGCGTATGAACCAGCTGGGACAAGGGTGGTGGAAGTGGTGGAGGGTGATGGAAGTGGTGGAGGGTGGTGGGAGTGGTGGAGGGTAGTGGGGGATGGCGGTAGGTCTCCCCAGATGACTCAATGGTTTAACCCATAGCCAAGCAGTGTATCCCACGGGTGATGCTCGCTCCAAATTTTTTCCTTCCCGCAAACCGAACTGTGTTAATTTTACGAAGTGTTATACAAAAATATGCCGCAACTCTTCAATAGTGATATAACCAAAACGTGCCAAACAAAACCATGTTAAACGACACTACACTGTATTGTAAAACTTCTTCACAGTAACTACCACATTCATCATACATACACTAGAACTGTTTTTCAACCAGGGTGCTGTGGCACTCTGTGTTCCACTGACAGTGCCCAGGGATGCCACAAAATTGTTAGTAATTTGCACTAGTTCATTTTAATTTAACCCTTTGACTGTTTCAGTCTTATATATACGTCTTACGAGATACCGTGTTTGATGTATATATACTCATAAATTCTAGCGGCTTCAAATCAAGCAGGAGAAAGCTGGTAGGCCCACATGTGAGAGAATGGGTCTGTGTTGTCAGTGTGCACCATATAAAAAAAATCCTGGAGCACCCAGTGCATAACGAGAAAAAAAAAACTCCGACCGTTTTTTTTTTAATTAAAACGCCGACTTTGTGGTCTATTTTCGTATAGTATTTATGGTTGTATTCTCATTTTGTTGTCTCATTTGATAGAATGGAAAACATATTAAAGAAACAGATGTGATTTTGACTGGTTTTACTATAAAAAGAACCTGGAAATGGAGCTCGAAGTAAGGGAAATGTTTCATTTTTGCCGATGTTCAAAAGTAAATAAATGATGTCATTGTCCAATAAATGTCCAACTAGCCATTCTGATATGCAGTCATGAAAGGGTTGACATTATATGTACAACTATTACAGTATTGCAGTACTCTGCATAACAGTAAATCTTCTATTTTTTGTTTGAATAAAAATTCAAAATAGAAAGCAAGAGTAATATCAGAGGGGCCTGGGGACATGACTGATGAACAAAGAGAGTGTTATTTTAGAGCCAGGAATGTCTGCATTGGTCATTCTGGACCTTATTTTGAAACTCATATTTTTTTAATTTTCATGAAATTGGCCAAATTGCAAATTTCTGACCACGTTATTGGATAGTTGAAATTGGTAAATGAGCAGTTTCTTGTACAAAATCAATAGAGAAAACAGAGTTCTAAAGAAATGGCTATGAGTTTGATTGACTGGAACAATGGAATTAGCCGAAAATAGGGATCAAAGTGGGCAAAAATCGCTGATTTGTAAATATCACCGAGGTCGCTAACTTCGTGAGAGCGTAATTCCGTCAGTTTTCCATCAAATTTCGTTTTTTTTTTTTGGTGTCATTACAATTGGGAAAACATTCTCTATCATTTCACAGGAAAAAATCATTTTTTTTTTTTTAATTTTGCGACACCAGGAGACACCTCAGGATTGGGGGTTGCGACAGTCAAGGGGTTAAACAATCACAGGTCCTCCATCACAAATCCGGCATCATTGGGACCTGTAGTGTGCCAGATTACTGAGTTTGCTGGATTATAGAGTGGTTAGGTTAGAATACACTTAATAAAATTAACCAACTTGACTTACACAAAGTTCATTGAACATCAGCAAAAATCGAACATTTCTGCTAATTTGAGCTTAATTTCAAGGTACTTTTCGTCATGAAAGCAATCAAAATCATGTCTATTTCTGTAATATATCTTCCATTCTATCAAATGAGACCAAAAAAATGAGAATACAACCATAAAAAAACATACGAAAATATTTATTATTTATTTATTAATTTGAACATGATACAGTGAAGTACAAAGGAATACAGTTATTAAAGTGCAACATGCCAAAGCCCCTTGTATGCAGAGCATTATGGGCAGCTTAAAGTTAACTTAAGATTAACTAAGCAATGATATATTCAGTGGTATAAACATTATTGTAAACGGATAACAATTTAGCACAAATGAGTATTACAAAGACAGGTCATATGGTCATTTACTGTGTTGCTGAGCATTCAGTAGAATGGAGTATTCTGTTAGGTAATGTAATAAAAAAAAAGTTTGATTGGGTCACAGGTTAGACATTTATGAGATACAATAATGAGAAACATTTATGAGAACCATTTATGAGATACAATTTATGAGATACAATTATTCGGTATTTATTTAGTTGTGGGTGAGTAAGTGATTTTTGAGAAGAGACTTGAATTTATAAACAGTGTTTATTTTATATTCACAGATAATGAATGCCAGATTTTAGGGCCTTTTATGTGCATTGAGTTTTTGCATAGCGTGAGATGGACACGAGGAACATCAAAGAGTGATCTGTGCCTTGTGTTATGGTCATGTGTTCTGTTGAGGTTGGTAAGGAGACGTTTGAGGGGAGGGTTTATATCAGAGTTAAGTGTTCTATGTATGTAGTAGGTGCAGTAATAAGTATGGATGTTTTGTACGGTGAGTAGGTTTAGAGTTTTGAATATTGGTGGAGTGTGCTGCCTGTAGTGGGAATTTGTTATCATTCTGACTGCAGCCTTTTGTTGGGTAATTAGTGGTCTGAGATGGTTTATTGTTGTTGAGCCCCATGCACAAATTCCATAGGTGAGATAGGGGTAAATAAGTGAGTGATACAGGTCCAGGAGGGCTGACTGTGGAACATAGTACCGTATCTTCGATAGTATGCCCACAGTCTTAGAAATTTTTTTTGAAATTTGTTGTATATGTGTTTGAAATTTGAGTCTATTATCAAGGTGGATTCCTAAGAATTTTCCCTCTGAGAGCTTTGTGATAGGTGATCCATTTATCATTATGTTAAGAGGGACATCTGTAGCTCTGTTACCAAACTGAATGAAGTAGGTTTTGTCAATGTTTAGTGTGAGTTTGTTAGTCCTCATCCAGGTAGATATTTTCTGCAATTCAGTATTCACAGTATTGGCTAGCGTGACTGGGCTTGGGTGAAAGAAGACATATGTAGTGTCATCTGCAAATAGTGTGGGTCTGAGTAGTTGTGATGCATTTGGTAGGTCACTTATGTATATGAGAAAGAGAAGAGGGCCTAGGACACTTCCCTGTGGAACTCCAACTGTGACTGGCTGTGCGGAAGAGTTTGCCCCATTTGTGTACACATATTGGCTTCTGTTGCTGAAATATGACTATAGGTAGTTGAGGGAGTGTCCTCTTATACCATAGTGTGACAATTTTATGTGGAGCAAGTCATGGTCAACTGTATCAAAAGCTTTACGTAAGTCAATGAAGATCCCCAGTGGGACTTCTTTTTTCTCTATTGCAGTATATATGTGTTCTAGCATGTGTATAATAGATTCATTAGTATTTTTATTAGGCCTGAACCAAAATTGATAGGGGTTGAGTATGTTGTAGGAGATGAGGTAGGAATAGATTCGCTTATGAATTAATTTTTCGAAGATTTTAGAGAGAGGGTGTAAGTTGGATATTGGCCTATAGTTATTCAAGTCTGTTTGGTCTCCTCCTTTATGGATCGGGGTGACCCTTGCTATTTTGAGAACCTTAGGGAAGGTAGAGGATTCAATAGATTTGTTAACCCTTTGAGGGTCGACAGGCCCTCTCCGAAACTCGTTCTCAGGGTCGGCCAAATTTAAAAAAAAAAAAAAATTATTTTCTCTTATGAAAAGATAGAGAATCTTTTCCTGATCATAACGACACCAAAAGTTTGAAATTTGATTGAAAACTTACGGAATTATGCTCTCGCAAAGTTAGCGGTCTCGGCGATGTTTACGGATCGGCGATTTTGCCCACTTTGAGCCCCATTTTCGGCCAATTTCACTGTACTAGTCGACAAAAAACATGAATATTTCGCTAGAACTCCATTTTTTCTATCGAATGGGTGCAAGAAACCACCCATTTGTAAATTCAACTATCCAGTACAGTGGTCAGAATTTAGCAATTTTGCCAATTTCACACAAATTTCAAAAGATGCCAATTTCGGAATAGGGTCCAGAATAAACAAGAAAAGACATTCTGGCACTAAAATGACATTTCCTCTAGTCATTAGTCACGTCTCAAGGCCCCTCTTATATTCTTTTGCTTTCCACTTTGAATTTTTATTCTCACAAAAAATTAAGATTTACTGTTATGCAGACTACTGCATTAGTGTAAAAATTGGTATAAATATTATTGGTGCACTTGTGAAAGAATATTAGACTCACCAGTTGACGTGTATTGCACGCTTGGCACGATTTGTTTACTTTTGAAGTTTGGTAAAAATCGAACATTTCTGCTACTTTGAGCTCAATTTCAAGGCACCTTTCATTGTAAAACCAGTCAAAATCATCTCAATTTCAGTAATATGTCTTCCATTCTATAAATGAGACCAAGAAAACTAGAATACAACAATAAATACCATACGAAAATACACTGCAAAGTCGCTGATTTATTAAAAAAAATGGTCAAAGTTTTTTTTTTCTCATTATGCACTGTGTGCTGCAGGATTTTTTTTAGACTGTGCACACTGACCACATAGACCCATTCTTTCATATAAAGGCCTACCAGCTTTCTCCCACTAGATTTGAGGCCGCTAGAATTTATGAGTACTAGTACGTCAAAAACCCCTACGCGTAAGACGTACTAGTACGACGAAAACCCTCAAAGGGTTAAAGAGTGTTGCAATGATTGGTGATAGCACTTGTGATGCTTTTTTGTATATAAAGGGTGGTAAGGTATTTAAATCTCCTGTCTTGTTTTTTAGTGTGTTGATAATAAGGGAGACTTCAGTTGGGTTAGTCGGAGCTAGGAACAGTGTGTTCGGGTAGTTGCCAGTGAGGCAGTCATTGGGTGGGGTATCTGAGCTTGGGATTTTATTGGCTAGGTTTTTTCCTATAGTGGAGAAGAAATCATTGAATCTGTTTGCTGTTTCAGTTGGTGGCAGTTGGGGTTCATCTGGTTTTGTTAATTCAATTTTGCTATTTCGTGATATCTTTTTTGTTCCTAGAATTTCTGATAGGATTTTCCAGGTCTTTTTTATATCACCTTGTAAGTTGGATAATCTGTTCTCATAAAACAGATTTTTAGCCCTTCTTATCAGGCTGGTTAGGATTGACTAGTAACGTTTTGTTTGGTCTCTGGTTATGTGACCCATTCTGTACTGTTTTTCGTATAGGTGCTTTGTATTTATGGATTTGAGGATGTTGGGTGTTAGCCAGGGACTGTTCAGTCTCTTAGCTGTCATCTATTTAGTTTTTTTGGGGTAGTGCTTGTTATAGCGGTATTGGGTCTTTTTTAGAAAATTATTAATACATTCGTCAATATCTGTATAGATTTCTAGCTCGGTGTGCCAGTCAATGTTCGTCACTGCTGCTGTGAAGTTATTAATGGCTGCCTCATTGTGAAGTTTGGAGGTTACTTTAGTAGTGTCTTGGGGTAATTTGCCAAGATTTGTGATGAGGAAGGTAGGGTAGTGATCTGTGGTATTATCTGTGATTATGCCTGATTTTAAAGGGGATATGGTGTTGGTCCAGATGTGGTCTTGTAGGGAAACACTAGTCTCTGTAACTCTTGTAGGTTTTGTTACTGCTGGTAGCAACATGCAGTTACTCATAGTGTTTGTGAATTCAGTAACGTGTGGGTCCTGGTCTTGCAGGAGATTTATATTGAAGTCACCTGAGAGTAGTAAGTGATCTTTGTTCATGCGTGCATCAGTTATCATACTTCCTAGGTTTTGACTAAATTGGCTAATGTTTGATTGTGGTACTCTGTAGATGTTTATCACTGTGAGAGGTTTTTGTAGGTATTTGGATTTGAATTTAGCTATTATATATTCCCCATGTTCATCCCTTGTGCAAGTATTAGTGATACATTCTAGTTGGTCTGAGTAGTATATAGCTGTGCCACCCCCTTGTTGGTCTGGCCTACAGTTGTGTATGGCTGTGTAGCCAGGAATGGCATAGACATCTGTAGTATCAGGCTTTAGCCAAGTTTTGGTGAGAGCAATGATGGATATACTGGCATGCAGGGAATTTAGTAATGCTATGAGGTCATCGTAATGTTTACTTAAAGATCTGATATTGTAGTTAAAGACAGTTATGTTGTTGTTGGCTCTGAGAAGCGCCTTTGATTGTTCTGCTGTGTAGTAATTACAGTTACTGTTTGATTCACTTAAGTCATTCAATAAGAGGTTGGTATCAGGATCAATGCTTGCTATCATAAGATTTATATTGCTATTTATAGATTTATGTGCTATACTCCATTTACTCTAATATAAGCCGCCAAGACAAGGATAGGAGAATGGTACTTGTATTCCATATCCTCTTCATACCTCCGCCGAACTGCTCGGTATTATGCCAAATATTATTCATACTGGGGTATTTAACATGTTTTATGTTATTTATATTGTTTATTATGTCATATTAGATCAACTGTGATAGGCAATAAGCTGTAGTGATGATATTAGCGTAATAATAAAGCATATTCTCCTGCATCACAAGACTGAGCTCAAGGCAACTGACAGTGGCTTTCAAGCCACCTTATCTTTAATGAACAATGTACTGTGTAGGTGATTTACACAATGAAAAGTATATCCTTTATTCATTGGAACCATGGCTAGGGCTAAAAGTAAGCAGGTTATAACAATAAATGGAGAAAAAGAAATTGGAATGACTTATGCAGCAAGTAGTGCCACCAAACAGTACCAGCAGGTTGATGTGGCGACCCTGGAAATTTGAAATTAAGCTAGCCAAAATTAGTGCCGAATAACTGAAGGAACTGAATAACTGATTGCTGGATTTGTGATGGCGGACCTGTAGTATATTTGTATAATTAATTACTACAGAAGAGTTTCACTTTTTCAAATGATGTCATTAAATGATAACTATTATAGAATAAGAGTACTGACATGATTAATATTAAGTCGAAGGGCATTGTGCATTGTGATGGGAAAATAAATCTACATAATGGTCACTGTTTGCATTTTGCTTATGATAATTATTTCCGTTTGTTTACAACTTCACAGTCTGTGCTGTCCAATACATGACTGATTTTCATCAATGACATGTTGACTTCCCAGGGAGAATAAAGAGTTGTTTTCTTATTCTACGGTAAACACATGTTTTAACCCTTTTTGGGCCAGTGCCATAGTTCTACGGCATGAGTTCAGTTCACTCTGATAAGCTGTGAGCAGTAAATTTGGGCCTAGATATGAGAGAATGCATCTATGTGGCAAGTGTGCACCATATAAAAAAAATCCTGCAGCATGCAGTCAATGAAAAAAAAAAAGTGACCCTGTTTTTGGCTAAAAAAAACGGCGAATTTGTGGTGTATTTTTTCATGTTTATTATGGTTTCTGGTCTCATTTGATAGAATCGAAGACATATTACAGAAATAGAGATGATTTTGATTGGTTTGAGGAACGAAAATAGTTTGAAAATATTCGATTGTTGCTCATATTCCATAGTAAACAAATCACGTAACTCGACCAATGTGTGTCCACTGGTCAGTCTAATAAGCATTCACAAATACAGTGACATTATTTATACATTTATTACAATAATGTATAACAGTAAAGCTTCCATTTTTTGGTGTGAATAAAAATTAAAAATGGAAATCTTGTGTCAAGCCTGGGAATGTAACTAATGAGCAGAGAAAATGCTATTTTAGTGCCAGAAATGCCTGCATTGTTAATTCTGGACCCTATTTTGAAAGTGGCATATTTTGAAATTTGTGTAAAATTGGTCAAATTACCAATTTCTGATCACTTTATTGCATAGTTGAAATACAGTGGACCCCCGGTTTATGATATTATTTCATTCCAGAAGTATGTTCAGGTGCCAGTACTGACCGAATTTGTTCCCATAAGGAATATTGTGAATTAGATTAGTCCATTTCAGACCCCCAGACATACACATACAAACGCACTTACATAAATACACTTAAATAATTGGTCGCATTGGGAGCCGATCGTAAACCGGGGGTCCACTGTAGTACATTGGGCATTTTCTTGTTCACAATCAATAAAATGGAAGGTATACGTACTAGTGAAATAGTTAATAATTTGGTAGGCTGGAACAATGTAATTGGCCCAAAATAGGACTCAAAATGGGCAAAATCGCCGATGCGTAAATATCACTGACACGGGAAATCCACGATAGTGTAATTTCATCAATTTTCCATCAAATTTCACACATTTTGTTTTATTACATTCAGAAAAAGATAATCTACCACTTCATAAAAAAAAATACAAAAAAAACTCGTTTGAAATTTTTTGGACCTCTGTGGACAAGTTTCAGATCAGTGGTCTGGACCCCGAAGTGGTAACACCGCAACTGATGCAGTTGAGCTATAAAGGTTAAAACTAAAAATCGGAATCTAGTTTAACAATAAGAAATCGCAATACCGTGGCTTCTTAACACTTTCAGGGTTGGTGCCGTACTGGTATGGCTTGCACGCCAGGGTTGGTGCCGTACTAGTACGCATAAATTCTAGCTCCTTCAAATCTGGCGAGAGAAATCTGGTAGGCCTACATATGAAACAATGGGTCTATGTGGTCAGCGTGCACAGTATAAAAAAAATCCTGCAGCAAACAGTGCATGAGAAAAAAAAAAATGCTCCGACCGTGTTTTTGCTTTAAAACAGCAACTTGGCAGTGTATTTTCATATGCTATTTATGGTTGTATTCTAGTTTTCCTGGTCTCATTTTATAGAATGGAAGACATTTTACAGAAATTGAGGTGATTTTGATTGGTTTACATTGGTTTCACAACGAAAACTACCTTGAAATTGAGCTCAAAGTAGCAAAAATGTTCAATTTTTGCTAAAGTTCAAAAGTAAACAAATCATGCCAGAAGTCCAATACACGTCAACTGGCGAGTCTAATATTCTTTCACAAGTGCGCTGATATTATTTATACCATTTCTACGCTAATGCAGTAGTCTGCATAACAGTAAATCTTCTATTTTTTTGTGAGAATAAAAATTCAAAATGAGAAAGCAAAAGAAATGTAAGAGGGGCCTGGGGACGTGACTAATGAACAGAAAAAATGTTATTTTAGTGCCAGGAATGTCTGTCTTGTTTATTCTGGATCCTATTTGGAAATTGGCATCTTCTGAAATTTGTGTGAAATTGGCAAAATTGCCAATTCATGACCACTTTATTGGATAGTTGAAATTGGAAAATGGGTGGTTTCTTATACTCTTTCGTTAGAAAAAATGGAGTTCTAGAGAAATAGTCATGATTTCTGTTGACTGGTACATTGGAATTTGCCAAAAATGGGGCTCAATGTGGGTGAAATTGCCGATGCATAAACATCGTCAAGACCGCTAACTTTGCAAGAGCATAATTCCGTAAATTTTCCATCAAATTTCATAATTTTGGTGTCATTATGATCGGGAAAACATTCTCTATCATTTCATAAGAAAAAATAATTTTTTTTTTTTTTCAAAAAATTTCCAACCCTGAGAACAAGTTTAGGAAAGGGCCTGCCGACCCTGAAAGGATTAGTGGTACAAGACGGACCAAAACATTGTTGTAAATTCTTGATGACTAAGACAACTACAGTTATTCTTGTTATTCTTGTTCAGACCAGAGCTTTGGTGAGATGGGGAAGGAAGAAGGATGGGTAAGGATGGAAATATTGGAAAAGGGTGGGAGGGGGTGAGAGGTAGGATATAAAGGTAAGTGGCCCAACCACTCTGGTGCAATTTAAAAAGTGTACGTGAAATGATAATATATTTATTTAAGGGGTATAAGACTAACCCATCAGAGTCACATAGATATAACAGATATATAAGTACATGACTCTGAATTGGTAGTAATTATACAGGTTGCAATTGCTTTTTTTTTTTTTTTTTTTGCGATTGCACAACGGATATTTATGCGACAAGGAAGGCAATAATTTTCAGGCCAGTTTATAAAGTTCGTGACAATGGCTTCTTACAGGTGGTGTCCAGCCATAGTAAATAGCATAATTTTTACATTAGAAAGTTATATAAGATGTCTCCCTAATTGGGGGCGATGATTTTTTCAGTATACATAGAAGGGTTCTGGTGGTACCCAATCTTCTTCATCAGGGAGGTTGCTCAATATCATGGGTCGAGGGTAATCATCTTTATGAATAAAGCGACGGACCCTTTGTGGGAGAGTCATTCGTTGAGTCCTGTGAGGAGGAGTAGTGATGGTATAATCCGTGGTATTAACCACTTGTATAGGATGTTCTCTATCTGGCATGTATAGTTCTTGCATTGTATAAAGTTGTTTCTTTTTTAGGGTGTCAAGGCATACATTAATGGCAGTAATATCTTGTTGTATGTGTAAATCTGCCATTTTAACTCTGTCTCTCCTCCTAGTATCGGTGATGAAGCGAAGAGCTCTATTCTGGACCCTTTGTAACCTGAGCATGTTGGTCTTTGTTGTTAGTGACATTGGGACACAAGGGTATTCGAGTATTGGTTTTATTATCATTTTATACAGATGTTTTTTGACATATTGAGGGGCTTGATTAAATCGAAAGAGTCTGCTAAGACCGGCTTTGGCTATGTTGATCTTTTTAGTTACATGAGATGTTGAATGGAGCAGCCTGTCGATTTCATATCCCAAAATCTTGTTAGGGTTTCTAATGGCTACAGGTGTACCTCTGATGGAGATACCTCCTTTATCTTCAATTGTTGATGCAAAACATCCTATCGTGCTAACAAGGACCTTGTCAGGATTAGTTGTAATTCTCCATTTCTTTTCCCAATTAGATGCTCGACGAAGTTCAATATTCATTTTCTCTATGACTCTCTCATACTTGTATTTTCCTGTTACCGGAGTTGATGAGACGACATGAATAACATCATCTGCAATTGTGTCACAATTGTGTCATTAAACTCTGGTTGAGGAAGGTCATTCACATAAATGTTGAACAGGAGTGGACTGAGACAAGATCCTTGCGGGACACCAGCTGTCGGTATAAAAGGCTCTGTTGACCTGCCATGAAAGGTGGGAATGATTTTTCTTTGAGTTAAGAAATTATATATTAATCTGAGAAAAAGTCCAGTTATGGTCTGGTAGGTCAATGAGTTTGTATATAAGGCCATCATGCCATAAGCTATCAAAAGCTTTATGAACATCTCTGGTGGCAATTAAGGCAAGATTGCCCTGATGTTTTAGACTTGCTACAGTATCGAAAATAACATTTATTGCATGATTGGTACCTCTATGTGTTCTAAAGCCAAATTGTTTTTCAGTAAAAAAGTGATTAAACTCCATATAGTAGTTCAATCTGTTGGAAATGACTTTCTCAAGAACTTTTCCAGTGACTTCAAGTAAAGATATAGGTCCATAGTTCCCAGGTTGGTGGATGTCTTTATTGGGCTTACCAAGAAAGATCATCCTAGCAGTCTTAAAAACAACTGGAAAATGTCCTGAGGCCAAGATGGCATTAAAGATATTGACCAAAGACTGTTTACAATTTCTAGGTAGGTACTTTATTTGTTTCATTGTTATTCCAGAGAGGCCAGGGGCTCTATTTCTCATTCTTCCAATAACCTGACTTATCTCTAGTAATGTAATAGGTCTAGTAAGCGGGTGGGTATCTTCAAGAGTTGAAGTATCGATGGAAGGTAGTGGTTGTAGATCATCCAAGTTCTCATCTCTCCATTCATTTACTAACTGATAATGATTATTGTTAAATTGACGACTGTTATTATGGGAGAGAATTTTCTCCCATACATCACCCATCAAATTAGCCTGGTCCTGTGGATCGTCAAGTTTAATTTCAACATCTTCCTCATCCTCATCAGTGAAGGTATGAACTAGGTAGTTAGGAGCCTTGTGCTTTGCCCCTAAAAGTTGTCGGATCTTACTCCAAAATTTTGCTGGTTCACGTTTATATTGATTCGCTTGAAGAACTAGAAGTTTCCATATGTCCCGTTTGTGATGACTAATCATAGTAATTAATTCTTGCCTTAATCGGTGCAGTGTAGCTGCTGGTGGTTGTCGCGTTTGAAGATGCCTTCGACATTCTGCTTGATAATTTCTCAAATTGTCTCTAATTTCCCTAGTAGGTTTATATTGTTAGTATATCTTTGTGGAAGCTAATTGACAAGTTGCATTAGTAGCTTCAATTATTCGATTGTGCAGGGACCTGATTGCATCATCAATTGCACTGGAAGGTAGATTTTCCAATGACACAATTTCATCATCACCCAGATATGCCCTGAAGGGGTCAAATCCTAGGGTGTTAAGATTGGGTTTAGGTGGTACAGGTATTCTAAATGGAGAAGTTTGTAGTTGTATTATAACAGGGATATGGTCAGATCCTACGTTTCCACCAGGAGATATACGACAGTGAAAGATGTCACAGTCTCTGTTTGTCAGTACTATATCTGGTGTCCCTGGACGAGGTCCAATGTACGATTTAAAGAATGGGCCTTGAAATGACAAGTTTCTAGCTGTCATGATATTAAAGAGTTGTTTTTCTTTTAAGTCACCCAGTGGAATACCAGCTCCACAGTTGAAGAGGGCAGGGTGATGAGCATTAAAATCTCCCGCTAGAATTGTTGGAATATTCCTACTTAATATCCTATGTAGAGGAATTGACTCTATATATTGTTGTCTCGGGGGAAAATATCCAGTTACTATCACTAGTTGTCCATGAGACGTTGTCATTTCTATTGCAAGAATGTTATCTTCATCAACATGAATATTTTTAAATGTATAGCCTAATTTTACTAAGATGGCTACTCCACTAAATGGTCCTCTCGATTTCTCCACAGTAGAGTAACCACGTAATTTAATATATTGATCAACTCTTGCAGCTGTCTCGTTCAGAAGTATAACATCGGGATTGTAGTTATGTAGTTCAACCTCAAGAAGGTAACGGTTATTAAAGAAATGTCGAACATTAAGTTGGAAAATTGTAATCCCCATTATTTCTTGCACTTCGCTCGTGTACTGCGGTCTGAACGCCTGCAAGTAATGTCACGTGTTGTATCAACACTATCCCTGCTGGACTCATCAAGGGGAGGAGGAAACTTTTGCGTAGGTGGTTGTGTATTAAGAATGCCATCATCTTCACTAGAGGTAGTAATATTAACAGACTCATTAGAATCGTTAGAGTCATCATCAGAAAACTGAGGTGTGTTATTCCCTGTTACAGGAAGCAGAGGCTCGTGAGAGTTAATGGGAGACTGTGGAGGCTCCAAGGGAAAAGTAGGCAGGCAAGGTGAGTTACCCTGGGAAAGTTCCTGTTCAACAGGATCAGCTTCAATAGCAGGAGAGTAGGCACCACTTTCTGGGGCACTGTTATGTTCAGGTGTTGACTTATCGGGTTGAGGGGAGTTGACAACCTGGGTTTGTGAGGTGGGCGATCCCTGAGCCAGGGATGACTTAGGCTTATTTTTAGATGCAGAGTAGGGAACATACTTCTTGTTATGAGAAGGCTGGGTCATAATAGCCTTCACATTTTCTGGGATAGTGATGGGAGTAATCCCATTAGCCATTAACAGATCATTTAAAACCTGAGAGGAGAGTTGAATGTCACCACCTGCTATGTCTTTGGCCATCATGTACATTAGTTGTGCTCTCGTCATATCCCCGGCTGTGGATACCTGAGACATAGGAGATGATACTGAACCTTGTTGTTGCATTTGTGTATGGTGTAAGTGAGGGTTAGATTGGGGCGCTCCAAGAGGGGCAGAATTCCAAACATTGGAACCATTGGTAGAGACCTGAGGAGTCCCACTTGATCCAGGCAGAGCTGGGAAGGAAGTTTGGGACATGGTTGGCGGTGCCTGGGGAGTGGTCTTCTTAGCAGTGTACAGTTTCTTGGCTTCAAGAATTTTCTGCATTTCCTTTTTCCTTTCAGGACAAATAGCAGAAATAGCATGATGTTTTCCACTGCAGAGGACACATTTAGGTGTATTTTTGTTGGTACAATCTCTATACGACTGCAGTATAGTGGAAGACTTAAGCACAAGTTGTAATGACAGAGATAATCCCAAGAACTAATTTCAAGTCTCATGTAAGTGATTCATTAAACCTTCGACTGTTTCAGTTGTATATATACGTCTTACGAGCCAGTGTTGACGTATTTATACTCCAAAATTCAAGCGACTTCAATACAAGCGGGAGAAAGCTGGTATACCCACACGGGTCTGTGTGGTCAGTGTGCACAGTACAAAAAAAAAAAAAAAAAAAAAAAAAAAAAATCCTGCAGCATGCAGCACATAATTAAAAAAAAAAAAAAAAAAAACTCCTACCATGTTTTGGATTAAAATGCCGACTTTGAGGTGAATTTTCGTTGTATTTCGTGTATTTTTGTATAGTATTTATGGTTGTATTCTCGTTTTCTTGGTCTCATTTGATAAAATGGAAGACATATTACAGAAACAGAGACGATTGGTTTCACAATGAAAAGGATCTTGAAATTTAGCTCAAAGTAGCTGAAATGTTCGATTTTTGCTGATGTTCGAGAGTAAACAAATGATGTCATTGTCTAATAAGTGTCCAATTAACCATAATAATATGCAGTTATGAATGGGTTGACATTATTTATGCAATTATTACAACAATGCAGTAGTCTGCATAACACTAAATCTTTCATTTTTTGTGTGAATAAAAATTCAAAATAGAAAGCAAGAGCAATATAAGAGAAGCCTGGAGGCATGACTGATTAACAGAGAAAATGTTATTTTAGTGCCTGGAATGTCTGCATTTTTCAGTCTGGACCCTATTATGAAATTGACATCTTTTTTAATTTGCATGAAATTGGATAAATTGCCAATTTCTGACCACTTTCTTGCATAGTTGAAATTGCTAAATGGGCGGTTTCTTGCACTCAATCGATATAACAAATAGAGTTCTAAAGAAATAGCTATGAGTTTGGTCAACTGGAACAATGGAATTGGCCGAAAATAGGGCTCAAAGTGGGCGAAATTACCGATGCGTAAGCATCGCCAAGATCGCTAACTTCGCAAGAGCATAATTCTGTACGTTTTCCATCAAATTTTGTACTTTTGGTGTCATTAACATCAGGAAAAGATTATCAATTCATAGAATTTTTTTTTTTTTCGAAAATTTTGCAACACAGACACTTTAGGATTTGGGGTCGCGACAGTCAAAGGGTTAATAGTTGTCATAAGCTACACTCACTTCCACTGTACCTCATACCAGCGTGTAAACCATCAACAGTATTAAACTCAGGCAATGTGTCGGTCTGGAGTTTTCCAACTCACTAACCGTGAGTTCAAGCCCCCCCCCCCCCCTATGGTATGTTTAATAGTTGCCATAAGCTACACTCACTTCCACTGTACCTCATACCAGAGTGCAAACCATCAACAGTATTAACCCTTTGACTGTTTCGGTCGCATATATACAACCACCGTGTTTGATGCATATATACTCATACATTCTTGGGGCTTCAAATCAAGCAGGAGAAAGCTGGTAGGACCACATGTGAGAAAATGAGTGTGTGGTCAGTGTGCACCATACAAAAGAAATCCTGCAGCATGCAGTACATAATGAGAAAAAAAAACTCCGACCGTTATTTTGGATTAAAATGCCGTCTTTGTGGTGTATTTTCGTATAGTATTTATGGTTGTATTCTCGTTTTCTTGGTCTCATTTGATAGAATGGAAAACATATTATAGAAATAGAGGTGATTTTGATTGGTTATACTATGAAAAGAACCTTGAAATGGAGCTCAAAGAAGGGGAAATGTTTGATTTTTGCTCATGTTCAAAAGTAAACAAATGATGTCACTGTCCAATAAATGTCCAACTAGCCATTCTGATATGCAGTCATGAATGGGTTGACATTATTTATATAATTATTACAATACTCCAGTAGTCTGCATAACAGTAAATCTTCTATTTTTTGTTTGAATAAAAATTCAAAATAGAAAGCAAGAGTAATATCAGAGGGGCCTGGAGACATGACTGATGAACAAAGAAAATGTTATTTTAGAGCCAGGAATGTCTGTATTGTTCATTCTGGACCCTATTTTGAAATTGGCATATTTTTTAAATTGCGTGAAATTGGCCAAATTGCAAATTTTTTACCACATTACTGGGTAGTTGAAATCGGTAAATAGGCAGTTTCTTGTACTCAATCGATAGAACAAATGGAGTTCTAAAGAAATAGCTATGAGTTTGGTCGACTGGAACAATGGAATTATCTGAAAATAGGGCTCAAAGTGGGCAAAATTGCCGATTCGTAAATATCGCCGAGGTCGCTAACTTCGCGAGAGCGTAATTCCATACATTTCCCATCAAATTTCGTTCTTTTGGTGTCATTACAATCGGGAAAAGATTCTCTATCATTTCATAAGAATTTTTTTTTTTTTTCTGGAAATTTTGCAACACCAGGAGGCACCTCAGGATTTGGGGTTGCGACAATCAAGGGGTTAAAATCAGGCAATACGTCGGTCTGGAGTTTTACGACTCACTAACTGTGAGTTCAAGCCCCGCCTGTGTTGTTTAATAGCTGTCGTAAGCTACACTCACTCACACTGTACCTCATACCAGAGTGTAAACATTGACTTGTCAGCATTAACATGGGCTACAATGTCAAAGTGTTTAATAGTTTTAATGCCAGGTAGCCCTGGCTGACTGTAGATGATGCTAATGGCTGACTATGCCAATTTATACGTAATTAAAACAAGAATGAACCAGTGATGGAAGCTGCATATTTTAGACCTCAGTTTTATAAACAAGTTTCAATGAAACATTCTTTCCTATATCATATTTAATGTTTCAAAACTGTGTTAATTAACATTTTTAACCTAGAACTGACCACATTAACATATTAACCTAGAACTGACCACATTAACATCTTAACCTAGAACTGACCACATTAGTATATCATAACTTACACTGTACTGTAAGTACACCAACAGTACTGTATCATAAGTTACACTGTACTGTAAGTACACCAACAGTACTGTATACATAAGTTACACTGTACGTAAGTACACCAACAGTACTGTATCATAAGTTACACTGTACTGTAAGTACACCAACAGTACTGTATCATAAGTTACACTGTACTGTAAGTACACCAACAGTACTGTATCATAAGTTACACTGTACTGTAAGTACACCAACAGTACTGTATCATAAGTTACACTGTACTGTAAGTACACCAACAGTACTGTATCATAAGTTACACTGTACTGTAAGTACACCAACAGTACTGTATCATAAGTTACACTGTACTGTAAGTACACCAACAGTACTGTATCATAAGTTACACTGTACTGATAAGTACACCAACAGTACTGTATCATAAGTTACACTGTACTGTAAGTACACCAACAGTACTGTATCATAAGTTACACTGTACTGTAAGTACACCAACAGTACTGTATCATAAATTCCACTGTACTGTAAGTACACAACAGTACTGTATCATAAGTTACACTGTACTGTAAGTACACCAACAGTACTGTATCATAATTACACTGTACTGTAAGTACACCAACAGTACTGTATCATAAGTTACACTGTACTGTAAGTACACCAACAGTACTGTATCATAAGTTACACTGTACTGTAAGTACACCAACAGTACTGTATCATAACCTCCACTGTACTGTAAGTACACAAACAGTACTGTATCATAACATCCACTGTACTGTAAGTACACAAACAGTACTGTATCATAACATCCACTGTACTGTAAGTACACAAACAGTACTGTATCATAACATCCACTGTACTGTAAGTACACCAACAGTACTGTATCATAAGTTACACTGTACTGTAAGTACACAAACAGTACTGTATCATAAGTTACACTGTACTGTAAGTACACCAACAGTACTGTATCATAAGTTACACTGTACTGTAAGTACACAAACAGTACTGTATCATAACATCCACTGTACTGTAAGTACACCAACAGTACTGTATCATAAGTTACACTGTACTGTAAGTACACAAACAGACTGTATACATAAGTTACACTGTACTGTAAGTACACCAACAGTACTGTATCATAAGTTACACTGTACTGTAAGTACACAAACAGTACTGTATCATAACATCCACTGTACTGTAAGTACACCAACAGTACTGTATCATAAGTTACACTGTACTGTAAGTACACAAACAGTACTGTATCATAACCTCCACTGTACTGTATATACACATTCCTTGACTTTCATGATGAGGGTAAAAAATAAAATTAGTAGAAATTTGTAGAGTATTACAAAAAATTGTGTGAGGAATACTGACACAGCACAAAATCCAGGCTGCCCATGACCACATTAATTACTGATATAATTATCCCATGTTTTAAAACTTAGTTTTATAGTGAAAAAAAAAGGAGATTTTATTAATTATTTTACTCCACATTATACTTATTAGTCCAGTCTTAGTAAGACCGGACCAATGAGAGGTGACCTCCAAAATTAAATCCAAGTAAACTCCAGGTTGCAACTGACTTTTTTTATAAATTATTTTGGGCTAAGTGTGCTCAGGATGATTTCCCAAGGAACATTTAATAGTCAGTCCTTGGATTAACCCTTAAACTGTCCAAACGTAGATCTACGTTTGCGCACATAGCACTCCGGCCTTGATTTTCTAAATAAGAAAGTGCAGTGGAACCTCAAATATCGAACTTTCTTCAGTCCAGAGGGCTGTTCGAGTGCCTTTACCGAATTAATTTATTCCCATCAGGAATAATGTAAATTAGATTAGTCCATTTCAGACCCTCAAAAATACACTTATAAAAGCACTTACAAAAATACACTTACATAATTGGTTGTGTTGGGAGCAGTTCGATTTTTGAGGTTCCACTGTATGTAAAACAAAACGCAGATCTACGTTTGCGCGCATAGCGCTCCAACCTTGATTTTCTCCATAAGAAAGCATGTAAAACAAACCATAGATCTTCCTTTGGATAGTTTAAGGGTTAATGATACAGGTTGATCATCACTAATCCAGCATCATTGGGACCTGTAGTGTGCTGGATTAGTGAGTTTCCTGGATTACAGAGTGGTTAGGTTAGAATACACTTAATTAACCTATCAATAGAGACTCTGCTACATCTTCCTCATTTTCATCACTGCTTTCTCCTCCACTGGCTTGCTGCTGTGGATTTACAACCATCTGTGCAATTTCTGAGTCAGTATAATGATAAAATTTGAAATTATGCTAGCCAAAATTAGTGCCAGATTACTGATAGAACCAGATAACTGACTGCCGGATTAGTGATGGCTGACCTGTAGTAAATCTGATGAACTTTCCATTGCCAAAATATGAATTTAGATTTACTTGTATGTCAATGACCAGTTTCTTGTACTTAATATTATGTTTTTAATTCATTCCTAGTTATCTGTTAAGATAAAATTTAGTTCAATGTCACTTCAAGTAGGTTCTGTTATCTTTTGGTTTAATAAAAACCTTTCGGTCTCAGGAGTTCCCTGGTATGTGTCTGTTAAGATGTTCAACACTGGAGTGAAATTAATGAAACACAAATGGAAACTAGGAGTTCAAATGAACTAGGAAATATAAGCTAATTATTTCTGACAATGACCTTACAAATAGATAATCAGTATATCAGATAATTTATTATGAGCAAAGGTGGAGTCCCAAGAGCAAGAGACTCACCTAGATGAGAAAACCACAGTGAGTACACAAGAACCATCTCTCTTTCCCATCAATGATAAACTGTGAGTGGTATGTAAATTGTTCTTACCATCATTGATGAGCTGTCAGTGGTACTCGAATTTCTTCAGCAGTCAACAGTGGGACTGGAGTGATGTTGCCTGTTGCCAGTGTTCAAACAGAGAGACTGGACGTGATATTCCTTGTGGTTATTGATCAAACAGTGAAACGTGGTTTTTGCCTGTGGTCGACAATCAGTAGAACTGGACGTAATATTGCCTGTGTTAAAGATAATTACTTAAATTACACTGGACAAATATTAACCCTTTCATTGTTATTCATGTAGATCTATATCAGTTGAATCAGTGTCACAGATGTAGATCAACATCTTAGTCACAGTGCTCTCAGATATGCTGTGAGCAGTAAATTTTGGTCTAGACATGAGAGAATGGATCATTGCAGTAGGTGTCCAGTGTATAAAAAAATACTGTCCCTGAAATAGCATGATGGGTACAACTAATCTCTTACTTGATTGGGTTAATATAGTAACTGAGGCATTTTCCAGGGTGGTTTTACTAGCTTCTTCTGAGACCCAATTGAAAGACTATAAGACATGCTAGTGAGATGGAGATTAGTTTTGTCAGTTTAAGATACACAAATAACCTGCACATAGAAGAGAAGAGCTAACGACGATCTTTCGGTCCGACTTGGACCATTAACAAAGCTCCTCTCTTCTATGTGCGGGTTATTTGTATATCGTTCCAGTCACGGTATTGTGCCTTTTTTCGTTATTTAGTCAGTTTAAGATTAAAAGTGGACTGAAGAAGAACTCAAAATCGTGGAAATAAATTATACGTATATAGTAATTTATTTTTTACGAATTTCCTGAAAAGCAGAGGTAGAGCACCCTTCGTTTTTTAAAGAAGGAATCAAAATGGACAGCAAGTGTTATATAGAAGAGGCTCAGAACATGATTAATTATCAGAGGAAAGGTTACTTTAGTGGCTGAAGTGGCTACAGTATTTATTGTGAAATGTTTTTAAACTGCCTCCCAGCACACTTAAGAGGCAGTTACATAAGAGGAACTACCATTGGACCCCTGGCTGTCTTCAAGACCCCTGGCTGTCTTCAAGACCCCTGGCTGTCTTCAAGACCCCTGGCTGTCTTCAAGACCCCTGGCTGTCTTCAAGACCCCTGGCTGTCTTCAAGACCCCTGGCTGTCTTCAAGACCCCTGGCTGTCTTCAAGACCCCTGGCTGTCTTCAAGACCCCTGGTTGTCTTCAAGACCCCTGGCTGTCTTCAAGACCCCTGGCTGACTTCAAGCAGGCACTGGACAGGCACCTTAACTCAGCACCTGACCAGTCAGGCTGTGGTTAATATGTTGGATTGCATGCAGACAGCAGTAACAGCCTGGTTGATCAGGCCTTCATCCACCACGAGGCCTGGTCACAGACTGGGCCATGGGGGCATTGACCCCCAGAACTCTCTCCAAGTATACTCCAGGTAAACCGGAATTTGTGAAATGTTGTGTAAAATATGCCAAATATACCGACTTCTGGGCACTTTATAGGGTAGTGCTGATAGATAAATAAGAAGTTTATGCTTAACTGATAGAATGGAAAACTTACAAACAAAACAACAAAGAATTTGGTCATACCGAGTCATTAAATTGACCAAAGACAGACAAACCTTGAAGTAATCAAAATCACAGTTACTTAATTAAAGGCTTCCTAACCTTAAACATCACACCTGCATAATTTAGTAAGATCAAAATAACACTCACAGTGTAGTAAGTGGGTCATTACATAGTAATAGCACAGTAAGTGGGTAATGGCAAAGTAACAGCACAGTAAGTGGGTAATGACATAGTAATAGCACAATAAGTGGGTAATGACACAGTAACAGCACAGTAAGTGGGTAATGACACAGTAACAGCACAGTAAGTGGGTAATGACATAGTAACAGCACATTAAGTGGGTAATGACACAGTAACAGCACAGTAAGTGGGTAATGACACAGTAACAGCACATTAAGTGGGTAATGACACAGTAACAGCACAGTAGGTGGGTAATAACACAGTAACAGCACAGTAAGTGGGTAATGACACAGTAACAGCACAGTAAGTGGGTAATGACATAGTAACAGCACAGTAGGTGGGTAATAACACAGTAACAGCACAGTAAGTGGGTAATGACACAGTAACAGCACAGTAAGTGGGTAATAACACAGTAACAGCACAGTAAGTGAGAAATGACACAGTAACAGCACAGTAAGTGGGTAATGACACAGTAACAGCACAGTAAGTGGGTAATGACACAGTAACAACACAGTAAGTGGGTAATAACACAGTAACAGCACAGTAAGTGGGTAATAACACAGTAACAGCACAGTAAGTGGGTAATAACACAGTAACAGCACAGTAAGTGGGTAATAACACAGTAACAGCACAATAAATGGGTAATGACACAGTAACAGCACAGTAAGTGGGTAATGGCACAGTAACAGCACAGTAAGTGGGTAATGGCACAGTAACAGCACAGTAAGTGGGTAATGGCACAGTAACAGCACAGTAAGTGGGTAATGACACAGTAACAGCACAGTAAGTGGGTAATAACACAGTAACAACACAGTAAGTGGGTAATAACACAGTAACAGCACAGTAAGTGGGTAATGGCACAGTAACAGCACAGTAAGTGGGTAATGGCACAGTAACAGCACAGTAAGTAGGTAATGGCACAGTAACAGCACAGTAAGTGGGTAATGGCACAGTAACAGCACAGTAAGTGGGTAATGGCACAGTAACAGCACAATAAGTGGGTAATGGCACAGTAACAGCACAGAGTGGGAAATACAACATCGTAAATCAGAAATAATCAGGGTTAACAGCGGAACAGCAGAGTAATAACAATATATAACATAACAGAACAGCACAGAAATAACAGTATAACAGCAGAGCAGCACAGTAATAACAGTATAACAGCATAGTAATAACAGTATAACAACACAGTAATAACAGTATAACAACACAGTAATAACAGTATAACAACACAGTAATAACAGTATAACAACACAGTAATAACAGTATAACAACACAGTAATAACAGTATAACAACACAGTAATAACAGTATATAATAATGAAGAAGTTAGAGTATGTAGGAAAGAGGGAGATTATTTCCCAGTAAAAGTAGGCCTTAGACAAGGATGTATGATGTCACCGTGGTGTTTAATATAAATAGATGGGGTAATGTAAGAACAGTAAATGTAGGGTCTTGGCAAGAAACGTGAGTTAAAGAAAGTAACACACATAAGTGGAGTTGTCACAGTTGCTCTTTGCTGATGACACGTGCCTTGGGGAATATCTGAAAGACGAAGTGTGCATAGGTTGGTGGATGAATTTGGTAGTGGTAATGTAAAGAAGAACAATAAGGGGTAATACAGGAAAGCCAGTAAGTTATGAGTAAACAAAAAGATTAGGTGAATGCACTTGATATCAGATTAGGAAGGGGAGAAAGTATGGAGGAGGTGAATGAATTCAGATATTTGTGGAGTGGACATGTCAACAGATGGTGTCTAATGAAAGATGAGGGTAATCATAGAATTGAATGAGGGGTAAACAGGAGTAGTGGTGCACTTAGGAGTCCAGTGGAGACAAAGAACTTTGTCCTTGGAAGCAAAGAGGGAATGTATGACGAGTATAGTTTTACCAACACCTTATATAGGTAGTGAAGCATGGGTATGAATGTATGCAGCGAGGAGAAGGCTGGTAGGCAGTGGCAGATGTCATGTATGAGGGCAATGTGGGTGTGAATATAATGCAGAGTAATTCGTAGTTAGGAACGTATAAGAGGATATGCAGATTTGCCAAAATTAGTACCAGAGGGTAAAAGCGTTGTATGAGGTGGTTCGGACATGTAAGAGAATGGAATGAAACAGAATTTAACTTCAAGAGGTGTATCCAATCTGTAGTGAGGAAGGCAGGGTAGGGTCAGCCTGGAAAGGTTGGAGGGGGGGGGTTTAAAGGAGGTTTGTGTGCAAGGGCTTGGACTTCGAGCAACCCATGTGTGACTATTATTTGATAGGAGTGAAGGGAGACAAAGGGTTTTTTAATACTTGACTGGCTGTTGGAGGGTTTTAGCAAATAACATTTATGAAGGGATTCAGGAAACCGGCAAGGCCGGACTTGAGTCCTGGGAGGGGAAAGTACAGTGTCTCACTCTGAAGGGGGGGTTTAACGTTGCAGTTTTATACTGTATGTTAAGCACCCCTCTGGTAAGACAGTGATGGAGTTGAATGATGGTGAAAGTTTTTCTTTTTTGGGGCCACCCTGCCTTGGTGGGAATCGGCCAGTGGTTTAATAAAAAAAAAATAAGAAGAACAGGGGGTTTCCCCGGGATACAAAAGGAGGAGATCAAACAGACTTGAAAAAAAAAACTATGGGGCCAATATCCAACTTACATCTCTCTCTAAAATCTTTTGAAAAAAAATTAATCATAAGCGAATGTATTCCTACCTCATCTCCCACAACATACTCAACCCTTTTCAGTTTGGGTCAGGCCTAATTTAAAAATATGAAATTGATATTATACACAATGCTAGACAAATTATACACTGAAATAAAGAAAAAAGAAGTCCCATTGGGGGATCTTCTTGATTTACGTAAAGCTTTGATACAGTTGACCATGATTTGCTCCAAAGTCATCTTAGCAACAGAAGCCATTATTGTCACAAAAGGGAGAAACTTTTCCCACACAAACCATACAGTTGGAGTCCAAAGGGAAGGTTCCTTGGCCCTCTTTCTTTCTCGTTTACATAAAGCCCTACAAAGCATCGCAATTACTAAAACCCCACATTTATTGCAGATGACACTACAGTGGAACCTCAAATTTCGAATTTAAACTTCCTTTCCGGGAAAAGCTACTTTAATTCGAAAGTCTGAAAATCGAAGCAATATTTCCATAAGAAATAAAGAATACAATTAATCCATTCCAGAAACCCAAAAATTTCACAAAAAAAAAAAAAAAAAACATTTTATAGGGGAATTAATACAGTTACATACACCAGATGGGAGGAGGAAGGGGAGTTGGGTTTAGTGTTTTGGAAGGAAATTCCATTTCCATAAAGGGACTTCGGTATCAAAGCCCCTCTGGGGTTACTTCCCTTTCTCTGTATTTTAATGCTACTAGGAACTGGCTTGAGGTCCACTGGACCCCTGTCTCACAAAATAACTGTCTACAGTTGTCTGTTTCTGTCTTACAAAATAACTGTCCACAGTCCTCTGTTTTTGTCTCCCAAAATAACTGTCCACAGTCCTCTGTACATCCTGGCAAGCTCAACAAGTCTCATACCACTCTCATACTTCTGTCTTATTTCCTTCTTCACATCTATGGTGTTCCTCACTTTCTTTACCACAGGGGTACCACTAGTAAGTTTCTTTGGGCCCATGGCAGCTTATTTCACAGTCCCACAAGCACTAAACACAATAATATAATCATAAAATGTTTGAATGAGAGCGCAGGTTAGTTTTCACTCAAGCATAAACAAAGCTAGACTGGCTCACGGTGCTTGCGTGGGGATGCGGACAGAGCGGGCTGGCGGACAGATCATGTACCCGGCGGTCCGAAAATAGGGGTGCTTTCGATAATAGGGACAAAGTTGATTCGAAACAAGGGTTCTATTTTTGAAACGTTCGATATGTGATACGTTCGAATTTTGAGGTTCCACTGTACATACATCTTCTCTCACCCAAGCCGAATCATGCTAGAAAATACTGTAAATACCGAATTACAGAAAATATCTACCTGGATGATGATTAGGAAACTTACTCTCAATATTTACAAAACCTACTTCATTCAGTTTGGTAACAGAGCCACAGATGTCCCTCTTAACATATTGATAAACGGATCACCTATCACAAAACTAACAGAGGGAAAATTCTTAGGAATCCACCTTGATAATAGACTCAAATTTCAAACACATATACAACAAATTTCAAAACAAATTTCCAAGACTGTAGGCATACTATCGAAGATACGGTACTATGTTCCACAGTCAGCCCTCCTGGCCCTATATCACTCACTTATTTACCCCTATTCACCTATGGAAATTTTGCATGGGGTAAAACAACAATAACCATCTCAACCACTATTACCCAACAAAGGCTGAAAGTTAAATGAAAAACAAATTCCACTAAAAGGCACACACTCCACCAAAAATTAATACACTAAAACCTACTCACCATACAAAACATTCATACTTATTACTGCACTATTACATTACATAGACACTCAACTCTGTTTTTTAACCCCTCCCCTAAAACATCTCCTTCCCAACCTCAACAGAACACATGACCATAACACAAGGCAAGATCACTCTTTGATATTCCTCGGTGTCCACTCACGCTATGCAAAACTCAATGCACATAAAGGGCCCCTAAAAATCTGAATTCATTCCCTGTAAATTATAAAAAAACACTACCTGTTTAAAATTCAAGTCTCTTCTCAAAAAATCACTTACTCACCCAAACTAAATAAATACTGAATAATGTATCTCATAAATTGTATCTCATATATGTATCCCCAAAAATGTCTAACCTGTGCCCAATCAAACTTTTTTTTTTTATTACATTACCTAACACAATACTCCATTCTACTGAATGCTCAGCAACACAGTAAATGACCATATGACCTGTCTTTTGTAATACTCATTTTGTGCCTAAATTTTTAAACTGTTTACAATAATGTTATACCACTGAATATATCATTGCTTAGTTAATCTTAAGTTAACTTTAAGCCTGCCCATAATGCTCTGCATACAAGGGGCTTTGGCATGTTACACTTTAATAACTGTATTCCTTTGTACTTCTCTGTATCATGTTCAAATTAATAAATAAATAAAAAATAACAATAACATAAGTTATCAGTGTGGTTGTTAGCGTGGTTGTTAGTATGGTTGTTAGTGTGGTTGTTAGTGTGGTTGTTAGTGTGGTTGTTAGTGTGGTTGTTAGTGTGGTTGTTAGTGTGGTTGTTAGTGGGGTTGTTAGCGTGGTTGTTAGTGGGGTTGTTAGTGTGGTTGTTAGTTGGTTGTTAGTTGTGGTTTTAGTGTGGGTTGTTAGCGTGGTTGTTAAGTGCGGTTGTTAGTGTGGTTGTTAGTGTGGTTGTTAGTGTGGTTTTTAGCGGGTTGTTAGTGTGGTTGTTAGTGTGGTTGTTAGTGTGGTTGTTAGTGAAGTTTTTTAGTGCAGTTGTTAGTGTGTTTGGGGTTTTCTTAGTGGGGTTGTTAGTGCAGTTGTTATTGTGGTTGTTTGTGTGGTTTGTTAGTGTGGTTGTTTGTGTGGTTTGTTTGTGTGGTTGTTAGTGGGGTTTTGTTAGTGTGATTGTTAGTGTGGTTGTTAGTGAGTTTTAGTGTGGTTGTTATGAAGTTGTTAGTGTGGTTGTTAGTGTGGTTGTTATGTGGTTTTAATGTGGTTGTTAGTGAAGTTGTTAGTGTGGTTGTTAGTGGGGGTTGTTAGTGTGGTTGTTAGTGAAGTTGTTAGGTGGTTGTTAGTGTGGTTGATAGTGTGGTTGTTAGTGTGGTTGTTAGTGGGGCTTGTTTGTAGTTGTTAGTTGTTTTAGTGTGGTTGTTAGTGTGGTTGTTAGTGTGGTTGTTAGTGTGGTTGTTAGTGGGTTGTTTGTGTGGTTGTTAGTGAATTTGTTATGTGGTTGTTAGTGTGGCTATTAGTGTGGCTGTTAGTGGGGTTGTTAGTGTGGTTGTTATGTGGTTGTTAGTGTGGTTGTTAGTGTGGTTGTTAGTGTGGTTGTTAGTGTGGTTGTTTGTGGGGTTGTTAGTGTGGTTGTTAGTGTGGTTGTTAGTGAAGTTGCTAGTGTGGTTGTTAGTGTGGTTGATAGCGTGGTTGTTACTGTGGTTGTTAGTGTGGTTGTTAGTGTGGTTGTTAGTGTGGTTGTTAGCGGGGTTTTGTTTGTGTGGTTGTTAGTGTGGTTGTTAGTATGGTTTTAGTGTGGTTGTTAGCGTGGTTGTTACTGTGGTTGTTAGTGTGGTTTTTTGTGTGGTTGTTAGTGTGGTTGTTAGTTTGGTTTTTAAAGTGTGGTTGTTAGTGTGGGTTGTTAGTGTGGTTGTTAGTGTGGTTTTAGTGTGGTTGTTAGTGAAGTTGTTAGTGGGGTTTGTTAGTGTGGTTATTTTGTGTGGTGTTAGTGGGGTTGTTTGGTTTTGGGTTGTTAGTGTGGTTTTTAGTGTGGTTGTTAGTGTGGCTGTTACTGTGGTTGTTAGTGTGGTTGTTATGGGGTTTGTTAGTGTGGTTGTTAGTGCTGTTAGTGTGGTTGTTAGTGTGGTTGTCTGTGTGGTTGTTAGTGTGGTTGTTTGTGAGGCTGTTAGTGGGTTGTTAGTGTGGTTGTTAGTGTGTTGTTAAGTGTGGTTGTCGGTGTGGTTGTTAGTGTGGTTTTTTTGTGTGGTTGTTTGTGTGGTTGTTAGTGTGGTTGTTAGTGAAGTTGTTAGTGTGGTTTTAGTGTGGTTGTTATGTGGTTGTTAGGTGGTTGCTAGTGTGGTTGCTAGTGTGGTTGTTAGTGGGGTTGTTAGTGGGGGTTTTTAAAGTGTGGTTGTTAGTGTGGTTGTATGTGGTTTTTTGTGTGGTTGTTTGTGTGGTTGTTAGTGTGGTTGTTAGTGTGGTTGTTTGTGGGGTTTTGTTAGTGTGGTTGTTATGTGGTTGTTAGTGTGGTTGTTAGTGTGGCTGTTAGTGTGGTTGTTAGTGTGGTTGTTTGTGTGGTTGTTAGTGTGGTTGTTTGTGTGGCTGTTAGTGTGGTTGTTAGTGTGGTTGTTAGTGTGTTTGTTAGGTGTGGTTGTTAGTGTGGCTGTTGTGTGGTTGTTTGTGTGGTGTTAGTGTGGTTGTTAGTGAAGTTGTTAGTGAATTTTTGTTGTGTGGTTGTTAGTGAAGTTTTTTAGTGAAGTTTGTTAGTGTGGTTGTTAGTGTGGTTGTTAGTGTGGTTTTGTTAGTGTGGTTGTTTGTGTGGTTGTTTGTGTGGTTGTTAGTGTGGTTGTTTGTGTGGTTGTTAGTGTGGTTGTTAGTGTGGTTGTTAGTGTGGTTGATAGTGTGGTTGATAGTGTGGTTGATAATATCAATGTGGTTGACAATATCAAGGACTACATCGTTGCTCTAGAAAATGAAATCAAAGATATCAAAGCAGCACTCGAGCGACGAGATTCCAAGATAACCAACCTCGAGAATAAGATCCAAAACCTTGAAGAGAAGATTACATCGGGAAGTGTTGACACAGAAAATACTCTAAAAGCAGCTATAGCCAGTCACACTGAGCAAATAACAACAATAAATATGAAGGTTGAAGAAGCAATCAAGGACTGGAATCAGAAGATGCACACTCGACTAAATGAATACCTTGATTTCCAAGACGACAAAACTGAACAAGATAAGTTGTCTGATGCAGTTATAATAAACAGTCCACACATTCCTAGTGACATAAAAACAAGCACAGTGCAAAGAAACTGCTGTCAGGATAATACAGAACCACGTACAAGTCATCGTGCAAAACAATGAAATCAAAGAAACACGTTGCTAGGAAAACCAGGAAGTAAACACAGTATAATGATCAGACTTCATTCCCTACGATAAAAGAAAGGACCTAATTAAATCAGCAATTACAATGAAAAATGGAGTGTACATAAATGAGTGTCTAACAAAAAAAAGTCAAAACCTTTGTTCAGGCTGAGAAAACTTAAACAGGAAAACAAAATACATCAGTGTTTCACGCGAGAGGGAAAATAAATAGTAGGAAAACATCAACAGGACAACAAATACCTCTCAAATGAACATGATCTCTCTACCTTCCTTAGAAAAAGCTGACATTCTGTAACAGATTAGATAAGTGCCCTTAATACATATATACGTGTGGGCATTGTTTAAAATTTCATTTATTTTACATTATTTTTTTTATTATTTTTCATCACTAACAAGCCAACTACCTCCAATACCATAATTTTTCTTATGCATTAATTCTCATAATTTTTTAAAATTACAAATCATAATTTTCTCCAAATTTAAAATTTCATTTTTCTTACCTGTCAAATTTTTTTTTGTTTTCACTACTTTTTTTTTTTAGTCACTTTTCATTGGTATGCAATTAGTGTATATTTTAAATTACTTTTTTGCAAAATACCAAAACTATCTTTTGCTAGCAGTACCAACTACCCCTTTTTTTTTTACTTTTATTTGCAAAAAAACTGCTCAATTTTTTCTAATTTCAAACAGATCTTACTCCAAACCAATTTTTTCAAGTGACCCTCTGTCCCTTTAACTTTTTACCCCTACTTAATTGCCCCTTTTTAAAATTTTCCCCTTTTTTTTTGCTTTAATAATACCCTAGTTTTACATTCACAATTGTTTTAAAAAATCAAAGGGGCTATTCTAGTGCTAAAGTAGAAAAGTTCACAATTTTTCCCTTTTTTCCAAAACTCATTTATTTTATAGTACTACCCACTTCATATTCCCCAAACTCCATTTTTGATCATCCTTTTTTTTTTGTAAGCCCCTTTTAATTTTCTCCTTTTTTTTAGCTTAAAAAAAAAAAAAATACCTTTGCTCATTTTTTACATTTTTAAATAATTCGGTGCATTTTTGCTTAAAACTATTTACTTTGTTTTATACTTAATTCTAACTAAGATTCACTACAAAACTTTGATTTCAAGCATTGATCCCGATACCAACCTCTTATTTAAGACTTAAAGAAACAAACAGTTTCTGTAAAAACTACACTGCAGAACAATCAAAGGCACTTCTCATCCCAACAAAACATAATATCTTTAAACAATATCAGATTTTAAGCAAGCATTTCGATACTATAGCATTACTAAATTTCCTTACAGCCAAATGTCCCCATTAACCCAACTGAAAACCCGGCTAAAGCTTGATATACAGGGTCTATCCATTCCTGGGGTTAAAACGCCTACACAACTGTAGGCCAACCAACAAGGGGGGACAGCCAAACTACTCAACCAACTAAATGTTTTCCTAATACTTGCACAAAGATGAAATGGGAAATATAAATAGCCAAATTCAAACCAAATACCTACAAAAACCTCTCACATTGATAAACATTACAGAGTTCCACATCAAAAATTAGCCAAATTTTGTCAAAACCTAGGGAAATTTGATAACTGATGCACGCATGAACAAAGATCATTACTACCTCAGGAACTTCAAATAAATCTCCTGCAAGACCCGGGCCCACCTTACTGAATTCACAAACACAAGAGTAACTGTATGTTCTACAAAAGTAAAAAAAACCCACAAAATTACAGAGACTAGTTTTCCTACTTTTACCACATTGGACCAACACCCTATCCCCTTTAAAAAACAGGGAAATTACAGTATACCACAGACCACTACCCTACTTTCCTCATAACAAATCTTGGGAAATTACCCCCCAAGACACTACTAAAGTCACCTTAGACTTTACAAAAGGCAGCCATTAATAACTTACAACGCATGCAAACATTGACTGGGACACGAGAGAAAACAATACAGATATTGACGAATGTATTAATAATTTTCTAAAAAAAAAGACCCAATACCTCTTAACAACACTGCCTAAAAAAATAAGCAATGCCTAAGAGGGCTGAACAGTCCCTGGCTAACACCCGCATTCTCAAATCCATAAATACAAAACACCAATATAAAAACAGTACAGAATGGGGCACATAACCCAAAACCAAAAAAAACTTTCTCGTCAATCCCAACCAGCCTAAAAAAGGGAAAAAAAATTTTTATTATGAAAAATTATCCAACTTTTAGGTGATTAAAAAAGCCTGGAAAACCCTATCAGAAATTCTGGGGAAAAAAAAAAGTATCACGAAATAGGAAAAAAAATTACAAATCAGATGAACCCCCAAATCCCACCAACAGAAAAAAGCAAAAAACCAATGATTTCTTCTCCATATAGGACAAAACCTTGCCAATAAAATCCAAGCCAGTACCCACCAAATGACTACCCCCACCGGAAAAAACCCGAACACACTGTCCTACTCCACTAACCCATACAAGTCCCCTTATTATCAAAGCACTAAAAACAAGGGAGGAATTTAAATACCCTTTCCACCCTTTATATACAAAAAAATGCAAAGTCTATCACCAAACATTTCAACACCTTTAACAAATTTCCCCTTTAATCCCCACCTTTCCCCACATACTCAAAATAGCAAGGGTCACCCCGATCACAAAAGGGGGAGACCAAACAAGTTGAATAACTATGGGCCATACCAACTTTCACCCTCTCTCAAAAATCTTCGAAAAAAATTTAAATTTATAAACGAATCTACTTTCCACCTTATCTCCCAAAACATACTCAAAACCCCCGCCAATTTGTTTAGGCCTAAAAAATATAAAAGATGCATTATACCAAAGCTAGACATAATACACTGCAAAAGAGAAAAAAGAAGTCCCCCTGGGGATCTTTATTGACTTACGTAAAGCTTTTGATACAGTTCCATGCTTGCTCCACGTAAAATTTCCAAAATATGGTATAAAGGGCACTCCCCCAACTAACCCTAAGTCATACCCCAGCAACAGAAGCCAATAGGTACGCAAATGGGCAAACTCTTCTGCACAACCCAAATTTCAGTTGGTGTCCCACAGGGGAAATGTCCTTGGCCCTCTTCTCTTTCTCCATACAAAATACCCACCAAATGCTTCCAATTTCTCAAACCCAACTATTTGCTGATGACACAACATACGTCTTCTCCCCCCGAGCCCCGTCACCTACCAAACTGTAAATATCGAATTACGAAAAAATTACCTGGGTGAGTACTAACAAACTTACACTAAAATGACAAAAAACCCACTTCATTTATTTGGTAAAAGAGCTACAGAGTCCCCCTTAACATAATGAAAACGGGTCACCCATCAAAAGTAAAAGGGAAAATTCTTAGGAAACCACCTTGATAAAAAGACCAAATTTCATAAAATATACAACAAATTTTAAGAAAATTTCCAAGATGTAGGCTACTATCGAAGATACGGGACTATCTCCACAGTCAGCCCCCCGGGCCCCATATCACACTCTTATTTACCCCCCACTCACCATGGAATTTGTGCAGGGGGCCCAACAAACAATTAACCACTCAACCACTAAATTACCCAACAAAAGGCTGCAGTTAGAATGATAAACAAATTCTCACTATAGGCACACACTCCACCAATATTCAATACACTAAACCTACTCACCATACAAAACATCCATACTTATTACTTGCACCTATTACAAACATAGAACACTTAACTCTGATTTTAAACCCCTCCCCCTCAAACATCTCCTTGCCAACCTCAACAGAACACATGACCATAACACAAGGCACAGATCACTCTTTGATATTCCTCGTGTCCATCTCACGCTATGCAAAAACTCAATGCACAAAAAGGCCCTAAAATCTGGAATTCATTACCTGTAAATATAAAAGAAACACTACCTGTTTTAAATTCAAGTCTTTTCTCAAAGATCACTTACTCACACCAAAACCAAATAAATACTGAATAACTGAACCTTATAAATTGTATATCTTAAATGTTTCTCACAATTATATCACATAAATTTTAAACCTAAAACCCAATCTAACTTTATTATTTTAAAATACACTACCAACAGAAACTCCATTCTACTGAATGTACAACAATGCATGCAACCATATGACCCTGTCTTTGTAATACTCACTTGTGCTTTAATAGTAATCTGTTTACATTAATGTTTTTCACTGATTTCATCTTTTGCTTAGTTAATCTTAAGTTAATTTTAAGCCACCCGTATGCTATGCATAGTATAAGTGGCTTTGGCATGCTGCTCTTATCTGTATTTTTTTGTACCTCTGTATGTGTGCTCAAATTATAAATAAATAAATAAATAAATAAATAGTTTTGGTTGTTAGTGTGGTTGTTAGTGTTGGTTGTTTGTGAGGTTGTTTGTGTGGTTGTTAGTGTGGTTTTTAGTGTGGTTGTTAGTGAAGTTGTTAGTGTGGTTGTTAGTGGGTTGTTAGTGTGGTTGTTTGTGGTGGTTGTTTGTGTGGTTTTAGTGTGGTTGTTAGTGAAGCTGTTTGTGAAGTAGTTAGTGTGATTGTTAGTGTGGTTGTTAGTGTGGTTTTTGTGTGGTTGTTAGTGTGTAGTTAGTGTGGTTGTTAGTGTTGATTGTTATGTGTGCTGTTTTTGTGGTGTTAGTGTGGCTGGTTATGTGGTTGTTAGTGGGTTGTTAGTGTGGCTGTTAGTGTGGTTGTTTGTGTGGGTTGTTAGTGTGTTGTTTTGTGGCTGTTAGTGTGTTGTTAGTGTGGTTTTAGTGTGGTTGTCAGGTGGCCTGTTAGTGAGTTGTTTGTGTGTTGTTAGTGTGTTGTTAGTGGTTGTTAGTGTGGCTGTAGGGGGGGTGTTTGTGTGGGGTTTTTGTGGTTTTAGGGTGGTTGTAGGTGGTTGTTAGTGTGGTTTTTTTTGTGTGGTTGTTAGTGTGGTTTTTAGTGTGGTCTTGTTAAGTAAGTTGTTCTGGGAAGTTTGTTAGTGTGGTTGTTAGTGTGTTGTTAGTGTGGGTGTTTAGTGGTTGTTAGTGTGGTTGTTAGTGCGGTTGTTAGTGGTGTTGTTAGTGTGGCTGTTAGGTGGTTGTTTGTGTGGTTGTAGTGGTTGTTAGTGTGGTTTGTTATGGGGTTTGTGTGGGTGGGGTGTTTGGGTGGGTGGTAGGGTGGGGGTTTGTGTGGCTGTGAGTGTGGGGGTGTTAGTGTGGTTGTGTGGTTGTTAGTGTGGTTGTTTTGGTGGCTGTGTAGTGTGGTGGTTAATGTGTTGTTATAGTGGGTTGTTATGTGGTGTGTGTGTGGGTTGTTTAGTGTGGTTGTGGTGTGTGTTGTTAGTGTGGTTGTTATGTGGTTGTTAGTGTGGTTGTTAGTGTTGGTTTGTTAGTGAAGTTGTAGTGTGGTTGAGTTAGTGATGTTGTTAGTGAAGTTTTGATTAGTGTGTTGTTAGGAATTATTATGAAGTTGTTATGTGGTTGTGTAGTGAAGTTATTAGTGTGATTGTTAGTGTGGTTTTATTGCGGTTGTTTGGGGTTTGTTAGTGTGGTTGTAGTGTGGTTGTTAGTGGTGATTTGTTAGTGTGGCTGTTTGTGAAATTGGTTAGTGTGATTGATTAGTGTGGTTGTTAGTGTGGTTTGTTTGTGTGGTTTGTTAGTGTGGTTGTTAGTGTGGTTGTTAGATGTGATTGTAGTTGGTGGCCTGTTATTGTGGTTGTTAGTGTGGCTGTAGTGTGTTGTTAGTGAGTGGTGTAGTGTGGCTGTTAGTGTGGTTTGTTTGTGTGGTTGTTTGTGTGTTGGTTTGTGTGGCTGTTAATTGTGGTTTTGTTATGTGGTTGTTAGTGGTTTGTCATGTAGGGCTGTTATGTGGTTGATTGTGGTGGTTGTTAGGTGGTTGTTAGTGGTGGTTGTATAGTGTGGCTTGTTAGTGTGGTTGTTAGTGTGTTTGTTTAGTGTGGTTGGTAGTGTGGTTGTTAGTGTGGACGTGATTTGTTATGTGTTGTTTGTGTGGGTTGTTAGTGTGGTTTTTAGTGTGGTTGTTAGTGAAGTTTGTTAGTGGAAGTTGTTTTATGTGGGTTGTTAGTTTGGTTTTAGTGTGGTTTGTTTATGTGGTTGTTAGGTGGGTTGTTAGTGCGGTTGTTAGTTGGTTGTTAGTGTGCTGTTTTGTGTGGTTGTTAGTGTGGTGGTTAGTGGTTGTTATGTGTTGTTAGTGGTGTTATTGTGGTGTTAGTGTGGGTGTTAGTGGGGAGTGTTAGTGTGGCTGTTAAGAGGGTTTGTTTTTAGTGTTTTGTTTGGTGTTTAGTGTGGTTGTTTTGTGTGGCTGTTATGTGGTTGTTAGTGTGGTTTTAGGGTGGTTGTTAGTGTGGGTGTTTGTGTGGTTGTTTAGTGTGGTTGTATGTGGGTTGTTCGAAGTGGGTTGTTATGTGTGGTGTTAGTGTGGTTGTTAGTGTGGTTGTTAGTGAAGTTGGTTAGTGTGGTTGTTAGTGAAGTTGTTAGTGAAAGTTGTTAGTGTGGTTGGTAGTGAAGTTAGTGTGAAGTTGTTAGTGTGGTGTGTTAGTGAAGTTTATTAAGTGTGATTGTTAGTGTGGTTGGTTAGTGCGGTTGTTTGTGTGGTTGTTCAGTGTGTTGTTATGTGGTTTTAGTGAGATTGTTAGGGTGGCTGTTAGTGAAATTGTAGGTGTGTTTGTTAGTGTGGTTTGTTAGTTGTTGTTTTGTGTTTGGTAGTGTGGTTGTTATGTGTTGCTAGTGAGATTGTTAGTGGCGGCTGTTATGTGGTTGTTATGGTGGCTGTTAGGTGGTTGTTAGTGTTGTTAGTGTGGCTGTTAGGGGTGGTTGTTTTGTGTGGTTGTTAGTGTGGTTTTGTTGTGGTTGTTAGGTGTGGTGTGCAGTGTGGTCGTGTTGTGGTTGTTTGGTGGGGGTTGTTAGTGTGGTTGTTAGTGTGGTTGTTAGTGTGGCTGTTAGTGTGGTTGTTAGTGTGGTTGTTAGTGTGGTTGTTAGTGTGGTTGGTAGTGTGGTTGTTAGTGTGGTTGTTAGTGTGGTTGTTAGTGTGGTTGTTAGTGTGGTTGTTAGTGTGGTTGTTATTATGGTCATTAACAAGTGTCACTAACAACCTGCAGCAGTTATTATGGTCATTAACAACTGTCACTAACAACCTGCAGCAGTTATTATGGTCATTAACAACTGTCACTAACAACCTGCAGCAGTTATTATGGTCATTAACAAGTGTCACTAACAACCTGCAGCAGTTATTATGGTCATTAACAACTGTCACTAACAACCTGCAGCAGTTATTATGGTCATTAACAAGTGTCACTAACAACCTGCAGCAGTTATTATGGTCATTAACAAGTGTCACTAACAACCTGCAGCAGTTATTATGGTCATTAACAACTGTCACTAACAACCTGCAGCAGTTATTATGGTCATTAACAACTGTCACTAACAACCTGCAGCAGTTATTATGGTCATTAACAAGTGTCACTAACAACCTGCAGCAGTTATTATGGTCATTAACAAGTGTCACTAACAACCTGCAGCAGTTATTATGGTCATTAACAAGTGTCACTAACAACCTGCAGCAGTTATTATGGTCATTAACAAGTGTCACTAACAACCTGCAGCAGTTATTATGGTCATTAACAAGTGTCACTAACAACCTGCAGCAGTTATTATGGTCATTAACAAGTGTCACTAACAACCTGCAGCAGTTATATGGTCATTAACAAGTGTCACTAACAACCTGCAGCAGTTATTATGGTCATTAACAACTGTCACTAACAACCTGCAGCAGTTATTATGGTCATTAACAAGTGTCACTAAACAACCTGCAGCAGTTATTATGGTCATTAACAAGTGTCACTAACAACCTGCAGCAGTTATTATGGTCATTAACAAGTGTCACTAACAACCTGCAGCAGTTATTATGGTCATTAACAAGTGTCACTAACAACCTGCAGCAGTTATTATGGTCATTAACAAGTGTCACTAACAACCTGCAGCAGTTATTATGGTCATTAACAAGTGTCACTAACAACCTGCACCAGACAAACATTATAACACAACTGCTATAATATCTAAAATTATCTTACGTTATACACACTGTTAAAATTAGTAGATGAATGGTTCAGAGAACCGACATGTTGATAAATTAGACACATGTGTCTAATTTATCAACATGTCGGTTCTCTGAACCATTCATCTACAAACCTGTCAGACACTGCAACTTCTTGGGATCTTAATACTTAGGTATTCTTCGCTTGCCTAATTCTTGGGCACAACCTACTTCAACACTGAACAAATGTGACACGACCTATGACTGCTGCACCTCTCCTGCCATACGGTTTATAAGCTGCTTCTCCGCTCATCTGCCGTATTATACTCAAGATTGATGGACTGAACACATTGACTCAAGGTTGAGGGACTGAACACATCGACTCAAGATTGATGGACTGAACACATTGACTCAAGGTTGAGGGACTGAACACATCGACTCAAGATTGATGGACTGAACACATCGACTCAAGGTTGAGGGACTGAACACATCGACTCAAGATTGATGGACTGAACACAAACGACTCAAGGTTGAGGGACTGAACACATCGACTCAAGATTGATGGACTGAACACATCGACTCAAGGTTGAGGGACTGAACACATCGACTCAAGATTGATGGACTGAAAACATCGACTCCCAAAATTGATGGACTGAACACATCGACTCAAGGTTGAGGGACTGAACACATCGACTCAAGATTGATGGACTGAACACATCGACTCAAGATTGATGGACTGAACACATCGACTCAAGATTGATGGACTGAACACATCGACTCAAGGTTGAGGGACTGAACACATCGACTCAAGATTGATGGACTGAACACATCGACTCAAGATTGATGGACTGAACACATCGACTCAAGATTGATGGACTGAACACATCGACTCAAGATTGATGGACTGAACACATCGACTCAAGGTTGAGGGACCCGAACACATCGACTCAAGATTGATGGACTGAACTCATCGACTCAAGATTGATGGACTGAACACATCGACTCAAGGTTGATGGACTGAACACATCGACTCAAGATTGATGGACTGAACACATCGACTCAAGGTTGAGGGACTGAACACATCGACTCAAGGTTGATGGACTGAACACATCGACTCAAGGTTGAGGGACTGATTACCTCATTCTCCTCCTGTTCTTCAAGTTTCTCCTATGTATGGACTGATGAAGCCACTGTGTGGCGAAACGTTTCCTCAATAAAGATACCCAAGAGTTGCACATGTGTCTAATTTATCAACTGTTAAAATTACCTTGTATTACAGAGGTTGTTAAAGAGGAGAGGTAACAATGTACCACCTTGACTGTTATTGTTGTTAAGACTGTTATTGTTGTTAAGGGCGACTGATACCTGTCACTGTTATTGTTGTTAAGGGCGACTGATACCTGTCACTGTGTCCAGCCTAGTCCACAACAACATTTATTTATTTATTTATTTATTTATTTATTTATTTATTTATTTATTTATGTCTCTTCAGATAGTACATTGAGATTATGTATTTACAATAGTGCAACACAAAGACAGCCTCTATTATGCCTAGGTAATATGGGCAGACTTAACATTATTGGCGGACTGACTACTTAACACTATCAATCAAGTTTATTCTCTATAAGGATTACAATGCGGGGTTTACAGATTTTGAATATTGTGTGGTTTAAATGTTTTAAAATACTAATTCCAGAGGGGGCCACTAGGACACCTAGCATGGGGTGGGCACCTAGCATGGTTTGGCATTTCGGTTTTTGAAAC
>NC_069429.1:43805039-43831701 GCF_026875155.1 Cherax quadricarinatus | reverse complement strand
TTTTTTGTGGCCAGAATTTGTTTTGTACTCGGATAAAGTTTTAAATTTCCCACGTTTCCATATCTGATAATTGAAATTTCTCCGGAATTTCAAGTTTTCGACCCCTAAAATTTGGTTTAAAGTCCGCGGGACCTTTGCAGTGCCGAAATGGAGACACTGTCAGCAGATTCGGGTTGCATCTAAAAAGGAAACACGTGCGTGGCTGACATCCAGTCTATGTGATATGAGGATGAGAACCAAGATGTGAGGAGTACTTTTCCTTTGGACGGGAGCTTTTCACCGTAGCTCCCCTCGACTTTACTCTTTGACGACTACTCTCTGTGTTCTTTAGTGAGAAATTATAGATCCATCGACCACTTTTTTTTTTTTATTCCTTTAGCACGCATTTTGTGTGCTATTATCATGTCACATTGTCAAAGGCTTTTGCAAAGTCTGTATATATTACATCTGCATTATTTTTGTCTTCTAGTGCATTTAGGACCTTGTCGTAGTGATCCAATATTGAGACAGACAGGAGCGCCCTGTTCTAAACCATGTTGCCCGGGGTTTGTGTAACTGATGGGTTTCTAGATGGGTGGTGATCTTGCTTCTTAGGACCCTTTAAAAGATTTTTATGATATGGGATGTTAGTGCTTTTGGTCGTAGTTCTTTGCTGCTGCTTTAACTGCCCCCTTTGTGGAGTGGGGCTATGTCTGTTTTTTTTATAACTGTGGGACGACCCCCGTGTCCATGCCCCTCTCCATAGGATGGAAAACGGCTCGTGATAGGGGCTTCTTGCAGTTCTTGATGAACACAGAGTTCCATGAGTCTGGCCTGGGCAGAGTGCAGGGGAAAGTCATTTATCGCCTGTTCGAAGTCTTTTGGGCGTCAGGATAACATCGATAGGCTGTGTTAATAAAATTTTTGTGGCTCTCTCATAAAAAACTTCATTTTGATCTTCGACTCTCATCTGGTTAGCGGCTTGCTAAAAACTGAGTCATATTGGGATTTTGATTAGCTCACTCATTCCTTGCTGTAAATCTGTGTATGACCCACTGTTTAAAGTAGGGGCTCAATACGGGACGTTGTTCTCGATTTTGATTTGGCATAGGAGAAGAAATACTTTGGGTTTCTTTCGATTTCATTTATGGCTTTTAGTTCTTCCCGAAAATTCCTGACTCCTAAAGGATTCTTTTAAGCTTAAGTTCGATGCTTGCTATTTCTCCTGACCAGTGTCTCCCTACGCATTTCAGATATTGACCTCTTTTAGCCTCTCTGTTATTCTTTTCCCGTCGCCCTTAAAGGAGCGCCTGTCTCTTTCTATTTTACATCTACTCCTCCTTTTTCTTAGAGGAATAAGCCTTGTGCATACATCGAGTGCCACCGAGTTAATCTGTTCTAGGCAAAATTGGGGTCGGGTGTTGCTTAGTATATCTTCCCAGCTTATATCGGTTGGGACTTGGGTTTTACTTGGTCCCACTTTATGTTTTTGTTATTGAAGTTGAATTTGGTGAATGCTCCCTAGTGACTAATTCATTATGTCGGTCGGGGCTCCGCGCAAACATGTCTGAACCTCAATTATGTTGTGATCTGAGTATATTGCTTTAGATAAAGGTGACACTTCTTATCAGATCATCATTGTTAGTGAAGATGTGGTCTAGTGTATTCTCCAGTCTAGTAGGCTCTATTATTTGCTGGTTTAAATTGAATTTGTGCAGAGATTTAAAAGCTCGTGTGAGTGTGAGTTTTCATCAGAGCTGCCTCCTGGTGTTTATTACTGCAACAATATTATTTGCTATATTCCTCCATTTTAGGTGCCTTAAGTTTGAAATCCCCCAGGAGCAAGATGTTGGGGTGCAGGAGCTGGAAGATTTTCCAGACAGTGGTCAATTTTTAACAGCTGTTTCCCGGAATTGCTGGGGTGTTGCATCCGGAGGCTTGTAGACTACCACAATGACTAGGTTTTGGTTCTCGACCTTACTGCTAAAAAATTCCACTACATCATTTGAGGCATTAAGCATTCTGTGCAAACAAGTGACTCTGCAATGTACAGGCCAACCCCCCCCCCCTCCATTTGCCTGTTCACTCTGTCCCCATCTGTATAGGTTGTAACCTGGGATCCATATTTTGCTGTCCAAGTGATCCTTTATGTGGGTCTCAGTGGGAAAACTGTGAACATTGCCTTGCCTCTGCAAGCAGTCCATGGATGAAAAGGGATTTTGTTGTTTGTTGCTGGCTTTAGACCCTGTATATTTGCAAAGAAGAATGTTATCGGAAATGGTGGTATTGTTGGTACTGGGGGGGGGTTTTTTTTCCGGCATTAGTATCTGTATCTGTTGGTTTGGAGTGGAGGCCATCGACGTGGTTCCACTCCAGGAATGACGGATTTGGTGTACGATTTCTGCCATTTCCTGCCAGTTTTCTTTCCTTCCTGGCACTAAAAAACCTCTCCCTCTTGAGTGGCTGTGCTACCCAGGTTTTTCCCCTGGCCTGGATGTTTTGTATCTTTTTGTCCCCTTTAGATAGTATGCCTGGCAATTTAAGTTAATGCACAGTCTTTCCTGTACTGAAGAGGTACACAGTTCAGGGTGAAAAAGCTTACAGGAAGGGAGTTTGCATTTTCCTGTTGTCATATGGGGATGGCATTTTCTAGGGTGGTCATAGTTGCACGTCCCATCTGTTTTTCCAGATTTCCCATGCCAGCAGATACCAAGTGCATAGTATGTGCACAGGCTTGGTTTCCGTTTGCCTTGGGTTTCTGTGACTGTATTCCCTGTTGGTGCATGTTTCCCTGTCTTACTTCTATCCTCCCTAGCACCAACAATGGAGCTCCCACCAGTTGTTTTTGGTAATATATCCTCACTATTGCTAGTGGAGTCCTCTTGTTTGCTATTTCCTGCGGTATTTCTAGTTTGCAATATTGGTTTTATCTTATCTTTGACTACACTTGTTTCCCTACTATGGCTCCTGTCCCCAATGGAAATAAGTCACTCTGTCTGACTTTTTTGGGTTATCCTAGGTTCTCTACACATATGCTGCTATGTATGATAATTCTATGTAACTGTATTTGTGTATACCTGAATAAATTTACTTACTTACTTACTTACCCTATGAGGTCATTTATATGTATTCCTTCCTGCGTATAATTCCCGACTACCTGGACAAAATCTCCAGCTTCGCCATTACTGTCTCCCAGGACAGCATCTCCAGCTTCACCATTACTGTCTCCCAGGACAGCATCTCCAGCTTCACCATTACTGTCTCCCAGGACAGCACCTCCAGCTTCACCATTACTGTCTCCCAGGACAGCACCTCCAGCTTCACCATTACTGTCTCCCAGGACAGCTCTATCAGCCCCACATTTACTGACTACCAGGACTTCATCTCCAGCCTTACAGTTTCTGACTACATGGCCAGTATCAAGGGCAGTACCATTCAGCCCAGACTTTTTATGTTCCCATCTGTTGTAGAAAGCTTCCAGGTTTTCTATGAAAGCAGCTTTGATGTTGTCCTCTTTTAATACCCTTGTGATTTTAGTCCACAGATTTATCTCATTTGGGCATACCCAAAAACACTTCCCTGTTTTAATACCGCTTGTAGCTAGTTCTTGGATATCTGCACAAGGGGCAGATCAATCCCGGCTGCCTTACCCCCTTTCATTTTACCTACTGCCTCACGAACTTCCCCCACACTCACAACTGGCTCTTCCTCACTCCTACAAGATGTTATTCCTCCTTGCCCTATACACGAAATCACAGCTTCCCTATCTTCATCAACATTTAACAATTCCTCAAAATATTCCCTCCATCTTCCCAATACCTCTAACTCTCCATTTAATAACTCTCCTCTCCTATTTTTAACTGACAAATCCATTTGTTCTCTAGGCTTTTAATATTTTGCAACACAGGAAGACAGTATCAGAATTGGGTTTGTGACAGTGAAAGGGTTAATCATGTGATTACTCTTTAATGACTTCATTTGAAAAAGTGAAACTCTTCTGTAGTATAGTTAATTATACAAATACAGTGGACCCCCGACTTATGATTAGCTCACAACTCGAACAATTATGTAAGTGTATTTTTGTAAGTGCTTTTGTAAGTGTATTTTTGGGGGTCTGATACAGACTAATCTAATTTACAATATTCCTTAAGGGAGCAAATTCATTCGGTAACGGCATCCGAACTGCCTTCTGGAACGAATTAATATCGTAAGTCGAGGGTCCACTGTATACTGATTGTTTTAATTAAGATGAAGCTAGGACAAATTGCTAACAATTTTGTGGCACCCCTGGGCACTGTCAGTGGCACACAAGAGTGCCACAGCTCCCTGGTTGAAAAACAGCTCTAGTGTATGTATGATATAAGTGGTAGTTACTGTGAAGAAGTTTTACAATATCTTGGATTTTCAGAATTGTCTATATAATTTAATATGAACACCTAAATGATGAGTAACTTAATAGGATTCAGTTTTAGATTCCAACCCTATTTTAGTGTAAAATGTCAATATAAAAATTCACCCGTTTGAGTATAAAATCTAACATAGTATTCGTTTCTGCAGGATGACAGCAAGCCAGAGGAGTGTAAAGTGTGTTTTATCAATTATGATGAAGAACTACATCGACCACGCACTCTGCCGTGTGGCCACACATTCTGCTCACAATGTATTAAAGATACAATAAAGAATGGTCAACTCAAATGTCCGAGCTGCCGTGTTGTGCACAGTGCTACAGCTGCTACTCAGTTCCCAATCAGTTATGGTATGGAGGCTCTATTAAAGAAATTCAGAAATATGCAGGTCACATCAGTGGGACCTGAATCACCAAAATCTGGTCAAGACCACACAAGAGGCATCGGCAAGAAGTTACAGTCTGTGGTACAGGAACAAAAGAGCAGCATCAGTAACCTTATAAGAAAGTGTGATGCAGTACTATCCAGCTGGGCAAGTACCAGGGGCAGGTGAGGGACTGGAAGACCCAGCACCACCAACTGCAGAACAAACTCTATGATCTGGTGGAGCAGAACAAGGTAGCACTAGAACTCCTGAAACAGGAGGATACCAGTGTGGTGAATATGACAACAGAAGGAGGGGCAGGAAAGAAGCAGCTGCAGACCATGCTGGATTGTCTTGACACAGTCACCACTATACAGGAGGTTGACACAACTTGTGATGAAGCTGATCAGTACAGTGTGCAGGCTGAAGATTGGATTCAGAAGTGTCAGGAACTTTTCCCAAATTTCATCATTGCTGGCACCTCAGTGAAGGTACACTCATAGAGACAATTACTCTCACTCAACTGAAAGCAGCAATTTTTTTTATTTTTTTTTATTAACACATCAGCCAATTCCCACCAAGGCAGGGTGGCCCAAAAAAGAAAAACTCCCACCATCATTCACTCCATCACTGTCTTGCCAGAGGAGTGCTTTACACTACAGTTTATGAAGCTGCAACATTAACACCCCTCCTTCAGAGTGCAGGCACTGTACTTCCCATCTCCAGGACTCAAGTCCGGCCTGCCGGTTTCCCTGAATCCCTTCATAAATGTTACTTTACTCACACTCCAATAGCACGTCAAGTATTAAAAACCATTTGTCTCCATTCACTCCTATCAAATGCGCTCACACATGCTTGCTGGAAGTCCAAGTCCCTCACACACAAAACCTCCTTTACCCCCTCCCTCCAACCTATCCTAGGCCGACCCCTACCCTGCCTTCCCTCCACTACAGATTTATACACTCTCTAAGTCATTCTGTTTCGTTCCATTCTCTCTACATGTCCAAACCACCTCAGCAACCCTTCCTCAGCCCTCTGGACAACAGTTTTGGTAATCCCACACCTCCTCCTAACTTCCAAACTACAAATTCTCTGCATTATATTCACACCACACATTGCCCTCATGCATGACATCTCCACTGCCTCCAGCCTTCTCCTCATTGCAACATTCATCACCCATGCTTCACAGCCATATAAGAGTGTTGGTATAACACTACTCTCATACATTCCCCTCTTTGCTTCCAAGGACAAAGTTCTTTGTCTCCACAGACTCCTAAGTGCACAGCTCACCTTTTTCCCCTCATCAATTCTATGATTCACCTCACCTTTCATCGACCCATCTGCTGACACGTCCACTCCCAAATATCTGAATACATTCACCTCCTCCATACTCTCTCCCTCCAATCTGATATCCAATCTTTCGTAACCTAATCTTTTTGTTATCCTCATAACCTTACACTTTCCTATATTCACTTTTAATTTTCTTCTTTTACACACCCTACCAAATTCATCCACCAACCTCTGCAACTTCTCTTCAGAATCTCCCAAGAGCACAGTGTCATCAGCAAAAAGCAACTGTGACAACTCCCACTTTGTGTTTGATTCTTTATCTTTTAACTCCATGCCTCTTGCCAAGACCCTCACATTCACTTCTCTTACAACCCCATCTATAAATACAGTGGTACCTAGGGATACGAACTTAATTCGTTCCAGAAGGCTGTTCGAGTGCCGATACCGAACGAATTTGTTCCAGTAAGGAATAATGTAAATTAGATTAATCCATTTCAGAACCCCATAAATACACTTACAAAAGCACTTACATAAATACACTTACACAATTGTTCGAGTTTTGATCTGTTCGTATCTCGAGGTACCACTGTATATTGGACAACGATGGTGACATCACACATCCTTGTCTAAGGCCTACTTTTACTGGGAAATAATCTCCCTCTTTCCTACATACTCTAACCTGAGCCTCACTATCCTCATAAAAACTCTTCACTGCTTTCAGTAACCTACCTCCTACACCATACACCTGCAACATCTGCTACATTGCCCCCCTATCCACCCTGTCAACTGCCTTTTCTAAATCCATAAATGCCACAAAAACCTCTTTACCCTTATCTAAATACTGTTCACCTATATGTTTCACTGTAAACACCTGGTCTACACACTCCCTAACTTTCCTAAAGCCTCCCTGTTCATCTGCTATCCTACTCTCCGTCTTACTCTTAATTCTTTCAATAATAACTCTACCATACACTTTACAGATTTATTCCCCTATAATTTTCTTCATAATACTAGTTATTAAAACACTTCAACAGTAATATTTAAGTTTTTCATTTTTAAATGTTTACATTTACAGCATTACAGTAATTATACATCCTGTTGGTTCAAATTTAATTTTTTTCTTATGCAGTACAAAAATAATGTAGTTTACATGTAAAAAAAAAAAAAGTCATTGTTAGGCACAAAAGAAATCCTAATATTTGAAGACTTTAAGTAGACAAAGACTATTAATCCTCTCAATGTCTAGACTCCCGATCTTAAACTTTTTCTCTGTCCAAAAATTTATATAAGAAAAATGGTAGAGAATGTTTTTCTGAAGGTAATGAGACCATAAGTACGAAATTTGATGGAAGACTTCAGGAATTATGCTGGTGCAAATACAGTGGTCTTGACGCAGTTAATACACTGGTGATATTTGGCCAATTTGAGTCCTATTTTAGGCCAGTTCCATTCAATTAAATTCCTAGGTAATTTGCTAGTAAGCTTTCCATTCTATTGACTGAGCACAAATATTCAACTGAAGTGGCCAACTGTGTAGGTGAAAAGTTTCAACCTAGAGATACCTAATTGTTGCACATGTGTCTTGTTTATCAACTTGCCAGTGTTGTGTACCATTATTATAGTCACAGGTTGACGGAGAAGATTGAAAAGATGTGTAAAAGAAAAGCTGAAAGTTAACACAGAAAATAGCAAGGTTATGAGAGAGAATTTATCTGGGCAATGGAAAATTGAACTTCAAGTTAAAATGGAGCAAATATAGAGGAAGTGAATGTGTCAGTAGATTGGTTTTAAAAAAGTGAATCATAGAATATCTGACCGAAAAAAGTTCAATAAAGTGTTGAGGAGTGTTAAGAAAAGTTTATCAATTGAGGCAAAAGAAAATGTACCAAGAGTTTAGTAGCAGTAGCAGTTACATTTGTTGTGAGACATGATCTATGTTGTAGTTAGAAGGATGTTGTGAGGCATGATGTTTGTTGTAGTGAGAAGGATGTTGTGAGACATGATCTTTGTTGTAGTGAGAAGGATGTTGTGAGACATGATCTTTGTTGTAGTGAGAAGGATGTTGTGAGACATGATCTTTGTTGTAGTGAGAAGTGAGATGTTGTGAGGTATGGTCTTTGTTGTAGTGAGAAGGATGTTGTGAGGTATGGTCTTTGTTGTAGTGAGAAGGATGTTGTGAGGCATGATGTTTGTTGTAGTGAGAAGGATGTTGTGAGACATGATCTATGTTGTAGTTAGAAGGATGTTGTGAGGCATGATGTTTGTTGTAGTGAGAAGGATGTTGTGAGACATGATCTTTGTTGTAGTGAGAAGTGAGATGTTGTGAGGTATGGTCTTTGTTGTAGTGAGAAGGATGTTGTGAGATGATGTTTGTTGTAGTGAGAAGGGAGATGGAGGAAGTGGAGATGTTTCGATTAAGATCAATGTTTTGTATCAGTATTCTGAAGAGAATCGAGAGAATTATAATTAGATGATGTAATATACAATGCATAATTTAGGAAGCAGAAGGATAGTTTAGGTTTAGTTACTTAGAAAATATAGAATAAGATGGTTAAGTCTAGGGTAGAAGGAAGGGTTGGAGGGAGAGTGAGAGTGATCTTTTAAGATATGAGACTTAAATATTTAACGTGTGTGGGTGTGTGTGTGTGTGTGTGTGGAGACCACCATTAATATTTGTGTTGGTATTGACAGTTGCAGGAAAACATCAAGAAAGCCCTGGACATGATGACCAGAGAGACAGTTACCACAGATGTCCCTGTCCTCCTGGAAGACTCTGGCTCCACCGTCATGGAGAAAGTTGAGAAAATTACTGGTGACATCCATCTGAAGTTAACTGTAAGTTGAAAGTACTTGTGAATTTCTTTTTCATGTGAGACATTAATCTTGTTGGCACAATAACCTGTGATTTCTATAGTTTAAAATTATTATCTACTCTGTAATACCTACTGTTATATCTAATCTGTTATACATAACTCTTCATAATGTTTTGACTGACAGGTTACTCTAAATTCCTTATAGTTATCAGACTGTTTTAAAAATGGGCACTGTATTAACTAAACCAACTCGCAGAAACAGTAAATAAAGTGAATCACATCTTCTCCACCATAGTAAATAATTTATCCAGCTAAATTCTAAATTTTCAAGGCCAGGTTATTGAATATCTCGCTGATAATTATCCCAATTCTTTCTACTTTTTTTTTCAATATATGTACTACCGGTCGTCTCCCACTGACGCAGAGTGACCCGATAAAATAGAAAAGATAATTTTTTTTTTATTAACACATTGGCCAATTCCCACCAAGGCAGGGTGGCCTGAAAAAGAAAAACTTTCATCATCATTCACTCCATCACTGTCTTGCCAGAAGGGTGCTTTACACTACAGTTATAAAACTGCAACATTAACACCCCTCTTTCAGAGTGTAGACACTGTACCTATCCCCAACTAATTCTGTAGTGGTTATCTTAACCCTTTGAGAGTCAAGAGGCCCTCCCCCAAACTCGTTCTCAAGGTTGAAACAATTCTGGAAAAAAAAAAAAATTTATGAAGTCATGGAGAATCCTTTTCCAATCATAACGGCACCAAAAGTATGAAATTTGATGGAAAACTTATGGAATTATGCTCTTGTGAAATTAGCGGTCTCAAAGTGGCCAATTTTGCCCACTTTGAGCCCTATTTTCGGCCACTTCCAATGTTGCAGTTGACTAAAATCATAGCTATTTCCCTAGAACTCCATTTGTTCTATCGACTGAGTACAAGAATCCACCCATTTACTGATTTCAACTACCCAGTAAAGTGGTCAGAAATTGGCAACTTGGACAATTTCACACAAATTTCAAAAGATGCTAATTTCTAAATAGGGTCCAGAATAAACAAGACAGTCATTCCTGGCACTAAAATAACATTTTATCTGTTCATTAGTCACATCTCTAGGCCTCTTTTACATTACTTTTGCTTTCCATTTTGCATTATTGTAAAAATGGTATAAATAATATCACTGCACTTGTGAAAGAATATTAGATTCACCAGTTGATGTGTATTGGATGCATGGCATGATTTGTCTACTCTTGAACATCGGCAAAAATCGATAATTTTTGCTACTTTGAGCTCAATTTCAATGTACCTGTCATCATGAAGCCAATCAAAATCATCTCTATTTCTGTAATATGCCTTCCATTGTCTCAATTGAGAAAGGAAACGAGAATACAACCATAAATACCATACAAAAATACACTATAAAGTCGCTGTTTTCAACCAAAAACACAAAATTTTTTCTTCTCATTATGCACAGCGTGCTTCAGGATTTTTTTTATACTACGCACACTGACCACAGAGACCCATTCTTCCATATGTAGGCCTGTTAGCTTTCTTCCAACAGATTTGAAGGCGCCAGAATTTAGGTGTACAAGTGCGTGACCGACTCTGGCTGCAATGACATGCAGTGGACCCTCGCCTAACGATATTAATCCGTTCCTGAGAGCTCATCGTTAGCCGAAATTATCGTTAGCCGAGTTAATTTTCCCCATAAGAAATAATGGAAATCCAATTAATCTGTTCCAGACAGCCAAAAGTATTAAATTTTTTTTTTTTTCATGAAATATACATTTCCCTACAAAGAAAACAATAAGACATGCACAATAACTACATAAATAAATGTTAAAATGACACTTACCTTTATTGAAAAGTATTGATGTGTGATGAGACACTGTTTTTCTTGAACACACTGAGATTTTCAGAGTGATACACCAGTAAAGACTTCACTTTGCAATCCCCACTAGCATTACAACAAAACATGAGAGTTAGCCTGTCTTTCACAGGCTTGTGTCCTGGGAGTGCCTTTTCCTCTTGTGTAATGTAGGTCCTGTTTGGCATTTTCTTCCAGAACAGGCCTGTTTCGTCACAATTGAACACTTGTTGGGGGATGAATTTTTCAGCTTCGCCATGCCTTATTGCACTGTGTATGCCACTACAATTCTTAAATCTCTCAAACCAACCTTTGCTGGGGCCTTTTAAAATTTACCAATTTGAGCACTATTTCCAGGCATTTTTTTCCTGTTCACCTGGGTGTTAGGTTGACTGTTGTGGGTTGCATCCTGGGGGACAAGATTAACCCTTTGAGGGTCGACAGGCCCTCTCCGAAACTCGTTCTCAGGGTCGGCCAAATTTAAAAAAAAAAAAAAATTATTTTCTCTTATGAAAAGATTAAAAGAATCTTTTCCCGATCATAAAAGACACCAAAGTTTGAAATTTGATAGAAAACTTACGGAATTATGCTCTCGCAAAGTTAGCGGTCTCGGCGATGTTTTCGCATCGGCGATTTTGCCCACTTTGAGCCCTATTTTCGGCCAATTTCACTGTACTAGTCGACAAAAAAAAAATGAATATTTCGCTAAAAACTCCATTTTTTCTATCGAATGGATGCAAGAAACCCCTCATTTTTGAAATTAAACTATCCAGTACAGTGGTCAGAAATTTTGCAATTTTGCCAATTTCACACAAATTTCAAAAGATGCCAATTTCGGAATAGGGTCCAGAATAAACAAGAAAGACATTCCTGGCACTAAAATGACATTTCCTCTAGTCATTAGTCATGTCTCAAGTCCCCTTTATATTCTTTTGCTTTCCACTTTGAATTTTTATTTTCACAAAAAATTAAGATTTACTGTTATGCAGACTACTGCATTAGTGTAAAAAATGGTATAAATATTATTGGTGCACTTGTGAAAGAATATTAGACTCACCAGTTGACGTGTATTGCACGCTTGGCACGATTTGTTTACTTTTGAAGTATGGTAAAAATCGAACATTTCTGCTACTTTGAGCTCAATTTCAAGGCACCTTTCTTTGTAAAACCAGTCAAAATCATCTCAATTTCTGTAATATGTCTTCCATTCTATAAAATGAGACCAAGAAAACTAGAATACAACAATAAATACCATACGAAAATACACTGCAAAGTCGCTGATTTATTCAAAAAAAATGGTCAAAGTTTTTTTTTTCTCATTATGCACTGTGTGCTGCAGGATTTTTTTTAGACTGTGCACACTGACCACATAGACCCATTCTTTCATATGAAGGCCTACCAGCTTTCTCCCACTAGATTTGAGGCCGCTAGAATTTATGAGTACTAGTACGTCAAAAACCCCTACGCGTAAAACATACTAGTACGACGAAAACCCTCAAAGGGTTAAGGACCCCAATGGAAATAAGTTAGACAGTCCTCGATGATGCACTGACTTTCTTGGGTTATCCTGGGTGGCTAACCCTCTGGGGTTAATCGTTTCTCAGTAATTGTTTCATGTTAAGCCACACCAACAACACTCTCTCCACATCTTTGAGTAGTACAGCTGATGGTGGTGCAGCAACAGCTGACTGTGGTGGAGCAACAGCTGACTGTGGTGGAGCAACAGCTGACTGTGGTGCAGCAGCAGGTGATGGTGGTGCAGCAGCAGCTGACTGCAGTACGATAGTATTTCTCACCCTTTTTACCACAGGGTTGGCACTAGAAGCTTTCTTTTGGCCCATGGTGGCTTATTTAGCAGTTACAAGCACTATAAACAATGGAATAATACAAAATGTATCAAATGTATGCATGCAACCAGCCACCCTGGCTTGTAAATAATGACGGCAAGGCAGCTGAGGCGCTTAGGCTGGATGGACAGGTTTGGGAGGAATCACGTTGGGCGAATTTTTTATCGTTAAGCGGGCCAAAATTTTTACACTCAAACACTTCATTAGGCGGATTTAACATTATGCGATGCGTTCGTTAGGCGAGGGTCCACTGTACTTGTATGTGACCGACCCTCAAAGCATTAATAATAAAGTCAATGATGTAACAGGAAGCAAAGTTAACACAAGTTGTTCATCTGTTATCACCATTTATTATACAGCCTCTCCTCACTTAGCAACATACTTGTTTACTGACGACTCGGACTTACGACAAGCTCTCTGACCAGTATTCATACCTAAATAATGTACAGGTCTCCCTCAACATTCACGAGGGTTAGGGGATCAAGAGGCTCGCGAATGTTGAAAAATCGCGAATGTTTGGTTCCCCAATATATTGTAGGGAAATACAGTATAATACAATACTTCTTCCTTAACTTGTTGAACCATGAACAATCATAAAATACATGAAAATGTCGTAAATTGTAGTAAATACATACATGCTATGGTTTAATAACATGTATGCTATTAAATACCACTGCCCCCACCACTTCCTCCACTTCCTCGACCACTGCGAGTCCCTAATACCTTCCCTCCGACTCCCCCAACTGGCAGCCAGCGCTCCCACCAGTGTGGTGAGTGTTTTGTTTGTTCATTATTTACTATTAAACTACAGTATAAATAATGTAAACCCATCCATGGCTGCATATTAGAATGGCTATTCAGACAGGTATTGGACGGTGACATCATGTGTTTACTCTTGAACACTGCAAAGAATCAAACATTTCTGCTACTGCTAATAATAACAATAGTAGTAGTAGTAATAATACTACTACTACTAATAATAAATTATAATAATAATAAATACGATAGAATTGAAGAAGGAAATTGTACAAAAATACGAAGGAGTGGTTGGCACATCGTCAGTGTGGCTTTGTTTATGCTGGAGTGAGCATTAGTCTCCGTGCTCTTCTAAACATTTCACAATAATTCATTGTGTTTGGTGCTTGTAGATTGAGTGTGACTGGAATGGTAGAGGCAGTGGTTGGGGAAGCGGTTGAGGCATTGGGTGAGGCAGTGGTTGAGTCAGCAGTTGAGGCAATGGTAGAGGCAGTGGTTGAGGCGATGGTATTTAATAACATGTTATAAATAATAATAATGCATATTACTAATAACATGTATTATTATTATTAAAATAACATGTATGTTATTAAAAACCACTGCCTCGACCACTGCCTCACCCACTGCCTCACCCACTGCCCCACCCACTGCCTCAACCGCTGCCTCATCCACTGCCTCAACCGCTTCCCCAACCACTGCCTCTACCACTCCAGTAGCACTCAATCTACAAGCATCAAACACAATGAATTATTGTGAAATGTTGGAAGAGCACGGAGACTAATGCTCACTCCAGCATAAACAAAGCCACACTGACGATGTGTCAACCACTCCCTCGTATTTTTGCACAATTTCTTTCTTCAATTCTATCGTATTTATTATTATTATAATTATTATTATTATTATTATTACTACTACTACTATTGTTATTATTAGCAGTAGCAGAAATGTTTGATTCTTTGCTGTGTTCAAGAGTCAACACGATGTCACCGTCCAATACCTGTCCGAATAGTCATTCCAATATGCAATCATGAATGGGTTTACAATATTTATACTGTAATTTAATAGCAAATAATGAACAAACAAAACACTCACCACACTGGTGGGAGGGCTGGCTGCCAGTTGCGGGGGTCAGAGGGATGGTAGTAGGGACTCGCAGGTGGCGGGAAACTTAAATATGATTTGGCGGCTCGGAATTTGGAGGCTGGGAATTTGGCAGTTGGTAATTCGTGAATGTGTGAAGCCTGCGAAAGTTGAAAACATGAATGTTGAGGGAGACCTGTATATTAGAACTGATTTCCTCTATTCTGTTTATTGCAGTATACGGTATACAATTGTAGAAACATTTAAAAATATTCCAGAAATGTTATAAATGGTTCAAAGGTGACATTAAAACAATATCAAAGATTGTTGACACAAACCCACCACCATTACAGTATGCTCCTCACTTAGCGACAAATTCATTTACCAACACAGTCATAGGAATGTAACTCCGTCGTTAAGTGAGGAGAGGCTGTAGTTAATGTACCACCACCGATAATAATGATAATGATAAATGTATTTCTTTTCTTCAGTATAGAGGTAATGCAGTTTACATGTAATAAAATATTGTTAAGCACAGAATAAAGCCACTAACTTGTGGTACATTTCTGACAGACTAATACTTAAAACTACTTCAGTAGAAGACATAGCTTATTAAGTAAGTTTTTAAATATTCCAAAATGAGAGGTAGCTAAATAAGCAACGGTAAAATTTTAAGAATGTATTAATTCTTTGAACTGATTCAGTGATCTTCAGTTAAGTGAAATTTTTTAAGCAGTTTCAAACTGAATCAAAGTCTTCAGCTTATGGGTCACCTGACTCAGTGGTATAAGGCCGGTTTGTTGAAAAAAACAAAAATAATAATAGTTTCATTTCATCGTGATATATGTTAATACAAAGGAGTACATATAACAATTGGATGTACATGCCAAAAGCTCCTTTATATAGCATAGTGTTGTTTATATTATATTAGGCAGAGGTGCTTTTTAACAATAGCTATAAACTGATTGGCAGACAGAGGACTTTTTGATGACCTGGGCAATGAATTACAGATCTACAATCAACACCCAATCAAGATTTAACTAAAAGTAACTGTCTTTACCACACAGCAACACAAGCCAGTACTGTCCTCAGCAATGCTAGAAATATTACAGTTTTGAATTATTATGCAGGTTGATCATCACTAATCCGGCATCATCGGGACCTGTAGGGTACCAGATTAGTGATTTGCTGGATTACAGAGTGGTTAGATTAAAATACACTTAACCCAATGGCAATAGTTGCACATTGGCGATTTCACCCACTTTACACCCTATTTTTGGCTCATTCCATTGTTCTGGTCTACCAAACTCATATCTATTTTGCCAGTGTTCTTTCTATTCTGTCGCTTGGATACAAGAAGCCAACCATTTACCTATTTCAACTACCCAAAAGAGTGGTCAGAAATTGGTAATTTGGCTAATTTCACACTAATTTCAAAGGTGCCATTTTCAAAATAGGGTCCAGAATAAACAATGCAGACATTCCTGGCACTAAAATAACATTTTCTCTGTTCATTAGACATATCTCCAGGCCCCTTATATTATTCTTGCTTTCCATTTTGAGTTTTTATTCACACACAAAAAAAATAGACAGGATGGATAATGAGAACCTTCAAAACTAGGGAGGCCAAGCCCATGATGACACTCTTCAGGTCACTTGTTCTATCTAGGCTGGAATATTGTTCTATCTAGGCTGGAATATTGCTGCACACAAACAGCACCTTTCAAGGCAGGTGAAATTACTGACCTAGAAAATGTACAGAGAACCTTCACGGCGTGCATAACGGAGATAAAACACCTCAGTTACTGGGAGCGCTTGAGGTTCCTGAACCTGTATTCCCTGGAATGCAGGCGGGAGAGATACATGATTATATACACCTGGAAAATCCTAGAGGGACTAGTACCGAACTTGCACACGAAAATCACTCACTACGAAAGCAAAAGACTTGGCAGATGATGCAACATCCCCCCAATGAAAAGCAGGGGTGTCACTAGCACGTTAAGTGACCATACAATAAGTGTCAGGGGCCTGAGACTGTTCAACTGCCTCCCAACATACATAAGGGGGATTACCAACAGACCCCTGGCAGTCTTCAAGCTGGCACTGGACAAGCACCTAAAGTTGGTTCCTGACCAGCCGGGCTGTGGCTCGTACGTTGGTTTGCGTGCAGCCAGCAGCAACAGCCTGGTTGATCATGCTCTGATCCACCAGGAGGCCTGGTCACAGACCGGGCCGTGGGGGCGTTGACCCCCGGAACTCTCTCCAGGTAAACTCCAGGTATACTGTTATGCAGACTGCTGCATTATTGTAATAATTGTATAAATAATGTCAACCCATGTGTGACTGCATATTAGACTGGCCAGTTGGACACGTATTGGATGATGACGTTATCTGTTTACTCTTAAGCAACGGCAAAAATTGAACATTTCCGCTAATTTGAGCTCAATTTTAAGGTACTTTCCGTCATGAAACCAATCAAAATCACATCTATTTCTGCAGTATATCTTCCATTCCCCAATAGCAGGTTGGTAGACAGCAACCGCCCAGGGGGGCACTACCGGCCTGCCAAGTGAGTGTAAAACGAAAGCCTGTAATTGTTTTACATGATGGTAGGAATGCTGGTGTCTTTTGACTCTCATAAATATGCAAGATTACAGGTACGTCTTGCTACTTCTGCTTACACTTAGGTCGCACTACACATACATGTACACATTTATTTATACACACTCATCTGAGCTTTCTTTGATTTTATCTTAATAGTTCTTGTTTCTTATTACTTTTCCTTTTATATCCATGGGGAAGTGGAATAAGAATCTTTCCTTCGTAAGCCATGCGTGTTGTAAAAGTCGACTAAAATGCTGGGAACAATGGGCCAGTAACCCCTTTTCCTGTAATAATTATTAAAAAGACTAAGAAGAAGAAAACTGTCAAAGTGGGAAGTCTGAATGTGCGTGGATGTTGTGCGAATGATAAGAAAGAGATGATTGTGGATGTTATGAATGAGAAGAAGCTGGATGTCCTGGCTTTAAATGAAACAAAGCTGAAGGGGGTGGGAGAGTTTCAATGGAGAGGAATAAATGGAATTAGGTCAGGGGTTTCAAATAGTTAGAGCTAAAGAAGGAGTAGCAATAATGTTGAAGGATAAGCTATGGCAGGAAAAGAGGGAGTAAGATAAGATAAGATAAGATAAGATTTCGTTCGGATTTTTAACCCCGGAGGGTTAGCCACCCAGGATAACCCAAGAAAGTCAGTGCGTCATCGAGGACTGTCTAACTTATTTCCATTGGGGTCCTTAATCTTGTCCCCCCAGGATGCGACCCACACCAGTCGACTAACACCCAGGTACCTATTTGCTGCTAGGTGAACAGGACAACAGGTGTAAGGAAACGTGTCGAAATGTTTCCACCCGCCGGGAATCGAACCCGGGCCCTCCGTGTGTGAAGCGGGAGCTTTAGCCACGAGGCCACCGGGCCACATAAATAAATGTATTAATTCAAGGATTATGTGGAGTAAAATAAAGGTTGGATGTGAAAAGTGGGTTATAGTAAGCATATATGCACCTGGAGAAGAGAGAAGTGTAGAGGAGAGAGAGAGATTTTGGGAAATGTTGAGTGAATGTGTGGGGAGTTTTGAGCCAAGTGTGAGAGTACTTGTGGTTGGTGATTTCAATGCTAAAGTGGTAAAAATGTTGTGGAGGGAGTAGTAGGCAGATTTGGGGTGCCAGGGGTAAATGTAAATGGGGAGCCTTTAATTGAGCTATATGTAGAAAGAGATTTGGTAATAAATAATACATATTTTATGAAAAAGAGGATAAATATACAAGGTATGATGTAGCATGTAATGAAAGTAGTTTGTTAGATTATGTATTTGTAGATGAATGGTTCAGAGAACCGACATGTTGATAAATTAGACACATGTGCAACTCTTGGGTATCTTTATTGAGGAAACGTTTCACCACACAGAGGCTTCATCAGTCCATACAAAGGAGAATCTTGAAGAACAGGAGGAGAATGAGGTAATCAGTCCCTCAACCTTGAGTCGATGTGGTCAGTACATCAATCTTGAATAGAATACGGCATACGTGCGGAGAAGGAGCTTATAAACCGTTGGTAGGAGAGGTGCAGCAGTCATAGGCGGTGTCACATTTGTTCAATGTGGAAGTAGGTCGTGCCCAGGAATTAGGCAAGCACCTCTCCTACCAACGGTTTATAAGCTCCTTCTCCGCACATATGCCGTATTCTATTCAAGATTGATGGACTGACCACATCGACTCAAGGTTGAGGGACTGATTACCTCATTCTCCTCCTATTCTTCAAGATTCTCCTTTGTATGGACTGATGAAGCCACTGTGTGGCGAAACGTTTCCTCAGTAAAGATACCCAAGAGTTGCACATGTGTCTAGATTATGTATTGGTGGATAAAAAGTTGATGAGTAGGCTCCAGGATGTACATGTTTATAGAGAGGCAACTGATGTATCGGATCATTATTTAGTTGTAGCTACAGTCAGAGCAAGAGGCAGAAGGGACAAGAGGAAAATGGCAACAAGTAAGAAGGAGGTGAAAGTGTATAAACTAAGGGAGGAGGAAGTTCGGGTGAGATATAAGCAACTATTGGCAGAAAGGTCAACTAGTGCAAGTATGAGTAGTGGGGGGGGGGGTTGAAGAGGGTTGGAATAGTTTTAAAAATGTGTGATGAATAGTTTTGAAAACCAACAAGTTGAAGATTGAGACACTTATGCAACAAATGGGAAACTTTATTAACATTTCACCACACAGTGGCTTCATCAGTCAGTTTTAAAAATGTAGTATTAGAATGTGGAGCAGAAGTTTATGGTTATAGGAGGGTGGGGGCAGGAGGAAGGAGGAGTGATTGGTAGAATGAAGTAAAGGGTGTGATAAGAGAGAAAAAGTTAGCTTATGAGAGGTTTTTACAAAGCAGAAGTGTTATAAGAAGAGTAGAGTATATGGAGAGTAAAAGAAAGGTGAAGAGAGTGGTGAGACAGTGCAAAAGGAGAGCAGATGATAGAGTGGGAGAGGCACTGTCAGAAATTTTAATGAAAACAAGAAAAAATTTTGGAGCTAGTTAAACAAGCTAAGAAAGCCTAGGGAAAGTATGGATTTGTCAGTTAAAAACAGAGTAGGGGAGTTAGTAGATAGGGAGAGGGAGGTATTAGGTAGATGGCGAGAATATTTTGAGGAACTTTTAAATGTTGAGGAAGAAAGGAAGGCGGTAATTTCATGCACTGGCCAGGGAGATATACCATCTTTTAGGAGTGAAGAAGAGCAGAATGTAAGTGTGGGAGAGGTGAGTGAGGCATTACACAGAATGAAAGGGGGTAAAGCAGCTGGAACTGATGGGATCATGACAGAAATGTTAAAAGCAGGGGAAGATAGAGTGTTGGAGTGGTTGGTACTTTTGTTTAATAAATGTACGAAAGAGGGGAAGGTACCTAGGGATTGGCGGAGAACATGTATAGTCTCTTTATATAAAGGGAAGGGGGACAAAAGAGATTGTAAAAATTATAGAGGAATTAGTTTACTGAGTATACCAGGAAAAGTGTACGGTAGGGTTATTATTGAAAGAATTAGAGGTAAGACAGAATGTAGGATTGCAGATGAGCAAGGAGGTTTCAGAGTGGGTAGGGGATGTGTAGATCAAGTGTTTACAATGAAGTATATACGTGAACAGTATTTAGATAAAGGTAGGGAAGTTTTTATTGCATTTATGGATGTAGAAAAGGCATATGATAGAGTGGATAGAGGAGCAATGTGGCAGATGTTGCAAGTGTATGGAATAGGTGGTAAGTTACTAAATGCTGTAAAGAGTTTTTATGAGGATAGTGAGGCTCAGGTTAGGGTGTGTAGAAGAGAGGGAGACTACTTCACCATGGCTGTTTAATATATTTATAGAAGGGGTTGTAAAAGAAGTAAATGCTAGGGTGTTCGGAAGAGGGGTGGGATTAAATTATGGGGAATCAAATACAAAATGGGAATTGACACAGTTACTTTTTGCTGATGATACTGTGCTTATGGGAGATTCTAAAGAAAAATTGCAAATGTTAGTGGATGAGTTTGAGAATGTGTGTAAAGGTAGAAAGTTGAAAGTGAACATAGACAAGAGTAAGGTGATGAGGGTGTCAAATGATTTAGATAAAGAAAAATTGGATATACATGTATATCATATTGGAGAGGAGGAATATGGAAGAAGTGAATGTTTTCAGATATTTGGGAGTTGATGTGTCAGCAGATGGATTTATGAAGGATGAGGTTAATCATAGAATTGATGAAGAAAAAAAGGTGAGTGGTGCATTGAGGTATATGTGGAGATAAAGAACATTATCTATGGAGGCAAAGAAGGGAATGTATGAAAGTATAGTGGTACCAACACTCTTATATGGGTGTGAAGCTTGGGTGGTAAATGCAGCAGCGAGGAGACGGTTGGAGGCAGGGGAGATGTCCTGTCTAAGGGCGATGTGTGGTGTAAATATTATGCAGAAAATTCAGAGTGTGGAAATTAGGAGAAGGTGTGGAGTTAATAAAACTATTAGTCAGAGGGCTGCAGAGGGATTGTTGAGGTGGTTTGGTCATTTAGAGAGAATGGATCAAAATAGAATGACATGGAAAGCGTATAAATCTATAGGGGAAGGAAGGTGGGGTAGGGGTCGTCCTCAAGAGGGTTGGAGAGAGGGGGTAAAGGAGGTTTTGTGGGCGAGGGGCTTGGATTTCCAGTAAGCGTGCATGAGCGTGTTAGATTGGAGTGAATGGAGACGAATGGTTGTTGGGACCTGACGAGCTGTTGGTGTGAGCAGGGTAATATTTAGTGAAGGGATTCAGGGAAACCGGTTATTTTATATAGCCGGACTTGAGTTCTGGAAATGGGAAGTACAATGCCTGCACTTTAAATTAGGGGTTTGGGATATTGGCAGTTTGGGGGGATATGTTGTGTATCTTTATACGTATATGCTTCTAAACTGTTGTATTCTGAGCACCTCTGAAAAAACAGTGATTATGAGGTAAAAGTGTTGAGTGATGATGAAAGTATTTTCTTTCTGGGAATTTTCTTTCTTTTTGGGAGATGGCCTTGTTAAAAAAAAAAAAAATCTTCCATTCTATCAAATGAGACCATAAAAACGAGAATACAATAAAAAAACATACGAAAATACACCACCAAAAACACGGTGGCAGTTTTTTCTCATTATACACTGTGTGCTGCAGGATTTTTTTTTATATAGTGCACACTTACCATAGAAACCTATTCTCTCATATGTAGGCCCAAATTTACCAGTGACAGCTTATCTGAGTGAGCTGAGCTCATGGCAACCGACAGTGGCTTCAAAGCCACCTTACTTTTTATGGACAATGTGCAGTGTAGATGCTTTACACAATGAGAAGCATTTCTTTCATTCATTAGAACAATAGCTTGGACTAAAAGTGAGCAGGTTATAACAATAAATGGAGAAAAAGAAATTGGAATGACATATGCAGCAAGTAGCACCACCAAACAGTAGTGGCAGGTTGGTGTGGCGACCCCGGAAATTTGAAATTATGCAAGCCAAAATTAGTGCCGGATTACTGATGGAATCGGATTAGTGATGGCCAACTGTATTAGATCCCTAAGTAAACACTATGATGACCTCCTGGCACTTCTAGATTTCTTAAGGACAGCCTTCTCCTGTATTATTCTTGCTGACACCTGGCTTAAGCAAGATATAATAGACATCTACACACTACCAGGAAACACAGCAATCCACAACTGTCTATCATGTGGCAAGACCATGTGCCTCAGTGATGAAAATGGTGAACACATACATGTATTTGCAAAATTCTCCGTAAAAATCCTAAAGAACCCTATAACAGTTAGTGCTATATACAGGATGCCTCATACTGATAAACTAAAAATGCTAATAAAAAACAAATGAACAGCCACCACCTTCTCCTAGCTGGAGACTTAACACATGACCAACCGGTAGTAAATGATTTCATTAACAATATGAACAATACACTACTCATACAGCTATAAAACCAACAAGCCTAACTGGGACGAGTACAATCATAAATGACCACATATGGAAAAATATACTAGCTCCCCCTAAATCAGGGATAATCACAGACAACACTACTGACCACTACCCAACTTTCCTCCTAACAAACATTTGTAAGCAACCAATGGAATATAGTTGGTTCTCTTTTTGACTTTATAATGAGGCAGCAATAAGTAACTTCACTGCAGAACTAAGTTCACTTGACCAGCCTAAAGAATTTTCTAATGCCAATGGTATCAATGAGTGGGTAGACAAGTTTCAAAACAAAATACATAGATTGTGTAACATTGTCCAATAAAAACTAAATGCATCACTAATAAAAAACTAGGTTGTCCATGGCTTACTAACATCATTTTAAGATCCATCAATAAGAAATATTAATATGAGAAACAATATAGATTTAGCTAAAGACTTTATTAAACACTATATGTCAGTCCTCACCAAACTAATAAGAGTCTAAGCAACTGTACTAATCTAATAAATTCACTATGAGAGGAGATATAAAAAAGACCTGGAAGACACTCTCAGATCCTGGGCACCACAAACTGAACAAAACCAGAGATATTGTCCTAACTATTAAAAAATGAACTGCAACTCCAGCCTACTGACACAGCTAACAAGATAAATGACTTCTTCTCAACCATAGAATCAGGTCTCACCAGTATAATGCCAGGTACCAAATACCCAGTTGAGTGATTATCTAGACAGTAACTTCGCAACATCCCTATATGTTGCACCAAACCGAGCCCACTGAAGTTACCATGATTATTAATTCACTAATAAATAAATCAGGAAATATAGCTCATGTCCCACAGCTATTCTACAAATTAATGGCTCATGTCTTTTCACCCATCATTACATTACTCTTTATCAAATCACTACTGTGCAACCTACATTTACAGAACAATAATTCTAATATAAATCCCAACCTGAAGCAATTTTTTGATAGTTGCAACAAGACATATAGACATGATACCTGGCACAAAAATCTCTCTTACATTCCATGTTAGGCTATATCTCTTCAAAAAATTCAGTATACATAAAAGGGCCCAGAATCTGGAATTCTCTGCCAGAAATCTCCAGAGCCACTGACTCAGCCAGCATTTTCAAAACTACTGTTAAAAAGCACCTTATCTTCCTAACATATCCCAGCATCAGCTAAGTATGTAAAAACTGTACATATATATTCTCAATGTCATAAATATTTGTAAAACATTATAAACAATATATACTTACTCTCAATATCTGTAACCCTCCTAATTGTTAAACAATTGACTGTCTACCCTTCAGGTTATTAATCATACCTGTAATTCCCCTCGGTTAAACTTGTTAACCCTTTCACTGTTGGTCCCGTAATATTACGGTGGCTTGCAAGCCAGTGTCAGTCCCATAATACTAGGCCAAAATTCTATTGCTATCAAATCTGATGGAAGAAAGCTGGTAGGCCTACACGTGAGACAATGGGTCTGCTTGCTCGGTGTGTGCAGCATAAAAAATATCCTGCAGCACGCAGTGTATGAGAAAAAAAACTCTGACCATGTTTTTTGTTTGAAACACTGACTTTATAGTGTATTTTTGTATGGTTTAATCCTTTCAGGGTCCCCAGGCCCTCACCGAGACTTGTTCTCAGGGTCGCCAAATTTAAAAAAAAAAAAAAAAAATTCTTATGAAAAGATAGAGAATCTTTTCCTGATCATAATAACACCAAAAGTATGAAATTTGATGAAAAACTTACGGAATTATGCTCTCGCTAAGTTAGCGGCCTTGACGATGTTTACGCATCGGCGATTTTGCCCACTTTGAGCCCTATTTTCGGCCATTTCCATTGTACTAGTCGACAAAAAGCACAACTATATCGCTATAACTCCATTTTTTCTATCGAATGAGTACAAGAAATCACCCATTTACCTATTTCAACTATCCAATAAAGTGGTCAGAATTTAGCAATTTTGCCAATTTCACACAAATTTCAAAAGATGCCAATTTCCGAATAGAGTCCAGAATAAACAAGAAAGACATTCCTGGCACTAAAATAACAAGTTCTCTGTTCGTTAGTCACATCCCCAGGCCCCTCTTATATTTCTTTGGTTTCCACTTTGAATTTTTATTCTTACAAAAAATAGAAGATTTGCTGTTATGCAGACTACTGCATTAGTGTAGAAATGGTATAAATAATATCAGCACACTTGTGAAAGAATATTAGACTCACCAGATGATGTGTATTGGCATGATTTGTTTACTTTTGAACTTTGGTAAAAATCACACAATTCTGCTACTTTGAGCTCAATTTCAAGGTACTTTTCATTGTAAAACCAGTCAAAATCATCTCAATTTCTGTAATATGTCTTCCATTCTATAAAACGAGACCAGGAAAACTAGAATACAACAATAAATACTATATGAAAATACAGTGCAAAGTTGCTGTTTTAATCCAACAACACGGCCAAAGTTTTTTTTTTTTCTCATTATGCACTGTGCTGCAGGATTTTTTTTATACTGCACACACTGACCACATAGACCCATTCTTTCATATGAAGGCCTACCAGCTTTCTCTCATTAGATTTGAGGGCGCTAGAATTTAGGCGTACTAGTACGTACAAAACCCTGGGGCGTAAGCCGTACTAGTACGGCCGAAACCCTGAAAGGGTTATTTTCGTATGGTATTTATGGTTGTATTCTCGTTTTCTTGGTCTCATTTGATAGAATGGAAGATATTTTACAGAAATAGAGATGATTCTAAATGGTTTTCAGGCTAAAAGTACCTTGAAATTGAGCTCAGTATAGCGGAAATGTTCGATTTTTGCCGATGTTCAAGAGTAAACAGATCACGCCACACATCCAATACACATCAACTGGTGGGTTTAATAGGCTTTCACAAATGCAATGATATTATTGATATCCCTCTAGACCCTTATTTGTCTCTGTAATCCTTTGACTACCACCCACAGGATGGGTATGGTGTGACTACCACCCACAGGATGGGTGTGGTGTGACTACCACCCACAGGATGGGTATGGTGTGACTACCACCCACAGGATGGGTATGGTGTGACTACCACACACAGGATGGGTATGGTGTGACTACCACCCACAGGATGGGTATGGTGTGACTACCACCCACAGGATGGTGTGGTGGTGTGACTACCACCCACAGGATGGGTATGGTGTGACTACCACCCACAGGATGGGTATGGTGTGACTACCATACACAGGATGGGTATGGTGTGACTACCACCCACAGGATGGGTATGGTGTTACTACCACCCACAGGATGGGTATGGTGTGACTACCACCCACAGGATGGGTATGGGGTGACTACCACCCACTGGATGGGTATAGTGTGACTACCACCCACAGTATGGGTATGGTGTGACTACCACCCACAGGATGGGTATGGTGTGACTACCACCCACAGGATGGGTATGGGGTGACTACCACCCACAGGATGGGTATGGTGTGACTACCACCCACAGGATGGGTATGGTGTGACTACCACCCACAGGATGGGTATGGTGTGACTACCACCCACAGGATGGGTACGGTGTGACATCCACCTACAGGATGGGTATGGGGTGACTACCACCCACAGGATGGATGTGGGGTGACTACCACCCACAGGATAGGTATGGGGTGACTACCACCCACAGGATGGGTATGGTGTGACTACCACCCACAGGATGGGTATGGTGTGACTACCACCCACTGGATGGGTATGGGGTGACTACCACCCACAGGATGGGTATAGTGTGACTACCACCCACATGATGGGTATGGGGTGACTACCACCCACAGAATGGGTATGGTGTGACTACCACCCACAGGATGGGTATGGTGCGACTACCACCCACAGGATGGGTGTGGTGTGACTACCACCCACAGGATGGGTGTGGTGTGACTACCACCCACAGGATGGGTGTGGTGTGACTACCACCCACAGGATGGGTGTGGTGTGAATACCACCCACAGGATGGGTGTGGTGTGACTACCACCCACAGGATGGGTATGGTGTGACTACCACCCACAGGATGGGTGTGGTGTGACTACCACCCACAGGATGGGTATGGTGTGACTACCACACACAGGATGGGTATGGTGTGACTACCACCCACAGGATGGGTATGGTGTGACTACCACCCACAGGATGGGTATGGTGTGACTACCACCCACAGGATGGGTATGGGGTGACTACCACCCACAGGATGGGTATAGTGTGACTA
>NC_069429.1:43781030-43804539 GCF_026875155.1 Cherax quadricarinatus | reverse complement strand
TCTTGGTATCTGACAAGGGGCGTGACACCAATTTCCACAGAAATGACAATTTATGCATGTGGAAGCCGTTGTTTGACTGACCACAGACTACACACAGCTTCATAATGATTTAAAATGGTTGATTTACTGCAATTCTACTAGCAACCTCTTGAATATTCTATTAATAACCTGCTAGGTGGTGCACAACGAAACCGTTTGAAACCAGTCCAGGGTTCGGACCAGTCAAGGGTTCGGACCAGTCAAGGGTTCGGACCAGTCAAGGGTTCGGACCAGTCTATCTGATCTGATCAGTGGGTCACTTATTTTAAACCATACTGGTCGGTGATTTGAGCTAACACATGAAGGATCTACTGGAAATTATCTACCCGAGTAATATGTGATTTGATTGATACAAAAGTATAACTTGCGTGTTGAAGAGCCGGTGACTGCTGGCACTCCTACAATGACGAACGGTCGAGCCTCCACCTTTGTTTATCAATCGCTGTATCTAGCTTCTCTATTTTTTTTTTTCCGTCTCCACCACAATAAATGCTATATTATCACTATAGTTGACTGGTGCAAATTTTGGAGGAAAGGGCGCTTTTTCTGTAGTAATAATTGCTTCTCGTTGTGTATATTGTGACCGCTGGTAACTACAGGTTATATGAAATTCACAGTAACGTCTGGTATTTCAAGAAAAAGAAACTAATGAAAGTCACTCCACTTCACTAAGTACCATTATAATACTGGTTAGTTGCTACTACAACACTGTATTCTGCTATTCACTGGTATCACTAGATTATATGCGAGTACACTAGCAGGCCAGGAAGATTATTAAAAACAGCTGACCTGTGGTAAGTTTCTGGCGACTTCTGGCACCTGCCTCTATAGGCTTATCACTTCATTTACAAATTCACCTGTTTTCAAATGACACTTTAGCCTTTATCATCAATATACTAGGGTATGGGGTGACTACCACCCACAGGATGGGTATGGTGTGACTACCACCCACAGGATGGGTATGGTGTGACTACCACCCACAGGATGGGTATGGTGTGACTACCATCCACAGGATGGGTATGGGGTGACTACCACCCACAGGATGGGTGTGGGGTGACTACCATGCACAGGATGTGTGTGGGGTGACTACCACCCACAGAATGGGTATGGTGTAACTACCACCCACAGGATGGGTGAGGGGTGACTACCACCCACAGGATGGGTGTGGTGTGACTACCACCCACAGGATGGGTATGGTGTCACTACCACCCACAGGATGCATATGGTGTGACTACCACCCACAGGATGGGTATGGGGTGACTTCCACCCACAGGATGGGTATGGTGTGACTACCACCCACAGGATGGGTATGGGGTGACTACCACCCACAAGATGGGTATGGGGTGGCTACCACCCACAGGATGGGAACGGTGTGACTTCCACCCACAGGATGGGTATGGGGTGACTACCACCCACAGGATGGATGTGGGGTGACTACTACCCACAGGATGGGTGTGGTGTGACTACCACCCACAGGATGGGTGTGGTGTGACTACCACCCACAGGATGGGTATGGTGTGACTACCATCCACAGGATGGGTGTGGTGTGACTACCACCCACAGGATGGGTATGGGGTGACTACCACCCACAGGATGGGTATGGTGTGACTACCACACACAGGATGGGTATGGTGTGACTACCACCCACAGGATGGGTGTGGTGTGTCTACCACCCACAGGATGGGTGTGGTGTGACTACCACCCACAGGATGGGTGTGGTGTGACTACCACCCACAGGATGGGTGTGGTGTGACTACCACCCACAGGATGGGTGTGGTGTGACTACCACCCACAGGATGGGTATGGGGTGACTACCACCCACAGGATGGGTATGGTGTGACTACCACACACAGGAAGGGTATGGTGTGATTACCACCCACAGGATGGGTATGGTGTGACTACCACCCACAGGATGGGTATGGTGTGACTACCACCCACAGGATGGGTATGGGGTGACTACCACCCACAGGATGGGTATAGTGTGACTACCACCCACAGTATGGGTATGGTGTGACTACCATCCACAGGATGGGTATGGTGTGACTACCACCCACAGGATGGGTATGGGGTGACTACCACCCACAGGATGGGTATGGTGTGACTACCACCCACAGGATGTGTATGGTGTGACTACCACCCACAGGATGGGTATGGTGTGACTACCACCCACAGGATGGGTGTGGGGTGACTACCACCCACAGGATGGGTGTGGTTTGACTACCACCCACAGGATGGGTATGGTGTGACTACCACCCACAAGATGCGTATGGTGCGACTACCACCCACAGGATGGGTATGGGGTGACTACCACCCACAGGATGGGTATGGTGTGACTACCACCCACAGGATGGGTATGGTGTGACTACCACCCACAGGATGGGTATGGTGTGACTACCACCCATAGGATGGGTATGGGGTGAGTACCACCAACAGGAAAGGTGTGGGGTGACTACTACCCACAGGATGGGTATGGGGTGACTACCACCCACAGGATGGGTATGGTGTGACTACCACCCACAGGATGGGTATGGTGTGACTACCACCCATAGGATGGGTATGGTGTGACTACCACCCATAGGATGGGTATGGGGTGAGTACCACCAACAGGAAAGGTGTGGGGTGACTACTACCCACAGGATGGGTATGGGGTGACTACTACCCACAGGATGGGTATGGTGTGACTACCTGGAGTTTTACCTGGAGAGAGTTCCGGGGGTCAACGCCCCCGCGGCCCGGTCTGTGACCATGCCTCCTGGTGGATCAGAGCCTGATCAACCAGGCTGTTGCTGCTGGCTGCACGCAAACCAACGTACGAGCCACAGCCCGGCTGATCCGGAACTGACTTTAGGTGCTTGTCCAGTGCCAGCTTGAAGGGGGGCTGTAGGGCAATTTTCCGCGCGCGCTCACCGAAAAATCGAAAAAATATGGAAATAGAGTTATATATACTGAAAAATAGCTCAACTCTTTGGCAACACAATGGTACCAGAATGAATGTTCTACGACGTTTCTACAAGAAATTATAGTCATTTATATCAGGTATGGTGACGGCGATGTTGGTACCGAGTCTGCTCACGGCCCATATATATTTTGGAAAATTTTCCTTGTTTTTTATCGCTTTTTCTTGCATTATACTTTCTAATATAATAACTGACTACTTGGCATCATAAAACTGAAGACGGAGCTTATCCCTTGATTCAGCAACAGTCATTAATCATATCATGATGCGCGGGAGGGTTGCCGCGCCAGGAGAAATCACTCATTATTACGCTTATATCAGCTTATATATCAACTCTACAGCTTATTTTTCTATCAGAATTGATCTAATATGATATAATAAACACTATAAATAACATACAAACATGTTATATACTCTAGACTGAATAAAATAGGCCATAAAATGGCTCAGAGATTATCGGGAATATTTTGATAAATATTGAGTTACTCCTCTCCAGGTCGTATTCTTTAGTCTGTAAGTAAGAGAAAACGGTGTTTAGAGGCTAACTGCACTAGAACATCTGTTTACTAAGAAATACACCCAAACAAACGCGATTTTCGCGAAAATTTTTTTTTTTTTTTGAGACGGGGGCCGGCCGGCGCTCTCGGCCGATATCTCGGAAGTAACTTATTCAACAATTGATAAACTTTTTCCCTTTATTACTGAATTAAATGGAATATAATACTCACAAAAGTTGTACAATATTGATTTCTCTTTTTTTCTGTGACCAAATTTTGGAAATATTCCCAATACTTTGGGAGTTATGTGGGAGTAAAGGGCAGATGTTTTTGCAATATTCCAGGAACTAACAAACTTTATTTTTTTTGTGAAATAAAGAAACGTTCATTTAAAGAAAAGTGGTCACAGAAAATAAAAATAAGCATTGTTCTCTCGGCACCAAGTGTCCAAACATACTTACGTAGTCCCATATAGGAGAAAAGTTTATCACTATGGCATTTTCAGTAAATCAGTCATTTCTCAGTTGTTGTTTGAGGTATATTTTTGATAAATATTTTCAAGAAAGAGTGAAACGACTTTGTCTTGTGTACCAAAACTGGAGAAAATCGGACAGTAAACAACGGAGTTACAGATTTTGCCCGACGGCCCCCTTTAGGTGCTTGTCCAGTGCCAGCTTGAAGACTGCCAGGGGTCTGTTGGTAATCCCCCTTATGTGTGCAGGGAGGAAGTTGAACAGTCTCGGGCCCCTGACACTTATTGTATGGTCTCTTAACGTGCTAGTGACACCCCTGCTTTTCATTGGGGGGATGGTGCATCGTCTGCCAAGTCTTTTGCTTTCGTAGTGAGTGATTTTCGTGTGCAAGTTCGGTACTAGTCCCTCTAGGATTTTCCAGGTGTATATAATCATGTATCTCTCCCTCCTGCGTTCCAGGGAATACAGGTTTAGGAACCTCAAGCGCTCCCAATAATTGAGGTGTTTTATCTCCGTTATGCGCGCCGTGAAAGTTCTCTGTACATTTTCTAGGTCGGCAATTTCACCTGCCTTGAAAGGTGCTGTTAGTGTGCAGCAATATTCCAGCCTAGATAGAACAAGTGACCTGAAGAGTGTCATCATGGGCTTGGGCCTCCCTAGTTTTGAAGGTTCTCATTATCCATCCTGTCATTTTTCTAGCAGATGCGATTGATACAGTGTTATGGTCCTACCACCCATAAGATGGGTATGGGGTGGCTACCACCCACGGGATGGGTACGGTGTGACTTCCACCCACAGGATGGGTATGGTGTGACTACCACCCACAGGATGGGTGTGGGGTGACTACCACCCACAGGATGGGTGTGGGGTGACTACCACCCACAGGATGGGTGTGGGGTGACTAGAACCCACAGGATGGGTATGGTGTGACTACTACCCACAGGATGGGTGTGGGGTGACTACCACCCACAGGATGGGTATGGTGTGACTACCACCCACAGGATGGGTATGGTGTGACTACCACCCACAGGATGGGTATGGTGTGACTACCACCCACAGGATGGGTATGGCGTGACTACCACCCACAGGATGGGTATAGTGTGACTACCACCCACAGTATGGGTATGGTGTGACTACCACCCACAGGATGGGTATGGTGTGACTACCACCCACAGGATGGGTATGGGGTGACTACCACCCACAGGATGGGTATGGTGTGACTACAACCCACAGGATGGGTATGGTGTGACTACCACCCACAGGATGGGTACGGTGTGACTTCCACCCACAGGATGGGTATGGGGTGACTACCACCCACAGGATGAATGTGGGGGACTACCACCCACAGGATAGGTATGGGGTGACTACCACCCACAGGATGGGTATGGTGTGACTACCACCCACAGGATGGGTATTCTGTGACTACCACCCACTGGATGGGTATGGGGTGACTACCACCCACAGGATGGGTATAGTGTGACTACCACCCACAGGATGGGTATGGGGTGACTACCACCCACAGGATGGGTATGGTGTGACTACCACTCACAGGATGGGTATTGTGTGACTACCACCCACAGGATGGGTATGGTGTGACTACCACCCACAGGATGGGTGTGGGGTGACTACCACCCACAGGATGGGTGTGGGGTGACTACCACCCACAGGATGGGTGAGGGGTGACTAGAACCCACAGGATGGGTATGGTGTGACTACTACCCACAGGATGGGTGTGGGGTGACTACCACCCACAGGATGGGTATGGTGTGACTACCACCCACAGGATGGGTGTGGTGTGACTACTACCCACAGGATGGGTATGGTGTGACTACCACCCACAGGATGCGTATGGTGTGACTACCACCCACAGGATGGGTATGGGATGACTTCCACCCACAGGATGGGTATGGTGTGACTACCACCCACAGGATGGGTATGGGGTGACTACCACCCACAGGATGGGTATGGTGTGACTACCACCCACAGGATGGGTGTGGGGTGACTACCACCCACAGGATGGGTGTGGGGTGACTACCACCCACAGTATGGGTGTTGGGTTACTACCTCCCACAGGATGGGTATGGTGTGACTACCACCCACAGGATGGGTGTGGCGTGACTGCCACCCACAGGATGGGTATGGTGTGACTACCACCCACAGGATGCGTATGGTGTGACTACCACCCACAGGATGGGTATGGGATGACTACCACCCACAGGATGGGTATGGTGTGACTACCACCCACAGGATGGGTATGGGGTGACTACCACCCACAGGATAGGTGTGGGGTGACTACCATCCACAGGATGGGTGTGGGGTGACTACCACCCACAGGATGGGTGTGGGGTGACTACCACCCACAGGATGGGTATGGTGTGACTACCACCCACAGGATGAGTATGGGGTGAATGCCACCCACAGGATGGGTATGGTGTGACTTCCACCCACAGGATGGGTATGGGGTGAGTACCACCCACAGGATGGGTGTGGGGTGACTACCACCAACAGGATGTGTATGGTGTGACTACCACCCACAGGATGGGTATGCGGTGACTACCACCCACAGGATAGGTGTTTGGTGACTACCACCCACAGGATGGGTATGGTGTGACTACCACCCACAGGATGGGTATGGGGTGACTACCACCCACAGGATTGCTGTGGGGTGACTACCACCCATAGGATGGGTATGGGGTGACTACCACCCACAGGATGGGAGTGGGGTGACTACCACCCACAGGAAAGGTGTGGGGTGACTACCACCTACAGGATGGGTGTGGGGTGTCTACCACCCACAGGATGGGTATGGTGTGACTACCACCCACAAGATGGGTATGGGGTGGCTACCACCCACAGGATGGATGTGGGGTGACTACCACCCACAGGATAGGTATGGGGTGACTACCACCCACAGGATGGGTATGGTGTGACTACCACCCACAGGATGGGTATTCTGTGACTACCACCCACAGGATGGGTATTGTGTGACTACCACCCACAGGATGGGTATGGGGTGACTACCACCCACAGGATGGGTATGGTGTGACTACCACCCACAGGATGGGTGTGGGGTGACTACCACCCACAGGATGGGTGTGGGGTGACTACCACCCACAGGATGGGTATGGGGTGACTACCACCCACAGGATGGGTATAGTGTGACTACCACCCACAGGATGGGTATGGGGTGACTACCACCCACAGGATGGGTATGGTGTGACTACCACCCACAGGATGGGTATGGTGTGACTACCACCCACAGGATGGGTGTGGGGTGACTACCACCCACAGGATGGGTGTGGGGTGACTACCACCTACAGGATGGGTGTGGGGTGACTAGAACCCACAGGATGGGTATGGTGTGACTACTACCCACAGGATGGGTGTGGGGTGACTACCACCCACAGGATGGGTATGGTGTGACTACCACCCACAGGATGGGTGTGGTGTGACTACCACCCACAGGATGGGTATGGTGTGACTACCACCCACAGGATGCGTATGGTGTGACTACCACCCACAGGATGGGTATGGGATGACTTCCACCCACAGGATGGGTATGGTGTGACTACCACCCACAGGATGGGTATGGGGTGACTACCACCCACAGGATGGGTATGGTGTGACTACCACCCACAGGATGGGTGTGGGGTGACTACCACCCACAGGATGGGTGTGGGGTGACTACCACCCACAGTATGGGTGTTGGGTTACTACCTCCCACAGGATGGGTATGGTGTGACTACCACCCACAGGATGGGTGTGGCGTGACTGCCACCCACAGGATGGGTATGGTGTGACTACCACCCACAGGATGCGTATGGTGTGACTACCACCCACAGGATGGGTATGGGATGACTACCACCCACAGAATGGGTATGGTGTGACTACCACCCACAGGATGGGTATGGGGTGATTACCACCCACAGGATAGGTGTGGGGTGACTACCATCCACAGGATGGGTGTGGGGTGACTACCACCCACAGGATGGGTATGGTGTGACTACCACCCACAGGATGAGTATGGGGTGACTGCCACCCACAGGATGGGTATGGTGTGACTTCCACCCACAGGATGGGTATGGGGTGAGTACCACCCACAGGATGGGTGTGGGGTGACTACCACTCACAGGATAGGTATGGGGTGACTACCGCTCACAGGATGGGTATGGTGTGACTACCACCCACAGGATGGTTATGGGGTGACTACCACCCATAGGATGGGTATGGGGTGACTACCACCCACAGGATGGGTGTGGGGTGACTACCACCCACAGGATGGGTGTGGGGTGACTACCACCAACAGGATGGGTATGGTGTGACTACCACCCACAGGATGGGTATGCGGTGACTACCACCCACAGGATAAGTGTTTGGTGACTACCACCCACAGGATGGGTATGGGATGACTGCCACCCACAGGATGGGTGTGGGGTAACTACCACCCACAGGATGGGTATGGGGTAACTACCACCACAGGATGGGTATGGGGTAACTACCACCCACAGGATGGGTATGGGGTAACTACCACCCACAGGATGGGTGTGGGATGATTGCCACCCACAGGATGGGTGTGGGGTAACTACCACCCACAGGATGGGTATGGGATGACTGCCACCCACGGGATGGGTGTGGGGTAACTACCACCCACAGGATGGGTATGGGGTAACTACCACCCACAGGATGGGTATGGGGTAACTACCACCCACAGGATGGGTATGAGGTACATAATGAAGATATTAAGCCAACTAACCCTAACACAGTCACTTTCACAATGCTGTTGTCAGATACATATTCATCACTTAACAAGTTGTGAACTTCTGTGCATTACCATACAATGTTGTTTGAACCTAAGCTGCCCACTGCTCGATGACCACCACAGAGGTCAACCCTGACCCTTGGCTAAAAAAAAAAAAAAAAAAAAAAACTATGCTTACTGTTAACCTTTAAATTGTCGAAACTCTGGCTCACAAACTTGCTCTCAGTGTTGAAGAATTTAAAAAAAAAAGTATTTTTTTCTTATGAGACGATAGAGAATTTTTTCCTGATAGTAATGACACCAAATGTGCAAAAATTTCACAGAAAACTTATTGAATTACACTCTTGTGAAGTTGGCAGTATACAGTAGGGCCCCGGTTTATGGCATTTTGCTTTCCGACATTCTGCTAATACGGTCATGGCAAATTATGGCCAAAACTCACTATACGGCTCCCCCCACCTGACTTTCTAATACGGTCACGGCGCCCCACCCGGTTTGTTTACATTCTCTGAGAGATCCATAAGCACTAAGTCTCTCTTATGTCTGAAAACTCCAAATTTCAAGTGGTTTTTAAAGTATTTCATACTTTATTTTACTCTGATAATTATACTTATATATACCTGTACCAAAATAAACTTACATACTGTGCTGGCATGCAGGTTCACATTAAAATCAGTAAGAATGTCTTATGTCTCCAGACGTCATATTAGTAATAATAATAATAATCACCGAGCCATTAAATGTCGTATATTACGTTAATATACATATTTTCATTAACCCATGTATAATATTTTTTCAAAATTATATAAAAAACACGATACATAACATATAAAGATGATAAATATACCCCACAGTAGAATACATAAACATAAACATGAGATGTGGTAGCCAGACGACTTGTAGGAGTGACGGCAAGAATAACATACTTTTATGACGACAGGTGCATACATGAAGGGGATTACTAATAGACCCCCAGCTGTCTTCAAAAGAGAACCAGCTGGGCTGTGGTTTGTATGTCAGTTTGTGTGCAGCTGACAGTAACAGCATGGTTGATGAGGCCTTGATCCACCGTGAGGCCTGGTCATGGCCAAGGCCATATGAGCTTTGATCCCCCTGGACACCCTCCGGTATACACACCATCACCAGCCAAGGCCATATGAGCTTTGATCCCCCTGGACACCCTCTGGTATACACACCATCACCAGCCAAGGCCATATGAGCTTTGATCCCCTGGACACCTCCGGTATACACACAATCACCAGCCAAGGCCATATGAGCTTTGATCCCCCTGGACACCCTCCGGTATACACACCATCACCTGCCAAGGCCATATGAGCTTTGATCCCCCTGGACACCCTCCGGTATACACACCATCACCAGCCAAGGCCATATGAGCTTTGATCCCCCTGGACACCCTCCGGTATACACACCATCACCAGCCAAGGCCATATGAGCTTTGATCCCCCTGGACACCCTCCAGTATACACACCATCACCAGCCAAGGCCATATGAGCTTTGATCCCCCTGAACACCCTCTGGTATACACACCATCACCAGCCAAGGCCATATGAGCTTTGATCCCCCTGAACACCCTCCGGTATACACACCATCACCAGCCAAGGCCATATGAGCTTTGATCCCCCTGAACACCCTCCGGTATACACACCATCACCAGCCAAGGCCATATGAGCTTTGATCCGCCTGAACACCCTCTGGTATACACACCATCACCAGCCAAGGCCATATGAGCTTTGATCCCCCCTGGACACCCCCGGTATACACACCATCACCAGCCAAGGCCATATGAGCTTTGATCCCCCTGGACACCCCTCCGGTATACACTCCATCACCAGCCAAGGCCATATGAGCTTTGATCCCCCTGGACACCCTCCGGTATACACACCATCACCAGCCAAGGCCATATGAGCTTTGATCCCCCTGGACACCCTCCGGTATACACACCATCACCAGCCAAGGCCATATGAGCTTTGATCCCCTGAACACCCTCGGTATACACACCATCACCAGCCAAGGCCATATGAGCTTTGATCCCCTGAACACCCTCGGTATACACACCATCACCAGCCAAGGCCATATGAGCTTTTATCCCCCTGAACACCCTCCGGTATACACACCATCACCAGCCAAGGCCATATGAGCTTTGATCCCCCTGGACCCCTCCGGTATACACACCATCACCAGCCAAGGCCATATAAGCTTTGATCCCCCTGGACACCCTCCGGTATACACACCATCACCAGCCAAGGCCATATGAGCTTTGATCACCCCTGAACACCCTCCGGTATACACACCATCACCAGCCAAGGCCATATGATGTTTGATCCCCCTGAACACCTCCAGTATACACACCATCACCAGCCAAGGCCATAATGAGCTTTGATCCCCCTGAACACCTCCGCTATACACACCATCACCAGCCAAGGCCATATGAGCTTTGATCCCCCTGAACACCCTCCGGTATACACACCATCACAGCCAAGGCCATATGAGCTTTGATCCCCCTGGACACCCTCCGGTATACACACCATCACCAGCCAAGGCCATATGAGCTTTGATCCCCTGGACACCCTCCGGTATACACACCATCACCAGCCAAGCCATATGAGCTTTGATCCCCCTGAACACCCTCCAGTATACACACCATCACCAGCCAAGGCCATATGAGCTTTGATCCCCCTGGACACCCTCCGGTATACACACCATCACCAGCCAAGGCCATATGAGCTTTGATCCCCCTGGACACCCTCGGTATACACACCATCACCAGCCAAGGCCATATGAGCTTTTGATCCCCCTGGACACCCTCCGGTATACACACCATCACCAGCCAAGGCCATATGAGCTTTGATCCCCCTGAACACCCTCCGGTATACACACCATCACCAGCCAAGGCCATATGAGCTTTGATCCCCCTGAACACCCTCCGGTATACACACCATCACCAGCCAAGGCCATATGAGCTTTGATCCCCCTGAACACCCTCCGGTATACACACCATCACCAGCCAAGGCCATATGAGCTTTGATCCCCCTGAACACCCTCCGGTATACACACCATCACCAGCCAAGGCCATATGAGCTTTGATCCCCCTGGACACCCTCCGGTATACACACCATCACCAGCCAAGGCCATATGAGCTTTTGATCCCCTGGACACCTCCGGTATACCACCATCACCAGCCAAGGCCATATGAGCTTTGATCCCCTGGACACCCTCGGTATACACACCATCACCAGCCAAGGCCATATGAGCTTTGATCCCCCTGAACACCCTCCGGTATCACACCATCACCAGCCAAGGCCATATGAGCTTTGATCCCCTGGACACCCTCCGGTATACACACCATCACCAGCCAAGGCCATATGAGCTTTGATCCCCCTGAACACCCTCCGGTATACACACCATCACCAGCCAAGGCCATATGAGCTTTGATCCCCCTGAAACACCCTCCGGTATACACACCATCACCAGCCAAGGCCATATGAGCTTTGATCCCCCTGGAACACCCTCTGGTATACACACCATCACCAGCCAAGGCCATATGAGCTTTGATCCCCCTGAACACCTCCGGTATACACACCATCACCAGCCAAGGCCATATGAGCTTTGATCCCCCTGAACACCCTCCGGTATACACACCATCACCAGCCAAGGCCATATGAGCTTTGATCCCCCTGAACACCCTCCAGTATACACACCATCACCAGCCAAGGCCATATGAGCTTTGATCCCCTGAACACCCTCCGGTATACACACCATCACCAGCCAAGGCCATATGAGCTTTGATCCCCTGAACACCCTCCGGTATACACACCATCACCAGCCAAGGCCATATGAGCTTTGATCCCCCTGAACACCCTCCGTATACACACATCACCAGCCAAGGCCATATGAGCTTTGATCCCCCTGAACACCCTCCGGTATACACACCATCACCAGCCATAGGCCATATGAGCTATGATCCCCCTGAACACCCTCCGGTATACACACCATCACCAGCCAAGGCCATATGAGCTTTGATCCCCCTGGACACCCTCCGGTATACACACCATCACCAGCCAAGGCCATATGAGCTATGATCCCCCTGAACACCCTCCGGTATACACACCATCACCAGCCAAGGCCATATGAGCTATGATCCCCCTGAACACCCTCCGGTATACACACCATCACCAGCCAAGGCCATATGAGCTATGATCCCCCTGAACACCCTCCAGTATACACACCATCACCAGCCAAGGCCATATGAGCTTTGATCCCCCTGAACACCCTCCGGTATACACACCATCACCAGCCAAGGCGATATGAGCTTTGATCCCCCTGAACACCCTCCGGTATACACACCATCACCAGCCAAGGCCATATGAGCTTTGATCCCCCTGAACACCCTCCGGTATACACACCATCACCAGCAAAGGCCAGATGAGCTTTGATCCCCCTGAACACCCTCCGGTATACACACCATCACCAGCCAAGGCCATATGAGCTATGATCCCCCTGAACACCCTCCGGTATACACACCATCACCAGCCAAGGCCATATGAGCTTTGATCCCCCTGAACACCCTCCGGTATACACACCATCACCAGCCAAGGCCATATGAGCTATGATCCCCCTGAACACCCTCCGGTATACACACCATCACCAGCCAAGGCATATGAGCTTTGATCCCCCTGGACACCCTCCAGTATTCACCATCACCGCACCAGGCCATATGAGCTATGATCCCCTGAACACCCTACGGTATACACACCATCACCAGCCAGGCCATATGAGCTATGATCCCCCTGAACACCCTCCGGTATACACACCATCACCAGCCAAGGCCATATGAGCTATGATCCCCCTGAACACCCTCCGGTATACACACCATCACCAGCCAAGGCCATATGAGCTTGATCCCCCTGAACACCCTCCGGTATACACACCATCACCAGCCAAGGCCATATGAGCTTTGATCCCCCTGAACACCCTCCGGTATACACACCATCACCAGCCAAGGCCATATGAGCTTTGATCCCCCTGAACACCCTCGGTATACACACCATCACCAGCCAAGGCCATATGAGCTTCGATCCCCTGAACACCCTCCGGTATACACACCATCACCAGCCAGGCCATATGAGCTATGATCCCCTGAACACCCTCCGGTATACACACCATCACCAGCCAAGGCCATATGAGCTTTGATCCCCCTGAACACCCTCCGGTATACACACCATCACCAGCCAAGGCCATATGAGCTTTGATCCCCCTGAACACCCTCCGGTATACACACCATCACCAGCCAAGGCATATGAGCTTTGATCCCCTGAACACCTCCGGTATACACACCATCACCAGCCAAGGCCATATGAGCTTTGATCCCCTGAACACCCTCGGTATACACACCATCACCAGCCAAGGCCATATGAGCTTTGATCCCCTGAACACCCTCCGGTATACACACCATCACCAGCCAAGGCATATGAGCTTTGATCCCCCTGAACACCCTCCGGTATACACACCCATCACCGCAAGGCCATATGAGCTTTGATCCCCCTGAACCCCTCGGTATACACACCATCACCAGCCAAGGCCATATGGAGCTTTGATCCCCTGGACACCCTCCGGTATACACACCATCACCGGCCAAGGCCTTATGAGCTTTGATCCCCCTGAACACCCTCTGGTATACACACCATCACCAGCCAAGGCCATATGAGCTTTGATCCCCTGAACACCCTCCGGTATACACACCATCACCAGCAAGGCCATATGAGCTTTGATCCCCCTGAACACCCCGGTATACACACCATCACAGCCAAGGCCATATGAGCTTTGATCCCCCTGAACACCCTCCGGTATACACACCATCACCAGCCAAGGCCATATGAGCTTTGATCCCCTGAACACCCTCCGGTATACACACCATACCAGCAAGGCCATATGAGCTATGATCCCCCTGAACACCCTCCGGTATACACACCATCACCAGCCAAGGCCATATGAGCTTTGATCCCCCTGAACACCCTCCGGTATACACACCATCACCAGCCAAGGCCATATGAGCTTTGATCCCCCTGAACACCCTCTGGTATACACACCATCACCAGCCAAGGCCATATGAGCTTTGATCCCCTGAACACCTCTGGTATACACACCATCACCAGCCAAGGCCATATGAGCTTTGATCCCCCTGGACACCCTCCGGTATACACACCATCACCAGCCAAGGCCATATGAGCTTTGATCCCACTGAACACCCTCCGGTATACACACCATCACCAGCCAAGGCCATATGAGCTTTGATCCCCTGAACACCCTCCGGTATACACACCATCACCAGCCAAGGCCATATGAGCTATGATCCCCCTGAACACCCTCCGGTATACACACCATCACCAGCCAAGGCCATATGAGCTTTGATCCCTCTGAACACCCTCCGGTATACACACCATCACTAGCCAAGGCCATATGAGCTTTGATCCCCCTGGATACCCTCCGGTATACACACCATCACCAGCCAAGGCCATATGAGCTTTGATCCCCCTGAACACCCTCCGGTATACACACCATCACCAGCCAAGGCCATATGAGCTTTGATCCCCCTGAACACCCTCCGGTATACACACCATCACCAGCCAAGGCAATATGAGCTTTGATCCCCCTGGACACCCTCCGGTATACACACCATCACCAGCCAAGGCCATATGAGCTATGATCCCCCTGAACACCCTCCAGTATACACACCATCACCAGCCAAGGCCATATGAGCTATGATCCCCCTGAACACCCTCCGGTATACACACCATCACCAGCCAAGGCCATATGAGCTATGATCCCCCTGGACACCCTCCGGTATACACACCATCACCAGCCAAGGCCATATGAGCTTTGATCCCACTGTACACCCTCCGGTATACACACCATCACCAGCCAAGGCCATATGAGCTATGATCCCCCTGAACACCCTCCGGTATACACACCATCACCAGCTAAGGCCATATGAGCTTTGATCCCCCTGAACACCCTCTGGTATACACACCATCACCAGCCAAGGCCATATGAGCTATGATCCCCTGAACACCCTCGGTATACACACCATCACCAGCCAAGGCCATATGAGCTATGATCCCCCTGAACACCCTCCGGTATACACACCATCACCAGCCAAGGCAATATGAGCTATGATCCCCCTGAACACCCTCCGGTATACACACCATCACCAGCCAAGGCCATATGAGCTATGATCCCCCTGAACACCCTCCGGTATACACACCATCACCAGCCAAGGCAATATGAGCTATGATCCCCCTGGACACCCTCTGGTATACACATCATCACCAGCCAAGGCCATATGAGCTATGATCCCCCTGAACACCCTCCGGTATACACACCATCACCAGCCAAGGCAATATGAGCTATGATCCCCTGAACACCTCGGTATACACACCATCACCAGCCAAGGCAATATGAGCTATGATCCCCCTGAACACCCTCCGGTATACACACCATCACCAGCAAAGGCAATATGAGCTATGATCCCCCTGAACACCCTCCGGTATACACACCATCACCAGCCAAGGCCATATGAGCTATGATCCCCCTGAACACCCTCCGGTATACACACCATCACCAGCCAAGGCAATATGAGCTATGATCCCCCTGGACACCCTCCGGTATACACACCATCACCAGCCAAGGCCATATGAGCTGTGATCCCCCTGAAGACCCTCCGGTATACACACCATCACCAGCCATGGCCATATGAGCTATGATCCCCCTGAACACCCTCCGGTATACACACCATCACCAGCCAAGGCAATATGAGCTATGATCCCCCTGAACACCCTCCGGTATACACACCATCACCAGCCAAGGCAATATGAGCTTTGATCCCCCTGAACACCCTCGGTATAACACCATCACCAGCCAAGGCCATATGAGCTATGATCCCCCTGAACACCCTCCGGTATACACACCATCACCAGCTAAGGCCATATGAGCTATGATCCCCCTGGACACCCTCCGGTATACACACCATCACCAGCCAAGGCCATATGAGCTTTGATCCCACTGGACACCCTCCGGTATACACACCATCACCAGCCAAGGCCATATGAGCTATGATCCCCCTGAACACCCTCCGGTATACACACCATCACCAGCCAAGGCCATATGAGCTTTGATCCCCCTGAACACCCTCTGGTATACACACCATCACCAGCCAAGGCCATATGAGCTATGATCCCCCTGAACACCCTCCGGTATACACACATCACAGCCAAGGCCATATGAGCTATGATCCCTGAACACCTCCGGTATACACACCATCACCAGCAAAGGCCATATGAGCTATGATCCCCCTGAACACCCTCCGGTATACACACCATCACCAGCCAAGGCAATATGAGCTATGATCCCCCTGAACACCCTCCGGTATACACACCATCACCAGCCAAGGCCATATGAGCTATGATCCCCCTGAACACCCTCCGGTATACACACCATCACCAGCCAAGGCAATATGAGCTTTGATCCCCTGAACACCTCCGGTATACACACCATCACCAGCCAAGGCCATATGAGCTTTGATCCCCCTGAACACCCTCCGGTATACACACCATTACCAGCCAAGGCAATATGAGCTATGATCCCCCTGAACACCCTCCGGTATACACACCATCACCAGCCAAGGCAATATGAGCTATGATCCCCTGAACACCCTCCGGTATACACACCATCACCAGCCAAGGCAATATGAGCTATGATCCCCCTGAACACCCTCCGGTATACACACCATCACCAGCCAAGGCAATATGAGCTATGATCCCCCTGAACACCCTCCGATATTACACACCATCACCAGCCAAGGCATATGAGCTATGATCCCCCTGAACACCCTCCGGTATACACACCATCACCAGCCAAGGCATTGAGCTATGATCCCCCTGAAACACCCTCCGGTATACACACCATCACCAGCCAAGGCCATATGAGCTATGATCCCCCTGAACACCCTCCGGTATACACACCATCACCAGCCAAGGCCATATGAGCTATGATCCCCCTGAACACCCTCCGGGTATACACCCATCACCAGCCAAGGCAATATGAGCTATGATCCCCTGAACACCCTCCGGTATAACACCCATCACCAGCCAAGGCAATATGAGCTATGATCCCCTGAACACCCCTCCGGTATAACACACCATCACCAGCCAAGGCCATATGAGCTATGATCCCCCTGAACACCCTCCGCTATACACACCATCACCAGCCAAGGCCATATGAGCTATGATCCCCCTGAACACCCTCCGGTATACACACCATCACCAGCCAAGGCCATATGAGCTATGATCCCCCTGAACACCCTCCGCTATACACACCATCACCAGCCAAGGCCATGTGAGCTATGATCCCCCTGAACACCCTCCGGTATACACACCATCACCACAAATGCACCATGCTTAAAATTATCTGTTATCATTATTTTTTTTGTTAACAATAAGTCTTTGATTCCTATACTTCTTTCCACTTCCAGAATCTCTCACATTTGTCTTGACTGCCAGGATTGCTATCCTAACATGATGGTATGTGAAGGTGTGCACAGAGAACTGATGGTATGTGAAGGTGTGCACAGAGAACTGATGGTATATGAAGGTGTGCACAGAGAACTGATGGTATGTGAAGGTGTGCACAGAGAACTGATGGTATGTGAAGGTGTGCATAGAGAACTGATGGTATATGAAGGTGTGCACAGAGAACTGATGGTATGTGAAGGTGTGCACAGAGAACTGATGGTATATGAAGGTGTGCACAGAGAACTGATGGTATGTGAAGGTGTGCACAGAGAACTGATGGTATGTGAAGGTGTGCACAGAGAACTGATGATATGTGAAGGTGTTTACCTGGAGTTTACCTGGAGAGAGTTTCGGGGGTCAACGCCCCCGCGGCCCGGTCTGTGACCAGGCCTCCTGGTGGATCATCGCCTGATCAACCAGGCTGTTGCTGCTGGCTGCACGCAAACCAACGTACGAGCCACAGCCCGGCTGATCAGGAACTGACTTTAGGTGCTTGTCCAGTGCCAGCTTGAAGACTGCCAGGGGTCTGTTGGTAATCCCCCTTATGTGTGCTGGGAGGCAGTTGAACAGTCTCGGGCCCCTGACACTTATTGTATGGTCTCTTAACGTGCTAGTGACACCCCTGCTTTTCATTGGGGGGATGGTGCATCGTCTGCCAAGTCTTTTGCTTTCGTAGTGAGTGATTTTCGTGTGCAAGTTCGGTACTAGTCCCTCTAGGATTTTCCAGGTGTATATAATCATGTATCTCTCCCTCCTGCGTTCCAGGGAATTCAGGTTTAGAAACCTCAAGCGCTCCCAGTAATTGAGGTGTTTTATCTCCGTTATGTGCGCCGTGAAAGTTCTCTGTACATTTTCTAGGTCGGCAATTTCACCTGCCTTGAAAGGTGCTGTTAGAGTGCAGCAATATTCCAGCCTAGATAGAACAAGTGACCTGAAGAGTGTCATCATGGGCTTGGGCTCCCTAGTTTTGAAGGTTCTCATTATCCATCCTGTCATTTTTCTAGCAGATGTGATTGATACAATGTTATGGTCCTTGAAGGTGAGATCCTCCGACATAATCACTCCCAGGTCTTTGACGTTGGTGTTTCGCTCTATTTCGTGGCCAGAATTTGTTTTGTACTCTGATGAAGATTTAATTTCCTCATGTTTACCATATCTGAGTAATTGAAATTTCTCATCGTTGAACTTCATATTGTTTTCTGTAGCCCACTGAAAGATTTGGTTGATGTCCGCCTGGAGCCTTGCAGTGTCTGCAATGGAAGACACTGTCATGCAGATTCGGGTGTCATCTGCAAAGGAAGACACGGTGCTGTGGCTGACATCCTTGTCTATGTCGGATATGAGGATGAGGAACAAGATGGGAGCTAGTACTGTGCCTTGTGGAACAGAGCTTTTCACCGTAGCTGCCTCGGACTTTACTCTGTTGACGACTACTCTGTGTTCTGTTAGTGAGGAAATTATAGATCCATCGACCGACTTTTCCTGTTATTCCTTTAGCGCGCATTTTGTGCGCTATTACGCCATGGTCACACTTGTCGAAGGCTTTTGCAAAGTCTGTATATATTACATCTGCATTCTTTTTGTCTTCTAGTGCATTTTAGGACCTTGTCGTAGTGATCCAGTAGTTGAGACAGACAGGAGCGACCTGTTCTAAACCATGTTGCCCTGGGTTGTGTAACTGATGGGTTTCTAGATGGGTGGTGATCTTGCTTCTTAGGACCCTTTCAAAATTTTTTTGATATGGGATGTTAGTGCTATTGGTCTGTAGTTCTTGTTGTTGCTTACTGCCCCCTTTGTGGAGTGGGGCTATGTCTGTGTTTTTAGTAACTGAGGGACGACCCCCGTGTCCATGCTCCCTCTCCATAGGATGGAAAAGGCTCGTGATAGGGGCTTCTTGCAGTTCTTGATGAACACAGAGTTCCATGAGTCTGGCCCTGGGCAGAGTGCATGGGCATGTCATTTATCGCCTGTTCGAAGTCATTTGGCGTCAGGATAACATCGGATAGGCTTGTGTTAATCAAATTTTGTGGCTCTCTCATAAAAAATTCATTTTGATCTTCGACTCTCAGTCTGGTTAGCGGCTTGCTAAAAACTGAGTCATATTGGGACTTGAGTAGCTCACTCATTTCCTTGCTGTCATCTGTGTAGGACCCATCTTGTTTAAGTAGGGGCCCAATACTGGGCGTTGTTCTCGATTTTGATTTGGCATAGGAGAAGAAATACTTTGGGTTTTTTTTCGATTTCATTTATAGCTTTTAGTTCTTCCCGCGATTCCTGACTCCTAAAGGATTCTTTTAGCTTAAGTTCGATGCTTGCTATTTCTCTGACCAGTGTCTCCCTGCGCATTTCAGATATATTGACCTCTTTTAGCCGCTCTGTTATTCTTTTCCGTCGCCTGTAAAGGGAGCGCCTGTCTCTTTCTATTTTCATCTACTCCTCCTTTTTCTTAGAGGAATAAGCCTTGTGCATACATCGAGTGCCACCGAGTTAATCTGTTCTAGGCATAAGTTTGGGTCTGTGTGCTTAGTATATCTTCCCAGCTTATATCGGTTAGGACTTGGTTTACTTGTTCCCACTTTATGTTTTTGTTATTGAAGTTGAATTTGGTGAATGCTCCCTCGTGACTAGTCTCATTTTGTCGGTCTGGGGCTCCTCGCATACATGTCTGAACCTCAATTATGTTGTGATCTGAGTATATTGTTTTTGATATGGTGACATTTCTTATCAGATCATCATTGTTAGTGAATATGAGGTCTAGTGTATTCTCCAGTCTAGTAGGCTCTATTATTTGCTGGTTTAAATTGAATTTTGTGCAGAGATTTAAAAGCTCGTGTGAGTGTGAGTTTTCATCAGAGCTGCCCCTGGTGTTATTACTGCAACAATATTATTTGCTATATTCCTCCATTTTAGGTGCCTTAAGTTGAAATCCCCAGGAGCAAGATGTTGGTGCAGGAGCTGGAAGATTTTCCAGACAGTGGTCAATTTTTACAGCTGTTCCTGGAATTGCTGGGATGTTGCATCCGGAGGCTTGTAGACTACCACAATGATTAGGTTTTGGTTCTCGACCTTTACTGCTAAAACTTCCACTACGTCATTTGAGGCATTAGCAGTTCTGTGCAAACAAGTGACTCTGCAATTACAGGCAACCCCCCCCTTTTGCCTGTTCACTCTGTCACATCTGTATAGGTTGTAACCTGGGATCCATATTTCATTGTCCAGGTGATCCTTTATGTGGGTCTCAGTGAAAGCCGCGAACATTGCCTTTGCCTCTGCAAGCAGTCCACGGATGAAAGGTATTTTGTTGTTTTTTTGCTGGCTTTAGACCCTGTATATTTGCAAAGAAGAATGTTATCGGACTGGTGGTATTGTTGGTACTGGGGGGGATTTTTTTTCCGGCATTAGTATCTGTATCTGTTGGTTTGGAGTGGAGGCCATCGACTGTGGTTCCACTCCAGGAATGACTGGATTTGGTGTACGATTTCTGCCATTTCCTGCCAGTTTTTTTCCTTCCTGGCACTAAAAAAACCTCTCCCTCTTGAGTGGCTGTGGCTACCCAGGTTTTCCCATGGCCTGGATGTTTTGTATCTTTTTGTCCCCTTCAGATGGTATGCCTGGCAATTTAAGTTATACCACAGTCTTTCCTGTACTGAAGAGGTACACATTTCAGGGTGAAAAAGCTTACAGGAAGGGAGTTTGCATTTTCCTGTTGTCATATGGGCATGGCATTTTCTAGGGTGGTCATAGTTGCACGTCCCATCTGTTTTTCCAGATTTCCCATGCCAGCAGATACCAAGTGCATAGTATGTGCACAGGCTTGGTTTCCGCTTGCCTTGGGTTTCTGTGACTGTATTCCCTGTTGGTGCATGTTTCCCTGTCTTACTTCTATCCTCCCTAGCACCAACAATGGAGCTCCCACCAGTTGTTTTTGGTAATTTATCCTCACTATTGCTATTGGAGTCCTCTTGTTTGCTATTTCCTGCGGTATTTCTAGTTTGCAATATTGGTTTTATCTTATCTTTGACTACACTGTTTCCCTACTATGGCTCCTGTCCCCTATGAGGTCATTTATATGTATTCCTTCCTGCGTATAATTCCCGACTACCTGGACAAAATCTCCAGCTTCACCATTACTGTCTCCAGGACAGTATCTCCAGCTTCACCATTTCTGTCTCCCAGGACAGCACCTCCAGCTTCCACCATTACTGTCTCCAGGACAGCACCTCCAGCTTTACTATTACTGTCTCCCAGGACATCACCTCCAGCCTTACAGTTTGTGACTACATGGCCAGTATCAAGGCAGTACCATTCAGCCCATGACTTTTTATGTTCCCATCTGTTGTAGAAAGCTTCCAGGTTTTCTATGAAAGCAGCTTTGATATTGTCCTCTTTTAATACCCTTGTGATTTTAGTCCTCAGATTTTCCTCATTTGGGCATACCCAGAAACACTTCTCTGTTTTAATACTGCTTGTAGCTAGTTCTGGGATATCTGCACAAGGGGCGTGACACCAATTTCCACAAAAATGACAATTTATCCATGTGGAAGCCCGTTTGTTTGACTGACCACAGACTACACACAGCTTCATAATGATTTGAATGGTTGATTTACTGCAATTCTACTAGCAACCTCTTGAATATTATATTAATAACCTTAAATGAAGCTCTAGCTATTTGTATTTCTGTTTCTAACTCTTTTTGTATATTGGACAGCTTACCGTCACGTTCCTGATTTTTAATGTTGTGTTTATAAGGGCGCCTACAACCCCATCCGTTTACAGTCTGCTTTATTGTCCAACGAAACTGTTTGAAACCAGTCCCGGGTTCGGACCAGTCAAGGGTTCGGACCAGTCAAGGGTCCGGACCAGTCAATCTGCTCTGATCAGTGGGTCACTTTTTAAACATACTGGTCGGTGATTTGAGCTAACACATGAAGGATCTACTGGAAATTATCTACCCGAGTAATATGTGATTTGACTGATACAAAAGTATAACTTGCGTGTTGAAGAGCCGGTGATATCTGGCGCTCCTACAATGACGAACGGTCACCTCCTTGTTTATCAATCGCTGTATCTGGCTTTTTCTATTTTTTTTTTCTGTCTCCACCGCAATAAATGCTATATTATCAAAATAGTTTACTGGTGCAAATTTTTTAGGAAGGACGGGTTTTTCTGAGTAATAATTGCTTCTCGTTGTGTATAAA
>NC_069429.1:43734334-43780530 GCF_026875155.1 Cherax quadricarinatus | reverse complement strand
AGGGGGGCATGGAGGGATGACCAAAGCAGTTCCTGTGGGCAAGGGGGGGAAAAGGAAAAATTTGCCTTCCTGTACGCATGGGGGCACAGAATAGCCCTTCCTGTGGGGAGGGGGGCAGACCTGCCCTTCCGTGGGCATTTCGGGTACAGGCAATGTCTTCATGTGAGCATGGGGGACGACATATGCCCTTCCTGCAATAGGGTACAAACACTGCCCTTCCTGTGGTCATGGGGGTACAGCCTGTCCTTCCTTGGGCATGAGGTACGACACATGCCCTTCCTTGGGCATGGGGTATGATAATATGCCCTTCCGGTGCATGGGGGTACAAAAGCCCTTCCTTTGGGGGTTGGGTTAGAATACATGCCCTTCCGTGGGCATGGGGGCAGACACATGCCCTCCTGGGGAATGGGGGTACAGAAAATCACTTCCGTTAACATGGGGACAGACCATGCCCCTTTCCCTTTTGGGGTGGGGGTACAAACATATGCCCTGCCTGGGGCATGGGGGGACAGACACAACGATTCCCATGAGCATGAGGGACAGACACATGCCCAAACCGTGGGCATAAAGGGGACAGACATATACCCTTCCCGTTTTGGGCATGGGGGTAGACAATACCCATCCCGTGGAAAGGGGTACAGAACACCCTTCCTGTAGGGATGAGGGTACAGACACTGCCTTGTGGGCTTGGGGCACGAAAATGCCTTCTGTGGGGATGTGGGGGAAGACACTGCCCCTTCCCCTGGGGGATGGGAGACAAAAAAAAACCCTTCCCGTGGGATAGGGGTTCAGAACATTGCCTTCTGGGGGCAGGGGGAACATACACAGCCCCTTTCCCGTGGGTTGGGTTACAGAACTGCCCTTCCCGTAGGGATGGGGGGGACAGACACATGCCCTTCATGTGGCATTCGGCGGGTACAGACACATGCACTTCATGTTAACATGGGGGTACAGGGACACATGCCCCTTCCTTGTGGGCATGGGGTGTACAAACATATGCCCTGCCTGTGGGCATGGGGGTACAGTTCACAGACGATTCCTATGAGCATGGAGGTACAGGACACATTGCCCATCCCTGTGGCATAAGGGTACAGACCTATACCCTTCTGTGGCACTGGGGGAGAACAGAACCATCTGTGGAAATGGGGGGTACAGACACATGCCCACCCTTCTCGTGACATGAGGGTACAGACAACTCATTCCTATTGGTGGGCATGGGGGTACAGACACATGACCTTCCTGTGGGCATGGGGGTTACAGACACATGCCTTGGTGTGCATGGGAGTACAAAAAGACATTGGCCTTACTGTGGGCATAGGGGTTCAGACACATTGCCTTCCTCGCTGGGCATGGTGGAAGACATAACACATGCCCTTCCTGTGGGCCATGGGGGGTTCAGACATACCATTTGTGGCATGGGGGTTACAACACATGCCCTTCCTGTTGTACATGGGGGTATACAGACACATGCCCTCCCTGTGCGCAATGGGTGGGTGCATACACTTGGCCCTCCTGGTGGGCATGGGGGGGTACAGACACACATGCCCTTCCTGTGGGCATGGGGGCACAGGACACATTACCCATTTCATGTTTGGCATGCCGGGTACAAACACGTTGCCCTTCCTGTGGGCATGGAGGAAACAGACACATATCTTGTGGGCAATGGGTGGTAGACACTGCCCTTCCTAGTGGGCATGGAGGTTTACAGACACATGCCCTTCCTGTGGGCTAGGGGGTACAAGACAACATACATCCTGTGGGCATAATTGATACAAACACATGCCCTTCCTGTGGGGCATGGGGTACAGACACATGCCAACTATATGGTGGGCATAGGGGAGGTACAGACACATGTTCTTCCTGTGGGCATAATGGTACAAAACACATGCCATTCCTGTAACTGGGAAGGTAAAGACACGTGCCTTATTATAACTGTGGGCATGGGGGCCACGAACACATGACCTTCCTGTCGGCATCTATGGGGGTTACAAAGCACTTGCCTTTCCAGTGGGCATAGCGGTACCAGACACATGCCATTCTTATGGGCCATGGCGGTACAATCACATACCCTTCGTGTGAGCTTGGGCACAGACATATACCTTCCTGTGGGCATGGGGTTTAAAAAAACACTGCCCTTTCCTGTGGTCATGGGGTGGTTGCAGGACACACGTCCTTCTCCTCTGGGCATGAGGGAGTACGGACACATTGCCCTTTCTGTTGGCATGGGGGCATAGATTAATATGGCCTTCCTGTGTGCTATGGGCGTACTCCAAATGCCCAGCCTGAGGGCATCATTGGGGTACAGACACATGCCCTTCCTGTGGGGCATGGGGGTACAGACACATGCACTTCCTTGGACATAGGGTACAGACACATGCCACTTCCTGTCCACATGGGTTTACAGACACATGCCTTCCTGCCGGGCTGGGTACAAACATAGCCCAGCCTGTGGCATGGCGGGAACAGACACATACAATTCCTGTGAGATGGGGCGTAAGACACATGCCCTTCCTGTGGACATGAGGGTGCAGACACTACTTCCAGTGGCTTAGGGGTAGACTGACATACCCATCCTGTGGCAATGTGTTACAGACACATGCCCTTCATATGGGCATGGGTTACAGACACATGCCCTTCATGTGGGCATGGGGGGTACAGACACCATGCCCTTCCTGAGGCCATAGGAGTACAAAAGCTGCCTTCCTCCAGGACATGGGGGAACAGACGCATGCCTTCCTTGTGGGCATAGGGTTCAGGACAAAAAACCCCACGGCCCTCCCTGGGGCATGGAGTGTGCACCAGGACAGACGCCCTTCCTGTGGGCATGGGGCACAGACATAACATTCCTTGTGGGCATGGGGGTATAGACACATGCCATTTATTGGGGCCTGGGGGTACACGTAATGCCCTCCCTGTGGGCATTGGAGGTACAGGCATTTACCCTTCCTAGTGGGATGGGGAGAGGTTACAGGACATTTACATTCATGTGGCATGCCCGGTACAAACACATGCCTTCCTGTGGGGCATGGAGGTACAGACACCATATCTTGTGGGCATGGGGGCGGATACGACACATGCCCTTCCTGTGGGCATTGGGTACAGACACATGCCTTAATCTGGGCATGGGGGGAAAAGACACAATGCCCTTACCTGTGGGCATAGGGGTTCAGGACACATCGGCCCTCCTGTGGGCATGGGGGGCAGACACACTCGCCCTTTTTCTGTGGGCATGGTGCGGCACAGACATACCATTCCAGTGGGCATAGGGGGTACAAACACATGCCCTTCTGTGCACATGGGGATACAGCACACATGCCCTGACGGTGGGTGGTGAGGGTCGTACAGACACATGCCCTTAAGTGGGCATGGGGGGGGTACAGACACATGCCATATATTAGTGAGGGTCTGGGGGTGTACAAAACACATGCCCTCACCTGTAGGGCATTGAGGGATACAGACATATGCCCTTCTGGGGCATGGGGGGTACAGACAATTTACCAATCATGTTGGCATGCTAGTACAAAAACATGCCCTCTCCTGTGGGCAATGGAAGGTACGGACTGACTTATCCTTGTGGGCAATGGGGGTGGGTACAGAGAGAACATGCCTTCTTGTGGGCTGAGCGAGGTACAGACCCATGCTACTTCTGTGGGGAATAGGGTGCTTACAAGAACAATACCATTCAGTGGGCATAATGCATACATAACACATGCCCTCCTGTGGGCATGGGGATACAGACACATGCCATTCCTGTGGGCCATGGGGGTACAGACACATGCCCTTCCTGTGGGCATGGGGCTACAAACACATGCCTGTTCCTGTAAGCATGGGAGTACAGACACGTTGCCCTTATTGTGGGCATGGGGTACAAAACACATGACCCTCCCTGTGGGCATAGGTGGTACAAAAACTTCCCCTTCCAGTAGGCCATGGGGGCGATTAGACAGCATGCCCTTCTGTGGACATTGGGGGTAAAGACACATGGCACTTACTGTCACATGGGTATAGACATTTGCCCCTTCCTGTGGCATAGGGGTACAAACATATGCCTGCTGAGTGAATGGGGGGGTACAGGACATATACAATTCTGAGAGAATGAGGGAACAGACACATGCCCTCTCCTGTTGACATAAGGGTACAGACATATACCCTTACTGTGGGCATGGGGATAACACATTACCCATCATGTGGGTCAATGTGTTTCAGACACATGACCTTCTGTGGCATAGGGGTATCAGGACTTGTCCTTGTGGGCATTTTGGAGGAAGGACACAATTGCCCTTCCTGTGGGCATGGGGGGGTACAGCACATGCCTTCCTCGTGGGGCTGGGAGTACAAAAACATGCCTATCTCTTGGGCATGGGGAACAGACACATGCCTTCCTGTGATCAATGGGGGGTACAGGACACATTGACCTTCTTTGGGCTAGGGGTACAGAAACCTACTATTCCTGTGGGAATAGCATACTAACCACATGCCCTTTCCAGTGGGCATGGGGATACAGCACATGCCACTCCTGTGGCCACTGGGGTTACAGATCACATACCCTCTCTCATGTGGGCACGGTCGGGGCCTAAAAACACATGGCCCTTTACTGTAATCATGGGAGAGTATCAGACACGTGCCATTATTGTGGAGCATGGGGGTACAAACACCATTGAACTTCCTGTGGGAGGAAGTACAAACACATGCCCTTCCAGTGGGCGATGAGGGGGTACAGACACTGACCCTTCTGTGGACATGGGTTACAGGCACAATGCACTTCATGTCCCACATGGGGTAATAGACACATGCCCTTCCTGTGGGGCATGGGGGTACAAAAATATGCCTGCCTGTGGGGCATGGGGGTACAGACAGACATATACAATTCCTGTGAGCATGCAGGTACAGACACATGCCCTTCCTGTGGGACATAACCGGGTTGCAGGGACATATACCCTTCCTGTGGGCATCGGGCGGGTAGACACATACCCATTCATGTGGGCCAATGTGTTACAGACACATGCCCTTCCTGTGGGCATGGGGGGTACAGGTACATGTTCCTTTTGGGGGATTGGGGGTACGACACTGCCTTCCTGTGGGCATAGGGGTACAGACACATGCCCTCGTGTGTGCATGGAGAGTGCAAAAACATGACCTTCTCTGGATAGGGGTGCAGCTTACATTGCCGTCCTGTCGAGCATAGGGCGTTGGTTCAGACACATGGCATTCCTGTGGGGCATGGGGGTAGACACATGCCCTTCCTGTGGGCATAGGGGGTACAGCAGACAATACCATTCTGGGGGCATGTGGGGGTACAAACACTTGTCCTTCCTTGTCGTGCGCCATGGGGATACAGACATATGCCCAATGGTGGGTGTTTGAGGGCACAGACACATGCCCTTTAAAATAGGGACATGGGGGGGTACAGACACATGTCCATTCCTCTGGGCTGCGGTACAAACATATTGCCCTTCCCTGTGGGCCATAGGGGTTACAGACCATGCCTGCCTGTGGGCGATGGGGAGTACAGACCATATCCTTGTGGGCATGGGGGTACAGGACACATGCCCTTCCCTCGTGGGGCATGGGGGTACAGACACATGCCCTTCCTGTAGGCAGACAGTTGGTGCAGACACATACCATTACTGTGGCATATGCATACAAACACATGCCCTTCCTGTGGGAGGCTTGGGGATACAGGACCACAATGCCATTCCTGTGGGGCATTGGGGTCAGAATTGCCTCCTGTGGGCATGAGTGGGGCTACAAAACACATGCGCTGACCTGAAGCATGGGAGTACAGTCTGATAGTGCCCTTATTGGTCGGCATGGGGTACAAACACATGACCTTCTTGTGGGCATAGAGGTACAAACATTCCCTTCCAGTGGGCATGGGGGTACAGACACATGCCCTTCCTGTGGGCATGGGGATACAAACACATGTGCTTCCTGTTGGCATGGGGATACAGACACATGCGATTTCTGTGGGCATGGGGGTATAGACACATTCACTTCCTGTGGGCATAGGGGTACAGACACATGCCCTACCTGTGGGCATGGGGGTACAGACACATGCGATTCCTGTGGCCATGGGGGTATAGACACATTCACTTACTTTGGGCATGGGTACAGACACATGCCCTTCCTGTGGGCATGGGGGAACAGACACATGCATTTACTGTAGGCATGGGGGTACGGACACATACCCTTCCTGAGGCATAGGGGAAGAGACACATGCCCTTCCTGTGGGTATTGGGGTACAGACACATACCCTTCCTGTGGGAATTGGGGTACAGACACATACCCTTCCTCTGTGCATAGAGGTACAAACACATACCCTTCCTGTGGGCATGTGGGTACAGACACATGCCCTTCCTGTGGGCATGGGGGTACAGACACGTTTCATTCGTGTGGGCATCGGGCTACAGAAACATGCCCTTCCTCTGGGCATTGGGGTACAGACACATGCCCTTCCAGTGGGTATGAGTGTATACACACATAGCCTTCCTGTGGGCATGGGGTTACAGACACATGCACTTCCTGTGGGCATGTGGATACAGACACATACCATTCTTGTGGGCATAGGGGTACAGACACATACCCTTCCTGTGGGCATAGGGGTACAGACACATGCCCTTCCTGTGAGCATGGGGGTACAGACACATGCCCTTCCTGCGGGCATGGGAGTACAGACACTTGCCACTTCCTGTGGAAAGGAGAATAGACACATTGCCTATTTCGGTGGGCACATGGAGGAACAGACGCATACCTTCCTAGTGGGCATGTGGGGTGTCCAGACATACCTTCATATAAGCATGGGGGTACAAATACACATACATCAGTGGGCATGGGCATAATTACATCCTTCCTTCTGTGGGGCATACGGGGTTCAGACACATGCCCTTCCTTTGGGCATGGGGTGGGTACAGACATTATGCCCATTCCTATCTGCATGGGGTACAGACACATGCCCTTCTGTATGGCATGTGGGTACAGACACAATACACTTCCTTGTGGCCATGGGAAGTACAGAGTTCATGCCCTTCAAGTGGGTATGAGGGTACAGAAAATGCCCTTCCTGTGGTGCATGATGGTACAGACAAAATACCCTTCCTGTGTGGCTGGGGGTACAGGACATTCCCTTCCTCTGGCAAGGGGTTAGCCACATACCCTTCCGTGGGCATGGAGGTACAGACATTCCCTTCCTCTACGCATAGGGTTAGACAAATACCCTTCCTGTGGGCATGGGGGTTCAGACACATACCTTCTGTGGGCATGGGGTTACATCGACACATACCTCTTCCTTTGCGGGATGGGAGGGGTACCAGACATATGCCCTCGCCTGTGGGCATGGGGGTACAGACACATGCCCTTCCTGTGGGTATGGGGGTACAGACACGTGCCCCTCCTGTAGGCATAGGGGTACAGACACATATCCTTCACGAGGGCATGAGGGTACAGACACATGACCTTCCTGTGTGAATGAGGTACAGATTACATACCCTTCCAATGAGACATGGGGGTACAGGGCACATGACCTTCCTGTGGCTGGTGGGGGTTTACAGACACATGCCCTCCTGTGGGCATGGGGGTAACAGCAAGCCCTTCTGTGGGGTTATGGGGGGTACGACACGTGCCCCTCCTGTAGGATATAGGGGTACAGACACATATCCTTCACGAGGGGCATGAGGGGGTACAGACCACAAGACCCTTCTGTTGTGAGCCCCTTCTAATGAGGTACAGATACATACCGTTTCCAATGGGCCATGGGGTACAGGCACATGACCTTCCTGTGGCATGGGGGGTACAAGACTCATGCCCTTCCTGTGGGCATAGGAGGGGACAGACACATGACCCCTCTGTGAGATGGGGTACAGATGCATACCCTTCCTGGGGATGGGGTACGACATACCCTTAATGTAAGGCATGGGTAAGGTTGGTACAGACACATACCCTTCAGTGGGCATGGGCCCATACTAAACACATACCCTTCTGTGGGCATAGGGGTTATACTACACATTCCCCTCCTCTTATGCAATGGGGCTAGGACACATACCCTTCCTTGTGGGCAATGGGGGTACGACACATTCCCTTCACTCTAGAATGGGGTTAGACACTCCCTTTTTGTGTGGGCAATGGGGATGGGGTACAAGACATTACCCTACATGTTGGCATGGGGGGTACACACACATACCCACCAGTCGGGCATGGGCACATTACTAACACATACCCTTTCCTGTGGGGGCATTGGGGTAGACACATGCCCTTTCATGTGGGCATGGGGGTACAGAACCATTGCCCTTCCTGTCTGCATGGGTACAAACACATACCCTTCCTGTACTCATTGTGGGTACAGACACATACACTTCTGGGCACATGGGGAGAAGTACAGATACAGGCCCTTCCAGTGGGTATGGGGGTACAGGACACATTCCCTTCCTATAGGCATGGGTAGGACACTACCCTTACTCTGGGCCCCTAATGGGGGGGGTTACAGACACATTCCCTTCCTCGATGAATTGGGGTTAGAACATACTTCCTGTGGGCAGGTGGGGGGTGGTACCGACACATACCCTTTCCTGTGGTGCTGGGGTTACAGACACATACTATTCTCTGGGCATGTGGGTCAGACATATGCCCTTCTGTTGGGCAGAGGGTACAGACCCACATACCCTTCAGTGGGCTTGGGGTACAGACACATACCTTCCTGTGGGCATGGGGTGGTACAGGCACATACCCTTCCTGTGGGCATGGGTGTGCAGACACGTGCCCCTGCTGTGGGCATGGGGATACAGACACATGCCCTTCTTGTGGGCATGGGGGTACAGACAAGTCCCTCTCCTGTAGGCATGGGGGTACAGACACATATCCTTCACGAGGGCATGAGGGTACAGACACATGACCTTCCTGTGTGCATGGGGTACAGACACATACCCTTCCAGTGGGCATGGGGGTACAGGCACATGACCTTCCTGTTTCATGGGAGGGGTACAGGACCCACAATACCCTTTCTGTTGGGCATGGGGGCACAGACACATGATGCTCCTGTGGGAATGGGGTACAAACACATACCCTTCCTGTGGGCATGGGGGTACAGACACATGACCTTCCTGTATGCATGGGGGTACAAACACGTCCTTCATGTGGGCATGGGGTAGACACATGCCCTTCCTGTGGGTATAGGGGTACAAACATGTGACCTTCCTGTGGGCATGGTGGTAGACACATGCCCTTCCTGTGGGCATGGGGGTACAGACACATGCCCTTCCTGTGGGCATGGGGGTACAGACACATGCTCTTCCTGTGGGTATAGGGGTACAAACATGTGACCTTCCTGTGGGCATGGGGTAGACACATGCCTTCTGTGGGCATGGGGGTACGGGAACATGCCTTCCTGTGGGCATGGGGTAGAGACACAATTCCCTTCCTGTGGCATGGGGGGTCAGACACTTGCCCTTCCTGTGGGCATCGGGGGTTTTTTTTTTAACAGGACACATGCCCTTCCTGTGGGCATGGGGGTACAGACACATGCCCTTCCTGTGGGCATGGGGGTACAGACACATGCCCTTCCTGTGGGCATGGGGGTACAGACACATGCCCTTCCTGTGGGCATGGGGGTACAGATACATGCCCTTCCTGTGGGCATGGGGGTACAGACACATGCCCTTCCTGTGGGCATGGGGGTACAGACACATGCCCTTCCTGTGGGCATGGGGGTACAGACACATGCCCTTCCTGTGGGCATGGGGGGGTGACAGACAACATGCCCTTCCTGTGAAGCATGGGGAGTACAGGACACTTGCCTTCCTGTGGGCATGGGGGTACAGGGACACATGCCCTTCCTGTGGGCATGGGGGGTCAGACACATGCCCTTTCCTGTGGGAAATGGGGTACAGACCACATGCCCTTCTGTGGCATGGGGGTACAGGACACAAAGCCCTTCCTGTAGGGCATGGGGGGGGTACAGGACCATGCCCTACCGGTGGGCATGTGGGGGGGGTACAGACACATGGCCCTTTCTGTGGGCATGGGGGTACAGACACATGCCCTTCCTGTGGGCATGGGGGTACAGACACATGCCCTTCCTGTGGGCATGGGGGTACAGACACATGCCCTTCCTGTGGGCATGGGGGTACAGACACATGCCCTACCTGTGGGCATGGGGTACAGACACATGCCCTACCTGTGGGCATGGGGGTACAGACACATGCTCTTCCTGTGGGCTATGGGGGGTACAGACACATGTACCTACCCTGTGGGCATGGGGCTACAGACACATGCCCTACCTGTGGGCATGAGGGTACAGACACATGCCTACCTGTGGGCATGGGGTACAGACATGTGACCTTCTGGACAAAATCTTTTCCGACATAAAAGTTTGAAAATACAATTTAAAACATTTGAAAAAAACTGAAATTAGAAAAATTTGATGTTGTATTATGTTGTATTATGTTGTATTATGTTGTATTATGTTGTATTATGTTGTATTATGTTGTATTATGTTGTATTTATTGTATTATGTTGTATTATGTTGTATTATGTTGTATTATGTTGTATTATGTTGTATTATGTTGTATTATGTTGTATTATGCAAGAAGTGAGAGAATTCCCGACAAAATACAGAACTGCTCAGAGTGAAGAAATTGATTGTATGTAGTGAGAGTTTATCTGCGAGAGCGGTTTCGGGGTGTCAAATGTAAACCACTCGGCTTCGGACTGAGACCCAGGGCCTCATGGTGGATTCAGGGTCCTGATCAATCAGGATGTTGCTGCTGGCCTTTGCACAGGACTGACGTACCCCAAAAACAACAGGCCGGGTTGGTAATGGTATGACTTTAGGTGCTTGTCCAGTTGCCCTTCCTTGAAGACAGTCAGGGTTCTATTGGTAATCCCCCTTATGTATGCTGGGAGGCAGTTGAGCAGTCTTGGGCCCCAGACAAAAATTATTGTGTTGTCTCTCAAGTTTTTTGTAACTCGTTGCACCTTGATTTTCACTGAGGGAATGTTGCATCTCCTGCCGAGTCTTTTGCTTTCATGTGGAGTGATTTTCGTGTGCAAATTTGGTACCAATCCCTACAGGACCTTCCAAGTGTATATTATCATGTATCTCTCTCGCCTGTGTTCCAGGGAATACAGATCAAGGACCTTCAACTGTTCCCAGTATTCTTGGAGTCTTATGATACTTATGTGTGCCGTGAAAGTTCTTGTACACTCTCCAGGTCAGCAATGTTACCAGCCTTGAAGGGGGCCGTTAGTTGGTATAAAAACTCACGTATGTCAAGCCATTAACCTTTAAACTGTCCAAACGTAGATCTACGTTCAGAGCGCTACACAGGTCAACATAGATCTAAGTTCAGAGTGCTACACACGTTAAAGTAGATCTACGCTCGGAGCGCTACACACGTCAATGTAGTTTTACCGTCATAGCGCTACACACGTCAACGTAGTTTTACCGTCATAGCGCTACACACGTCAATGTAGACAGTTTAAGGTTTAAGAGAGTTTAAGAAGCAAATGTGATAAAATAAGCCATCTTGAAAGTGGAAGAGGGAACTGTATTTACAAGAGGTGGCCAGACAATTTCACACAACATTAACCTGACATCACTGCTTCCAACCTTCAATGTTGCAGTGTTTAAAACCCATGACTCACACTGGTTTAAATAATAATGATAATCTTTATTTCTACAAGTACATGTACAAGGTAGCTGACATCATCTACCTTAGGTCAATTTTGTCCCAGGATGCAACCCACACCAATAGAATAACACCCAGGTACATATTTTACTGATACATAAACATTGATAGCAGGTGTCTTAAGGAAACACATCCTTATGTTTCCACCCGTACTGGGGATTGACACCCAAACCTTAGTGTGTGAGCAGTGCTAGCAATCAAGCTAACTTTCTGCCCTGATACATTCCCCTTTTTTGCCTCTCTCAAGTTTCTTTACACAGCAGCCTCAATTATACCTACTTTTAAGCCTATATATATTTACCATAGTCTTGCATAGATTCATCTGTCGACAAGTTCACTCCCAAATACCTGAATACAGTCACTTCCTCCAGTCTCCCTCCTGTCTGATAGCCACTCCCAAATATCTGAATACAGTCACTTCCTCCAGTCTCCCTCCCTCCTGTCTGATAGCCACTCCCAAATATCTGAATACAGTCACTTCCTCCAGTCTCCCTCCCTCCTGTCTGATAGCCACTCCCAAATATCTGAATACAGTCACTTCCTCCAGTCTCCCTCCCTCCTGTCTGATAGCCACTCCCAAATATCTGAATACAGTCACTTCCTCCAGTCTCCCTCCCTCCTGTCTGATAGCCAGTCTTCAACTGCAAATAATTTTTGATACTTTCATTACTTTGCTTTTTTCTAAGTTCACTTTTAATTTCATTATTTTACATTAACTCCCAAATTACTCCACCAAGGTTTGCAACTTGTCTTCAGTATCTTCCTAAAGAATTATCATCAGTCAAGAACAACTATTATTACTGCCACTTTGTATCAGATTCATTATCTTTTAAACTCATGTCTCTTCCTTTACAACCTTTTAAAAATTAGAAGATCATATAGGTATAAATCAGAGGGATGGAAAGAGGTTATTGAGGTGGTTTAGACATTCAGAAGGATGGTTGTAGATATTAGGATGGACAGTGAAGTTTATAAATCTTGGGTTAATAAAGGAAGGATGGCCCGGTAGGGTTATTCTAGGAGGGTTGGGAAGGAAGGGTTGGTAAGTGAAGGGTTGGAATGAAGGGAATAAATGAAAGAGACTTTTGTTTTTCTTGTATATTTCTCTTATCTCCATGGGGACAGTGGCAACAGAATTCTTCCTCCGTAAGCCATGCGTGTTGTAAGAGGCGACTAAAATGCTGGAAGCAAGGGACTAGTAACCCCTTCTCTTGTAATAAATTACTAAATTTAAACAAATGGAAACTTTCGTTTTTCCTTTTTTGGGCCACCCTGCTTTGGTGGGATACGGACCGGTTTGTTGAATGAATAAATATTAATTAACCCATTAAGTTTTTTTTTTTTTTTTTTTAACAGGCGGCCGTCTCCCACCGAGGCAGGGTGACCCAAAAAAGAAAGAAAATCCCCAAAAAAGAAAATACTTTCATCATCATTCAACACTTTCAGACCTCAACATAATCACTCTTTTTACAGATGAGTGCTCAGAACACAACAGTTGTGTGTGTTATCGAACCTTTCGAAAATAGGACCATTTTTTCGGACAAACTGTGTCCCTATTATCGAATGTGCCACTATTTTTGGACTGCCGGGTAGGGCACCTGTCTGACGCCCGCTCTGGTCTGCGTCCCGCGCAGGCGCCGTGAGCAGTCTAGCCTTTGTTTATGCTTGACGTAGTGAACACTAACTCTGCGTCTCTCATTCACACATTTTACGATCTTTTTCGTTGTGTTTAGTGACTTGTGGGACTTTGAAATATGCTGCCCCCACTTTACCAATCATAGCACGTCCCACAACGCGCCCAAAGAAACTTGCTAGGTGGTACCACTGTGGTAAGAAAGTGAGAAACACATGATTGTGAAGAAGAAATAATACAGAAGTAGGAGGTTGTGTGAGACTTGTTGAGCTTGCCAGGATGTATGGGAAACAACAAGTCGACCATCGGTTCTATCCTTTCAAAGAAAAGAACAAAATCAAGGAAGCTGATGTTGCAAAAGGTGTTAATATGCTAACCAAAAAAAGTACACACAAATGATTATGTAGTTGAAGAGGTGAGAAGTTGTTTGCTGTGTGATCAAGGATAAAGAGATATGCAGGTGATAAGTGTTTCCAGAGACGATTATTTGCGAAAAGGCAGGAAGTCTGCATGCGATCTGGTACAGAAAGAAAATCCTGGAACCAGTGCTGATAGTGAATTTAAGGCCAGCAGAAGCTGTGTTTGAGAGATTTAAGAAGCGTAGTGGCATACACAATGTTGTAAGAATGGTGAGGCAGCCAGTTCAGAAAAACGGGCTGCTGAGAAGTTTGTACAGGAGTTTAGGGGTAACATAGATAGTGAAGAATTGAAACCTGAGAAGTGTTAATTTGACGAAAACAGGCTTGTTTTGGAAAAGAAAATGCCAAAAAGGACTCATTCAACAGGAGGGAAAAGGCACTGCCCAGGACACAAAGGCCTATGAAAGCAGGCTTACTCTTTTGTTCTGTGGCTAATGCTAGTGCGGTGATTTTAAACGTGAAGCCTTTATTGTGTATCATTCAGAAAATCCTAGGTTGTTTAAGGAAAACAATGTCTTTACGAACAAGTTATGTGGTCTTGTGGAATGCTATCATATGGCATGGCGTCACAAGGCCAAATTTTCAAGAGTGGGTCCATGAAGTGTTTGGCCCCAGTGTGAAAAATACCTTCCAGAAAAGAAATTGCCTACTCAAGTGCCTCCTGTTAATGAACAAAGCTCCTGCTCATCTTCCAAACTTATTAGATATACATTCTTGTCTAAGGACTTCAGTTTTTATAAAAGTGAAGTTCTTGGCCTCCTAACACCATCTCCTTCCTCCAGCCCATGGACCAGGCAGGTATTTCTAATTCAAAAACTCTACACAAAAGCAGTATTTTGACAAGTGTTTGAAAAGGGTGGGAACCAAATACACTAAGTTGACTATAAGAGAGTTCTGGAGAATCACTTCAACATTACGAGCTCCAATAAGCCTTGAAAGGTAAGGCTTGGGAGTGGGAGTGACTTCCGGACATTTGAAATCTGCTTGGAGGACAATTGTGCGCCTGATTGTGTCCAAAAGGAGGGATTTTTTTTGAAGGGTTTGAGGCTCTGACCCTGACCCTGACCCAGCTCACCCTCGCCCTGTTTGTGGACTCTAATTGTGCACTGGGAAACACCCTGAGGGTTGGAGGTGAGTGGTGAGGATTGTGGAGAGATGGTGAGGAGACCACATTGGGGGAAGAGCTAGCCCACTGAAGAGGTGCAAGAGCTTCATCCGGAGCAGTATCAGACCCACAGCTGAGGAACTTGCTTCAGAGGAGGAGGAGAGGGAGTGGATGAGGTGCCTTTCTTCAAAGATTTAAAGGAGATTTGTGCCAAGTGGAATGATGTTCCAAATGTTTGTGGAGAAGTACCACCCTGAGCAAGCTGAAACAAGCATCTTTGCAACCAAGTTCAGTGACAGAACCATGTCCATTTTAGGGGAAAGTCTTAAAGAGGCACCAGAAGAATAACAGAGAGGGACTACATGACAGTTATTTTGTGAGGACAGGGGTCCAGTGGCTCTCAAGCTGGGTCCTAGTGCATTAAAAGACAGAGAAGCATAGTTAACACCAGAGAGGACTTTACCTGAAGTCCTCATGGAAGGGGATTCTCCTTCCAAACACTAACCCCAAAACTTCCTCTCTCCTCTCCCTATCTTCCAGATGCATCACAATCTTCAAATAAAGGTAGTAAAAATGTTATTTTATATGTATTACTATACATAATTAAAAAATATTAGTTTTGTTGTATGTTAATAAACTGTTAATTATTCTCTATAAAATTATATTTTTTGTGTGAATATTTTTGGATTTCTGGAACGGATTAATTGTATTTCCATTATTTCTTATGGGAAATATTGCTTCGAATTTCAGACTTTTCGAATTTAGAACTAACTCCTGGAACGGATTAAGTTTTTGAGGTTTCACTGTACCTGTAAAGATACACAGCATATCCCTCAAAACTGCTAATATCTCAAACCCCTCCTTTAGAGTGCAGGCATTGTACTTCCCATTTCCAGGACTCAAGTCCGGCTATATAAAAATAACCGGTTGCTATCTTCTTATATTAGATGATAAATCTCAAGTTTGCTTTTTTTCCAATTCATTCACTGATAAGATGTTGCTTGATGCTTCTGGTGATCTTAACCCTTTGACTGTTTCAGTCAAAGAGTTAAGATCACCAGGAGAAAGCTGGTAGGCCCACATGTGAGAGAATGGGTCTGTGTGGTCAGTGTTGTGCACCATATAAAACAAATCCTGGAGCACGCAGTGCATAATGAGAAAAAAAAAACTCCGACCGTTTTTTTAATTAAAATGCCGAGTTTGTGGTCTATTTTTGTATAGTATTTATGGTTGTATTCTTGTTTTCTTGGTCTCATTTGATAGAATGGAAAACATATTATAGAAATGGAGGTGATTTTGATTGATTTTACTATAAAAAAAACCTTGAAATGGGAGCTCCTCAAAGTAGGGGAAATGTTTTTTAATTTTTCCGATGTTCAAAAGGTAAACAAATGATGTCATTGTTCAATAAATGTCCCAACTAGCCATTCTAATATGTTGTCCAGAAGATACCTGGAGGTTATTCCGGGGATTCAACGCCCCGCGGCCAGGTCCATGGGACCAGGCTCCCGATGTCAGGGCCTGATCAAAATTGGCTGTTCATGCTGGCTGACACAGTCCAAAGTACGGGGTCCACAGCCGGCTGATCCGGCACTGACTATAGGTATCTGTCCAGCTCTCTCTTGAAGGCAGCCAGGGGTTTATTGGCAATTCCCCTAATGCTTGATGGGAGGCTGTTGAACAGTCTTGGGCCCCAGACACTTATGGTGTTTTCCCTTAGTGTACCAATGGCGCCCCTACTTTTTATCGGGGGCATTTTGCATTTCCTGCCCAGTCTTTTACTTTCGTAAGGAGTGATTTCTGTGTGCAGATTGGGGACCATTCCTTCCAAAATTTTCCAAGTGTAGATTATGATATATCTCTCCCTCCTGCGTTGACATTATTTATATAATTATTACAGTATTGCAGTAGTCTGCATAACAGTAAATCTTCTATTTTTTGTTTGAAGAAAAATTCAAAATAGAAAGCCAGAGTAATATCAGAGGGGCCTGGAGACATGACTGATGAACAAAGAAAATGTTATTTTAGAGCCAGGAATGTCTGCATTGTTCATTCTGGACCTTATTTTGAAATTGTCATATTTTTTAATTTTCATGAAATTGGGCAAATTGGAAATTTCTGACCACGTTATTGGGTGGTTGAAATCCGTAAATGGGCAGTTTCTTGTACTCAATCGATAGAAAAAATGGAGTTCTAAAGAAATAGCTATGAGTTTGGTCGACTGGAACAATGGAATTAACCGAAAATAGGGCTCAAAGTGGGCGAAATCGCCGATTTGTAAATATCGCCGAGGTCGCTAACTTCACGAGAGCGTAATTCCGTCAGTTTTCCATCAAATTTCATGTTTTTGATATTATTACAATCAGAAGAAGATTCTCTATCATTTCATAAGAAAAAAAAGTTTTTTTGAAACTTTATGACACCAGGAGACACCTCAGGATTGGGGGTTGCGACAGTCAAGGGGTTAATGTAAGTGTTGCTTGATACTTCTGGTGATCTTAATGTAAGTGTTGTTTGATACTTCTGGTGATCTTAATGTAAGTGTTGCTTGATACTTCTGGTGATCTTAATGTAAGTGGTGCTTGATACTTCTGGGGATCTTAATGTAAGTGTTGCTTGATACTTCTGGGGATCTTAATGTAAGTGTTGCTTGATACTTCTGGTGATCTTAATGTAAGTGTTGCTTGATACTTCTGGGGATCTTAATGTAAGTGTTGCTTGATACTTCTGGTGATCTTAATGTAAGTGTTGCTTGATACTTCTGGTGATCTTAATGTAAATGTTGCTTGATACTTCTGGTGATCTTAATGTAAGTGTTGCTTGATACTTCTGGTGATCTTAATGTAAGTGTTGTTTGATACTTCTGGTGATCTTAATGTAAGTGTTGCTTGATACTTCTGGTGATCTTAATGTAAGTGTTGCTTGATACTTCTGGTGATCTTAATGTAAGTGTTGCTTGATACTTCTGGTGATCTTAATGTAAGTGTTGCTTGATACTTCTGGTGATCTTAATGTAAGTGTTGCTTGATACTTCTGGTGATCTTAATGTAAGTGTTCCTTGATACTTCTGGTGATCTTAATGTAAATGTTGTTTGATACTTCTGGTGATCTTAATATAAGTGTTGCTTGATACTTCTGGTGATCTTAATGTAAGTGTTGCTTGATACTTCTGGTGATCTTATTGTAAGTGTTGTTTGATACTTCTGGTGATCTTAATGTAAGTGTTGCTTGATACTTCTGGTGATCTTAATGTAAGTGTTGCTTGATACTTCTGGTGATCTTAATGTAAATGTTGTTTGATACTTCTGGTGATCTTAATGTAAGTGTTGCTTGATACTTCTGGTGATCTTAATGTAAGTGTTGCTTGATCCTACTGTTGATCTTAATGTAAGTGTTGCTTGATACTTTTGGTGATCTTAATGTAAGTGTTGCTTGATCCTCAGTAGTATGTACAAGAGGTTGTATTAATCTGCTGTGGAAGGAAGGATAAGTGTCATCTCTGGAAGTGCTGGAAGGAGGCAGTATAGCAGAGGCTTGAGTATTCAGGAGGCTTATGTTAGTGGGTTAGATCAAAGTGAAGGGAGACAAGTAGTTTTTAGGACTTGACAAGCTGTTGGAGTGTAGCCATGGTAATATTTTTGAAAGGATTTAGGGAAAATAGTTAGCCAGACTTAGTTGTGAGAAATTGCCTGTATGAACTTCACTATTACGTTCATAAAAGCAATTTGGGCTAAGGATACAACTAAGGTAAACATTACTTACCAATTTCTGTTGCACCTCTGAGGTAGGTGGGATTTTAACACACTCTAGGTCACAAGGAGCGTGTCTCCCTTGATACCCACAACACACTCTAGGTCACAAGGAGTGTCTCCCTTGATATCCACAACACACTCTAGGTCACAAGGAGCGTGTCTCCCTTGATACCCACAACCTCATTCCACACTCGCATCAGCCGGGACCTAAAATTAATCGTTACATTTAAGAAACAGTAGTAGTAGTAGGTTGGTAGACAGCAACCACCCAGGGAAGTACTACCGTCCTGCCAGATGACTGTGAAACAGAAACCTGTAACTGTTTTGCATGATGGTAGGATTGCTGGTTTCTTTTTCTGTCTCATAAACACGCTAGATAACAGGGATATCTTGCTACTAGTACTTACACTTTGGTCACACTTCACAGACACGCACATGCATATATATATACATACATCTAGGTTTTTCTCCTTTTTCTAAATAGCTCTTGTTCTTCTTTATTTCTTCTATTGTCCATGGGGAAGTGGAAAAGAATCTTTCCTCCGTAAGCCATGCGTGTCGTATGAGGCGACTAAAATGCCGGGAGCAATGGGCTAGTATCCCCTTCTCCTGTAGACATTTACTAAAAAAGAGAAGAAGAAAAACTTTATAAAACTGGGATGCTTAAATGTGCGTGGATGTAGTGCAGATGACAAGAAACAGATGATTGCTGATGTTATGAATGAAAAGAAGTTGGATGTCCTGGCCCTAAGCGAAACAAAGCTGAAGGGGGTAGGGGAGTTTCTGTGGGGGGAAATAAATGGGATTAAATCTGGAGTATCTGAGAGAGTTAGAGCAAAGGAAGGGGTAGCAGTAATGTTGAATGATCAGTTATGGAAGGAGAAAAGAGAATATGAATGTGTAAATTCAAGAATTATGTGGATTAAAGTAAAGGTTGGATGCGAGAAGTGGGTCATAATAAGCGTTTATGCACCTGGAGAAGAGAGGAATGCAGAGGAGAGAGAGAGATTTTGGGAGATGTTAAGTGAATGTATAGGAGCCTTTGAACCAAGTGAGAGAGTAATTGTGGTAGGGGACCTGAATGCTAAAGTAGGAGAAACTTTTAGAGAGGGTGTGGTAGGTAAGTTTGGGGTGCCAGGTGTAAATGATAATGGGAGCCCTTTGATTAAACTTTGTATAGAAAGGGGTTTAGTTATAGGTAATACATATTTTAAGAAAAAGAGGATAAATAAGTATACAAGATATGATGTAGGGCGAAATGACAGTAGTTTGTTGGATTATGTATTGGTAGATAAAAGACTGTTGAGTAGACTTCAGGATGTACATGTTTATAGAGGGGCCACAGATATATCAGATCACTTTCTAGTTGTAGCTACATTGAGAGTAAAAGGTACATGGGATACAAGGAGAATAGAAGCATCAGGGAAGAGAGAGGTGAGGTTTATAAACTAAAAGAGGAGGCAGTTAGGGTAAGACATAAACAGCTATTGGAGGATAGATGGGCTAATGAGAGCATAGGCAATGGGGTCAAAGAGGTATGGGGTAGGTTTAAAAATGTAGTGTTGGAGTGTTCAGCAGAAGTTTGTGGTTACAGGAAAGTGGGGTGCGGGGAGGGAAGAGGAGCGATTGGTGGAAATGATGATGTAAAGAGAGTAGTAAGGGAGAAAAAGTTAGCATATGAGAAGTTTTTAAAAAGTAGAAGTGATGCAAGGAGGGAAGAGTATATGGAGAAAAAGAGAGAGGTTGAGAGAGTGGTGAAGCAATGTAAAAAGAGAGCAAATGAGAGAGTGGGTGAGATGTTATCAACAAATTTTGTTGAAAATAAGAAAAAGTTTTGGAGTGAGATTAACAAGTTAAGAAAGCCTAGAAAACAAATGGATTTGTCAGTTAAAAATAGGAGAGGAGAGTTATTAAATGGAGAGTTAGAGGTATTGGGAAGATGGAGGGAATATTTTGAGGAATTGTTAAATGTTGATGAAGATAGGGAAGCTGTGATTTCGTGTATAGGACAAGGAGGAATAACATCATGTAGGAGTGAGGAAGAGCCAGTTGTGAGTGTGAGGGAAGTTCGTGAGGCAGTAGGTAAAATGAAAGGGGGTAAGGCAGCCGGGATTGATGGGATAAAGATAGAAATGTTAAAAGCAGGTGGGGATATAGTTTTGGAGTGGTTGGTGCAATTATTTAATAAATGTATGGAAGAGGGTAAGGTGCCTAGGGATTGGCAGAGAGCATGCATAGTTCCTTTGTATAAAGGCAAAGGGGATAAAAGAGAGTGCAAAAATTATAGGGGGATAAGTCTGCTGAGTATACCTGGTAAAGTGTATGGTAGAGTTATTATTGAAAGAATTAAGAGTAAGACGGAGAATAGGATAGCAGATGAACAAGGAGGCTTTAGGAATAGGGGGTGTGTGGACCAGGTGTTTACAGTGAAACATATAAGTGAACAGTATTTAGATAAGGCTAAAGAGGTCTTTGTGGCATTTATGGATTTGGAAAAGGCATATGACAGGGTGGATAGGGGGGCAATGTGGCAGATGTTGCAAGTGTATGGTGTAGGAGGTAGGTTACTGAAAGCAGTGAAGAGTTTTTACGAGGATAGTGAGGCTCAAGTTAGAGTATGTAGGAGAGAGGGAAATTATTTCCCAGTAAAAGTAGGCCTTAGACAGGGATGTGTGATGTCGCCGTGGTTGTTTAATATATTTATAGATGGGGTTGTAAGAGAAGTGAATGCGAGGGTCTTGGCAAGAGGCGTGGAGTTAAAGGATAAGGAATCACACACAAAGTGGGAGTTGTCACAGCTGCTCTTTGCTGATGACACTGTGCTCTTGGGAGATTCTGAAGAGAAGTTGCAGAGATTGGTGGATGAGTTTGGTAGGGTGCGCAAAAGAAGAAAATTAAAGATGAATACGGGAAAGAGTAAGGTTATGAGGATAACAAAAAGATTAGGTGATGAAAGATTGAATATCAGATTGGAGGGAGAGAGTATGGAGGAGGTGAATGTATTCAGATATTTGGGAGTGGACGTGTCAGCGGATGGGTCTATGAAAGATGAGGTGAATCATAGAATTGATGAGGGGAAAAGAGTGAGTGGTGCACTTAGGAGTCTGTGGAGATGAAGAACTTTGTCCTTGGAGGCAAAGAGGGGAATGTATGAGAGTATAGTTTTACCAACGCTCTTATATGGGTGTGAAGCATGGGTGATGAATGTTGCAGCAAGGAGAAGGCTGGAGGCAGTGGAGATGTCATGTCTGAGGGCAATGTGTGGTGGTGTGAATATAATGCAGAGAATTCGTTGTTTGGAAGTTAGGAGGAGGTGCGGGATTACCAAAACTGTTGTCCAGAGGGCTGAGGAAGGGTTGTTGAGGTGGTTCGGACATGAAGAGAGAATGGAGCGAAACAGAATGACTTCAAGAGTGTATCAGTCTGTAGTGGAAGGAAGGCGGGGTAGGGGTCGGCCTAGGAAAGGTTGGAGAGAGGGGGTAAAGGAGGTTTTGTGTGCGAGGGGCTTGGACTTCCAGCAGGCATGCGTGAGCGTGTTTGATAGGAGTGAATGGAGACAAATGGTTTTTAATACTTGACGTGCTGTTGGAGTGTGAGCAAAGTAACATTTATGAAGGGGTTCAGGGAAACCGGCAGGCCGGACTTGAGTCCTGGAGATGGGAAGTACAGTGCCTGCACTCTGAAGGAGGGGTGTTAATGTTGTAGTTTAAAAACTGTAGTGTAAAGCACCCTTCTGGCAAGACAGTGATGGAGTGAATGATGGTGAAAGTTTTTCTTTTTCGGGCCACCCTGCCTTGGTGGGAATCGGCCAGTGTGATAATAAAAAAAATAATTTAAGAAACAAGTAGTTTTGGTAAAAATTGTTTAGATGAGGACTGTATCAATTGGAGTTGACTTGTTGAAATAGATTGGGAGTCTGATAAAGTTAATGTCAAACATGTATCCACCTAACTTGAACATACAAAATTCCTGGTATTAACTTACCAAATAGGACCACCGGTAGAACACACCCTAATGCTACAAAGCCAGCAAGACATACGAAGGCCAACGTAAAATTACTGAACAAAGGGAACGGCACACTGTAGGAAGTCACTTGCCTCCCTTTTTATTTTCAAATTTATCCACTATATTTTTAGTGGTTTTAATTATTTTCTTCACAATCTGCAGTGTAGAGCATCACTGAATTATTTTCTGGTCATCTGAGGCTGTTCCATTACAATTTAGCTCCGATGACGATGAACTGAATTAGCCAGTTATTCAGACCGGTCTTCCACTATTTTTCATTATGGTGTCCTGTCCCTCCGACCCAGCTGTCCCCGCAACACACTTTTTTTTCAAAATTTCTCCAAGGGTCAAATCAGCATCATTTTAATACACTATTATTTTATACAAAATTACACAGGTTGACTTCCGAAAAATTCAAAATTTTCCACATTAGTCGTGGAGATGGAAAATACAGTGACTGCACTCTGAAAGAGAGGTGTGTAGTGTTGCAGTTCAGACAGTTATTTGACCTGTAATGTCTGAGCACTTTTGGCAAGACAGTTATTCAGTGAATGATGGTGAAAGTGTTTCTTTTATCAGGGTCCCCCTACCTAGGTGGGAGATAGCCAATGTTATTAAAAAAAAAATTAAAATTGAAGAATTTTGTCCACTAATAAATTAACCAGCATGAAATTTTGTCAGTATATTATAAAACAACATTGATAATGAATAAAAATGTATAGAGCATATCTTGTAAATACTGTATCTTGTAAATACTGTATCTTGTAAATACTGTATCTTGTAAATACTGTATCTTGTAAATACTGTATCTTGTAAATACTGTATCTTGTAAATACTGTATCTTGTAAATACTGTATCTTGTAAATACTATATCTTGTAAATACTGTATCATGTAAATACTGTATCAAGTCAATACTGTATCGAGTCAGTACCGTATCATATAAATACTGTATCGATCAATACTGTATCATATAAATACTGTATCTTGTAAACACTGTATCGAGTCAATACTGTATCATATAAATACTGCATCAAGTCAAAACTGTATTGAGTCAATACTGTATCATATAAATACTGTATCAAGTCAAAACTGTATTGAGTCAATACTGTATCGAGTCAATACTGTATCGAGTCAATACTGTATCGAGTCAATACTGTATCGAGTCAATACTGTATCGAGTCAATACTGTATCGAGTCAATACTGTATCAAGTCAATACTGTATCAAGTCAATACTGTATCAAGTCAATACTGTATCGAGTCAATACTGTATCGAGTCAATACTGTATCGAGTCAATACTGTATCAAGTCAATACTGTATCAAGTCAATACTGTATCAAGTCAATAGTGTATCGAGTCAATACTGTATCAAGTCAATACTGTAATCTTCCATCACAGACTCAGTGACATGTATAATTAATGTCCTTACAAAGTGAGTCACATTATAGACAGTCATGTCCCTGGTAAAGGCTTCCAAACACACTAAGGGCTTCCAGCCCTTGACTGGGAATGTCCTTATTTTTTGCACTTCCATCATGGTGCTTTGATTACAGTAAAGGGCTCTTGATACAAGGAACTGGGGCTCCCCCTCTCTTGAATTACCTCCCAGGTGCTGTATTATCCCCGTAGTATAAATGCTGTACTACGGATATAATAATAATCAATAGTTTTATTATCCTGAGAAAATCTGTGTTAATTAACATTACAAATTATTGTATTATAATGTAAATTAAACTATTTTCTGTAATGTTGTGAACATAAATTATTACAGAATTTATACCATTTAAATAATTTATTGTTACAATTGTTAGTGATAAAGATAAACGTAGTTATTATAACAGGTTGTTATTTTCTTAACTATAATTTAACAGGTTTTTCTTAATTAACTTCCTGGTAAATCATTATTATTGTTAAATGTTAATTAAACTTCTGTTATTTTTATTTGATAAGTTTATTATGCAACTCATAACCCACTGAACAGTAGTTAAAACATCTGGGTCCAGGTGATAGAGCCCAACATTGTGATGGTGAAGCATAACAGAAGGAACGAGTTGACAATAATATCAAGAATAATGAATTTTTTCTTGGTAGAATGTAACAGTATGTTTGTGTAGATTTATTAATATAAACTGTGACCCCACAACAGTGATTGGTGACACACAAACAGTGATGGTGACAACAACATGATGGTGACACACAACAGTGATGGTGACACACAACAGTGATGGTGACACACAACAGTGATGGGACACACAGCATGATGGTGCCCACACAACAGTGTTGGTGACACACAACAGTGATGGTGACACACAACAGTGATGGTTGACACAACAGTGTGGTGACAACAACAGTGATGGTGCACACAACAGTGATGGTGACACACAACAGTGATGGTGAACACAACAGTGGGGGTGACACACAACAGTGATGGGTGACACACAACGTGATGGTGACACACAACAGTGTTTGGTGACACACAACAGTGATGGTGACACACAACAGTGATGGTGACACAAAACAGTGATGGTGACACAACAGTGATGGGGGACACACAACAGTGATGGTGACACACAACAGTGATGGTGACACACAACAGTGATGGTGACACACAACAGTGATGGTGACACACAACAGTGATGGTGACACACAACAGTGATGGTGACACACAACAGTGACGGTGGCACACAACAGTGATGGTAGAGTGAACTAGAGAGTCAAGACAACACCACAGTCTACCACAGTCACCTCTGTAATGTCACTGTGGTTGACTGCTGCTCTCACCACATCCAGACCACTCACTACCTCACCAAAGACATTGGACCACTTGTCACGATCTGTGCGGTCCCTGGTGCTGATGACAAACTGTGCACTGTAGCTTCTCCATGGCACACTCCATGACCACACAGCACCAGCACTGCCTGACTCCTGGTATTTTTGATAACGCTGGTGAGCCAGCAATGGTTGTCCTCCACGACCATTATTATACTGGTAGTCTCCACCTCTCACACACTCTCCTGGTTCACCCTTCTTCGTCACCTCCAACAGTTTAGTGTTGAGGAAGGAGGAGCCTGATGGATGTTGTCCAGTACACAACAACATAAACTGTCTGGCCAGTGAGGTGTCAGTATTCAGCTGGATGTGGAGTCTTCCTCTGGTGGAGCCAGGCCAGGTCAGGTCAAGGAATACCCGGCTGGAGGACAACTCCATCTCCTCCATCACCTCCATCACCTCAACAAACATCACTAACTATAATTTTAACACTTTACATATTATACATACTGAATTATAACTGTTACTGTTATAAAAATATAATTATTATTATTCAAAGTGGATTATAATTATGTATGTTTTATTAAATTAATATTGCTATAACATTATTATTATTACCAAATATTAACTCTGAATAATAAAATTTTATTAAAATATTATTTTATATTTATTACATTAATGAATTATTAATAATTCTTATTACAAATATTGAATAATAATTCTTATCATTATTAAATATTAATATTACTTCTTTCTTATTAATTAAAATTATGATAATTTTATAATTATTCTTATTAATAATAAAAAATATTTTTATACCATTATTAAATTATAATTATCGATAAATTATTGTTGTTTAATTCTTATAAATAATTATCATTCATTTACTTATATAGTATTAAAATAAATAATTATTAAACTATTATTATTATCATTAAAGCACTAAACCTAAATGGTTTAAACAGCAAATGAGAAATAAACTACATTTTAGTTCCTCTTCAACTGGGGTTCCTTGCCATGGTGAAGAAGCTCTTGGTCTGAGGAATTAGACCTGTCGGTCTCCTTCCTCAGACCGAACCTAATTACCCCCCAATCCCCCCTTCCCTATCCCATCCTCCCCTTTTTCCTTTCCCCTCCTCCCCACCCCTCCCTTTTGCCCTTCCTCTTTTTGACCTTGGGGATTCTTCCCACAAGCGTGCTAGTTCCTAGGTAGGGGAAGGTACCGGGGTCCATCCCATTCTGTTGAGGTTCTTGGCGGTGGTGTAGTTTGCTGTGGAATCTGGATCGCCTGGGGATATCCTGTTCCCTCTCCGGTTCCCGGGGCGAGGGGTGGCTTTGGTGCCCTTTCGGGCGAGGGTTTGTATTTCTCGAAGCCACCTTTCGGATTCCGGGGGTGGGGGCCCGAAGGAGGTATGCTTTGTGGAAAGATATCCGGCAGCCCTCTCTTTTGGTCTAACCGAGGTGCTCGGAGATGTGAGGTTGCTATCTGGATTGCTGGTTTAGGCTGAAGGGTAGGGTTGGGCACGGGGTTCCATGCTGCATCTGCACTACTTTGTGGTTGCTGAGGCCCTTTTCCCTTGGGCGGTGGGGGGGAGATTTTTGACCCTTCTTCCTCCTAGGAATACCCCTCCCCGGGTCCCCATTTTTTTTATTTTCATTTTCTTTTCTTCTTTTTTTCTTTCTTAAAAGCAAAAAGAAAAGAAGTAACTTAATCATGGAGAACCCAGTCCATGAACCTACTACCCCGAGCCCCTTTTTTGATACCGAACCCCATTCTGACCCTGCCTCGTTTTTTGACCACCCTTCGACCCATTCCTAAGGCCCCTGTATCTATTGCTGGTGCTGTTTCCTCATCCGTTTTCAGGTACCAGGGTTACGACTGACTCCTTCGATTTGTCTGACCTCCGCTCTTCTTTGGACTATGCTTCCGGCCTCTCCCTCTACTTGCAGCAATTTTCGAATCACCAGCCCGTTTCACGTCAGACCAACTCCGGTCCCACTCCTAAATGCCAACGAAAAATTGCCTATGATGCTCACCACCACCTCCGTTTTCTCATAAAAGATCAACACATCAAACACTCCTTTCCATACTCATTTCGGAAAGGGCCAATGGACAAAATTTTTTATTTTACGACCGACTTCCTCTGTTGCGTATCTTTCCAACTATTAGTATTGGCAAGGCGCTTCTCCACCATGTTGGTAGAGATATTTCCTTCCATGTTTCTGAAGGAGCGGTATGTGCATCATCACTTCAGAATGTACCCAAGCTCATGATCTTTCTCCTCTTTCAAAATACGATACTATTCCTGTCGCTATCGAAAAACATCTTCCTCAATTCTTGTAGTGGTACTGGTTATTCTCCCCCCATCCCATAGTCCAAACAAAATTTTCAGAAAAGTGGCAATGACAATTCTTGAACAGCTGGAACTCCAAGATCTCCCAATTCTCAAGGTAGACACATGTCCTTCTAGCCCGGGGGGTGGGGGAGACGATACCCTTGCAATGTGACTCGACAGCCGTGAACTCCCTTTCCTCTGTTTATGTAGCAGGACATTATTTTACAATTTTTGAAAGGTGATCCCTACACCGCAACATGTAGAAATTGCTGGCAAATTTGGTCACCCAGCAAAATATTGCAGGCTATAGCCAATGCCCAGTCTTGGGGTCCACGACCATTCAAATTATGGTCTTGCAGTCCGACCCTCCTCCTCTTTGCCTTATAGTCATGGGCTCACCCTTCGTACTTTCGCCTTTTGCCGGTCTACTTAAATGAAATCCGTGGCCTCAAAGAGGCAGAAGGTCTCCTATACTATGCAGTTTTCTCATTCCGCCTCCAAGGAGGACTCCCCGTTTTCTTAATCCCATGTTTTCAAATGTTCCCCCCCCCTTCTGGAGCCCCATCTTCTGCAGGCTCCTTGGTTGTTCCCTCTCCCAATAGTCACTCCTGTATCTAATTCTTTTGCTGTCCTTGGCTCAGACGTCCCTACTTCAAACCTCAGTCTGTTTTCCGGCTCTTCGAGGTTCTCCCTCACAAGCCCCGGGTATCTCAAGATCTCAAAACGCAGTACCAATCGCCCCCTCTACTTTCAGAAGTCCAAAAAATATAATTTTGTTCAAATTTTTTTTGCCCCTCCTTCCCTTCTCTGCCCAACATTTTGCCTTGTTCCAGTCTCTGTACCTGGTTCTTTCACTCTCACAGCTCTATACAAAGTGTGGAGGTTCACCTCCTCCTCGTTCTGTTGCCTTCCTCCCTGTCCCTCCCAAGTCCCCCCTCTTCTGCCGCCTCCCAACTTCTACTTCCAGTTCCCCAACTGCTTTGGTCCCCCCTATTTAGTACAGTCCATTACTGCCCCAAATTCTTTACTCACCCTTCTCCTTCTATCTCCAATATTGTCTCCCATACAAAACGTCTTTGAATTCAGAAACACTTGACGCTATTTTCAGAATATATTGCAGGGACTAAAACCTTCAATGGACACTTATCCACCTTTCCTGTTCCTTCTCTTCCCTCTCCTCCATCTCCACAACTCCATTCTTCACAAAAACTCCATTCCTTTTGCCCTTGGAACTTTCCGATGCCACTGCACGTAGACTTTTCTAATCCCCTAGCCGTAGGTGCCCTTACCTGCGGAAATTTCCTGGTTTTTTCCTCATTTTCCAATCATGGCCTATTTACAGTGGAATATCCGTGGCCCAGGGGTAATCGGGGTGAGCTTCAGATGTTGCTTTCCAGGTTTTCCCCTGTTGGTGTTTGCTTACAAGAACCAAAAATTACACTCAACTGTTTTCCAAACCCATCTCAGGCTATAATTTATTGTATTCTTCGGATCCTTTCTCAGATTGGACCTTTAATGAAAGTGCCCTTCTTCTACGCAATGATATTCCGTACTGTCAACTATTTGTCCATAAACCTCGCTGCATTACACTGCAGCCCGTATCCACTTGAATAAGTGGTTTTACAAATGTTTCTTTATATCTCTCTCCTTCTGGGCCTTATCTTATCCCAGATTTTGCTTTCTTGTTTCATCCTTACCGCCACCACTTCTGTTACTTTGGCAATTTTAATGCCCACCATTTCCTATGGGGGGGTCTCATTGTGACTCTTGCGGCATTCAGTTGGAGGGTTTACTCACTTCTCACCCCCTCCATGTTTTTAAATACAGGCAACCCCCACCCATTTTGATCCTCATATTCACACTCTCTCTTGCATCGATCTCTCGGTTTTGCTCTTCCTCCACTGCACTAGACTTTTTCCCGGTCCTGTTCTACCGGACTTACATTACAGCGATCACTTTCCAATCATTCTTACCTCTCCTTCATATTCACCACCTCTTCGTAGCCCTTGCTGGCAATTTGATCGAGCAAATTGGGACCTTTACTCGCAACTAACTGCTTTCAGTGAAGTTTTCTTCTTCATCCTCCATTGATGAACTTTTACACCTCTTCTCGACAATCAGTTTTAAACCGCAGCTTATCATTCTATACCCCAAACCTCAGGCAGGCATTCTCAGAATGTGTGGGCCCTGGTGGTCTCCTGCCGTGCTCGGCAGTACAATTGAAACGCACTGCATGGGGCAAAGGGACCCATACAGTAGACCCACAGAGAGACTCTTGATTTGAAGCAGAAAGCGAGGTGGTCGCTCGCCGTGTCAAACTGTGACGCTAAACCATTTGCTGGGGAGATTATGCTTCCATCATTACCTCGGCTTCCTCTATGAGTTGCAGTCTGGAAAAAGTACGGGAAATTGAAATGGTAAATACTATCCTGACCCAGCTCCTGTTTTTGCAGGGTTGCTGGTGTTGAAATAGCAAACCCTCTTGATGTTGGGCCCTTGAAATTGGCAATCCCCCTGGTCCGTATTTCTCAGGGGCTCCATCTATACCCCTTGTTTCTTTCCTCAAAGTCTGCCAGAGAGTTAGCACCCTTGAATTTTTTCTTCTCAAATTGAAGAACCATGTAATGTGCCTTTTACACTTCAGGAATGGAGGCAATGCTCTCCACTTGCCGATCATCGGCAGCTGAGCCTGACGACATTTCATATTCGGATGTTACAACATTTTTCATAAGTCAGCACTTGCAGTCCTCTTACACCTCTCAGTCTTATTTGGTCACAAGGAGTTCTTTCCCCAGCTGTGGAAATTTTGCTGTTGTTCTCCCGTTTTTGCAAACTGGGTATACGGGACATGATGCCTCCCACTACCGTCCCATTTCTCTTATCAGTTTCAGTTTGCAAAGTGGGGAACGTCTGGTAAATTAACGTTTAATGTGGCATTTTGAGACAACCAACAGTCTCTGCACTAGTCAATATGGCTTTGGTATGAGCCCTTCTACCATAGACCCCTTACTACATTAGATTTGTAATGGCCCTTGCGAATAACCGCTCAGTTTTGCTATATTTTTTGACCTTGAGAAGGCATATGACACAACTTGGAGGGATAATATTTTGGCCAGGCCCACTCCTTAGGCCTCCAAGGCAATCTACCATCCTTCCTTAAGAACTTTTTAACTGACAGACATTTCCAGTTTGGGTTAATAATGTGCTCTCCCTGGACTTTAACCAAGCTGAAGGTGTCCCCCCAGGGATGTGTTCTGAGCACAACACTTTTTCCCTTGCTATAAATGATTTGGCTTTTTAGTCTTCCCCTCCCAAAATTTGGTCGTCACTCTATGTTGATGGCTTCGCTATTGCTAGTTGGGAGGCGCTGACTGTCACCTCATTACAGTTTCTTTCCAGCATGCGGTCAACCCTGTTTCTAATTGGGCCACCATGCATGGGTTTAAATTTTCCAGTACCAAAACTCCCAAATTACTTTCCCCTGATGCTCTAATTTCCAATCATCCTTTGTACCTTTATGGCTCACGTCCCTGAACATGATACAGTCAGGTTTTCCCAGGTCTTCTCCTTTGACCATAGGTTATCCTGGAAACCTCACATTACCCTTCTGAACGCAACTTGTCACAGCGGGTGAACCTTCTTAAAACCCTTGCTCATCTTTTCATGGGGAGCTGATGGTCAAACCCCTTCACCTACATTCCACCTCATATTTATCGAAAAATCGATTGTGGTGACCAGATCTATTCAGCGGCCTCTTCTGCTACTCTCCTCAGCCTTAATTTCCATCCGTCATCAGGGATTACGTTTTGCTTGGTGGGTTTTCGCTCTTCCCCTGTTGAGAGCCTCTAAGCAAAGCGAATGTTCCATCCTTTACCGATCGCCGTGATGCTCATTGCCTTCGCTACTATGTACGCTCTCATGATCTCCACAATCCTTCCATTATGGAATATTTACTGATTTTAGTAGACATTCTTTATTTGTTTTTTTGCCCCTGTTTGTTCCATCCCTTTTCACTTCACCTACATTCACTCTTGTCTTCCCTTCAGTTGCCACCTTTCTATGTTCATGTAGGGATCTCACTTTCCCTAACTCCCTTGGGAAGTTCCAGCTGTTCGAGTCTGTTCTTTCTCACTCCCTTGTTCAGAAGCCCAACTACCTAATGGTTAGCTTCTGTTTCTTTTTCTTGACTACTTCCAAAATTCGCATTCTCATGCCATCACAATGTGCACAGATGGCTCTAAGTCTTTGATGGTGTCGGATTCCCAGCAGTGTTTCGGGGCGCGTCGTGCCGAGGGCATTTACATCTTCGCTAGCATTTTTACTGCAGAATTTTATGCCATTCTTGCAGCAAATTATCTGTATTGCATCTTGCCGTGTCATCATTTGTGTTGCTCAGACTCCCTTAGTGCTTACAGCCAACAAAAATTTTGATAACCTCACCCCTAGTTCACCGTATTTAACTTTGGTTACGCCGTTTATCCTCTACCAAAACATAAGGATATTGTTTTTTGTTGGGGTCCCCGTTTTTGGGTTTAAAATACAGGGCAATGAACAGGGAGACACTGCTGTGCGGTCAGCAGTACATGACCTTCCAGTTTCAAATAGAGGTGTTCCATTCACGGACTATTTTGCTGTTATAGCTACCCACCATCACACCCGTTGGCAACAACATGGAAATTTCCCTAATTCCTTCTATCTTGCACCAACTGAGCCCACGGAAGTCATTGAGATCATAAGTCACTTAAAAAATAACTCGGGGAATCTGTCTCATGTCCCACCATTACTGTACAAGCGAGCGGCCCATGTCCTTTCGCATGCTATTTCATTACTTTTTAAAAGTCAATAGAGACTAGCACCTTCCCGAAACTACTCAAGATGGCAAGGGTTACACCAATACATAAAGGTGGTGACCCTACAGACTTAAACAACTATAGGCCAATATCTAACTTATCCATTGCTATCCAAAATCTTTGAGAAACTCGTGCACAGGAGACTGTATTCATATAACGGCTCAAAACATACTCAACCCCCCGCCAGTTTGGATTCAGGAAAAAAAAAAAGCACTAATGATGCAATCAAAAAATGCTAGATCTGCCTTACACAGCATTTTGGGAAAATAAGGAATATCCACTAGGAATTTTTTTTGACCTAAGAAAAGCTTTTGAACAGTAAACCACGAAATCCTACTCCACAAGCTTGACCACTACGGTATAAGAGGCCATGCGCCTTTCTTATTTCAAATCTTACATTACTAATAGGTATCAGTACGTCACCATTAAAAGACACAGCATCAGCAACACGGGCCACTTGATACTGGAGTTCCGCAGGGAAGTGTCCTTTGGGCCCTGCTCTTCCTCATATACATCAATGACCTTCCAAACGTATCCCAAAACCTGAAACCCATTCTCTTTGCTGATGACACGACTTATGTCATCTCTCACCCTAATCTTTCCACCCTTAAAAACCATTGTGAATGAGGAGCTATTAAAATATCGACTTGGATGACAGCCAATAAACTTACGCCCTTTAAAACTGACAAAACTTACTATATTATGTTTGGTAGCAGAGCAGGAGATGCACAAATTAACATTAAGATTGACAACACTCTAATTACCAGAAATAATGGGGGAAAATTCTTAGGCTTATACCTTGACAATAACCTGAATTCAGCACCCTATCCAGCATATAGCCAAAAAAGTATCCAAAACGGTTGGGATCCTCTCCAAGATACGATACTACGTGCCGCAAAATGCCCTTCTCACACTATACCACTCACTTATTTATCCATAACCTCACCTATGCTTTTTGTGCTTGGGGATCAACTGCAGCAACACACCTAAAGCCAATAAAAACCCAACAAAAAGCTGCAGTAAAAAATAATCACTAAATCCCATCCCTGGCAGCACACCCCCCCCACCCCTTCAAAGATCTAAACTTATTTCCCCAGTTCAGTACATCCACACTTACTACTGTGCAATCTATATCTACAGGCCTTTAAAACTCTAAATACCCAACCTTGACCCTAAAACCGCTTTCTTGATAGTTGTGACAGAACCCACAGGCATAACACCAGAAATAAACATCTCTACGACATTCCCCGTGTCCCGACTAAACCTTTACAAAAATTCAATGTATGTCAAAGGCCCTAAAATCTGGAATACCCTACCTGAGAACTCTAGAACTGCAGACACATTCATCACCTTCAAAACTACCATTAAAAACATCTTATCTCCCTGATACACCCCGTCAACTAACTTCACGAATACCACCTGGTGGTTCACATTTAAACCACTCGCTTACTCATTTGACCATAAACAGAAATATTAATCTCAGTCTTAAAATAATGAATCCTGTGATACTCCAATACTGAAACTATATACTGTCCCAAAACAAAAGCATTCACATTGCTAAACTCACAAAATAGTATTTAGTCACTTAGCCATAATACCAACTTACCTCATAATTTTTAATATTTTACATTTAAGAATAAAACTAAGTATGCCCGAAATCCCTAGCCATGCTAAGCATTCTAGTGGTACACTCTGTAATCTCAATTTTACAAACATGAAAACCAAACAATAACCAAATTTCTGTAAACTCAGCATTGTAATCCTTATAGAGAATAAACTTTGAATTTGAATTTGAATTTGAACATTGGTCTGCTCTGCTCAATAACAAACTTCGTTCTATTAAACCGAGTATAGGTTACTGGCCGTCTTCTTGTCACCAATGTCGGGGTTTGGGGAGACTACTCCTCCCACCTTCGCATTGGCCATACTCGTCTTACTCATGGTTTATCTCATGGAGAGGCCCCTGCTCCTCTCTGTGAGAATTGTAAGGTTCCAGTATCATCCAGCCACATTCTGTTAAACTACCCACTTTATCAAAGAGCACGCACAATTTACCTCCAACATCGTCTCCATTCTACTACTCTCTCTTTACCTTCCCTTCTTCCTGATGGGCCCTACTTTAATCCTGACTCTCCCATTGACTTCTTGACAACAACTGACTTACTCCACAAACCTTGATGACACCTTCAGCCCTTTCTACCTCAATCTCTGCTACCCTCTACCCCCGCACTATCCCCTGCCCCGCTGTTTTCTGTAACCTACTATCATCCTCCCCCTTCTGCTCCCCGAAAACCCTCGCTTCCTTCCCTGCCCTGCAGTGCTGCATAGCCCTTGTATTTTAGCGCTTCTTTTTAATTATAATAATAATTATACATTTTAGTTTGATCCAATGCAACGAAAAATTTACTTCCTTGCACCAATATCCTCTCAGTAGGGACATTGTTTCATGGGAGGCAGCAGGTGAGAGGCAGCAGCAGGTGAGAGGAAGCAGCAGGTGAGAGGCAGTAGCAGGTGAGGGGCAGCAGCAGGTGAGAGGCAGCAGCAGGTGAGAGGCAGCAGCAGTTGAGAGGCAGTAGCAGGTGAGAGGCAGTAGCAAGTGAGAGGCAGCACTAGGTGAGAGGCAGCACCAGGTGAGTGGCAGCAGCAGGTGAGAGGCGGCAGTAGGTGAGAGGCAGCAGCAGGTGAGTGGCAGCAGCAGGTGAGAAGCAGCAGCAGGTGAGAGGCAGCAGCAGGTGAGAGGCAGTAGTAGGTGAGAGGCAGCAGCAGGTGAGTGGCAGCAGCAAGTGAAGGCACAGCAGGTGAGTGGCAGCAGCAGGTAAGTGGAAAGAGAGAGATGACATGGCAGTGTGTGAACATGGCAGTGTTGAACATGGCAGTGTGGTGAACATGGCAGTGTGTTAAAAATGGAAGTGTGTGAACATGGCAGTGTGTGAACATGGCAGTGTGTGAACATGGAAAGTGGTGAACATGGCAGTGTGTGAACATGGCAGTGTGTGAACATGGCAGTGTGTGAACATGGCAGTGTGTGAACATGGCAGTGTGTAAAACATGGCAGTGTGTGAACATGGCAGTGTGTGAACATGGCGTGTGTGAACAGGGCAGTGTGTGAACAGGGCCCAGTGTGTGAACATGGCAGTGTGTGAACATGGCAGTGTGGAACATGGAAGAGTGTGGACATGGCACTGTGTGAACATGGCAGTGTGTTGAACATGGCAGTGTTTGAACATGGCAGTGTGTGAACGCAGTGGGGTGAACGGGGGGGGGGGGGGGGCATGTGTAAACATGGCAGTGTGTGAACATAGCAGTGTGTGAACATGGCAGTGTGTGTGAACATGACAGTGTGTGAACATGGCAGTGTGTGTGAACAATGGCAGTGTGTGAAAAAGGGGCAGTGTGTTAACATGGCAGTGGGGGAACTTTGGAAGAGTGTGAACATGGCATTGGTGTGAACATGGCAGTGTGTGAACATGGAAAGTGTGAACATGGCAGTGTGTGAACATGGCAGTGTGTTGAACATGGCAGTGTGTGAACATGACAGTGTGTGAACAGGGAAGAGGAACATGGCAGTGTGTGAAACAAGGCAGTGTGTGAACATGGGCAGTGGGTTTTGAACTTTGTGGTGAACATGGGCATGTGTGTGACATGGCATGTGTGAACATAGCATGTGTGAACATGGCAGTGTGGGGTGAACATGGCAGTGTGTGAACATGGCAGTGTTTTGTGAACATGGCAGTGTGTGAACAGGGCAGTGTGTTAACATGGCAGTTTTGTGAACATGGAAGAGTGTGAACATGGCAGTGTGTGAACATGGCAGTGTGTGAACATGGCAGTGTGTGAACATGGCAGTGTGTAAACATGGCAAGTGTGTGAACATGACGGGTGTGTGAACAGGGAAGAGTGAACATGGCAGTGTGTGAACATGGCAGTGTGTAAACCCATGGCAGTGTGTGTGAACATGGCATGGTGAACATGGCAGTGTGTGAACATGGCAGTGTGTGAACATAGCAGTGTGTGAACAAGGCAGTGTGTGTGAACATGGCAGTGTGTTGAACATGGCAGTGTGTGTGAAAAATGCAGTGTGTGAACATGGCATGTGTGAACATGGCAGTGTGTGAACATGGAAGAGTGTGAACATGGCAGTGTGTGAACAGGATGTGTGAACTTTGGCAGTGTGGAACATGGCAGGTGTGTAACATGGCAGTGTGTGAACATGGCAGTGTGTGAACATGGCAGTGTGTGAACATGACAGTGTGTGAACAGGGAAAAAGGAACATGGCAGTGTGTGAACATGGCAGTGGGGTGAAACAGGGCAGTGTGTGAACATGACAGGTGTGAACAGGAAGAGTGAACATGGCAGTGTGTGAACTTTGGCAGGTGTGTGAACATGGCATGTGTTGGAACATGGCAGTGTGTGAACATGACAGGGGTGGAACAGGGAAGAATGAACATGGCAGTGTTGTGAACATGGCAGTGTGTGAAAAATGGCAGTGTGTGAACATGACAGTGTGTGAACATGGAAGAGTGAACAGGGCAGTGTATGAACATGACAGTGTGTGAACATGGCGTGTAGTGAACATTGGCAGTGTTTTGAACATGGAAGATGAACATGGCAGTGTGTGAGCATGGCAGTGAGAATATGGCAGTGTGTGAACATGGCAGTGTGTGTGCATGGCAGTGTGTGAACATGGCAGTGTGTGAACATGGCAGTGTGTGAACATGGCATGTGTAAAACAGGGCAGTGTGGGGAACATGGCAGTGTGTGAACATGACAGTGTGTGAACATGGCAGTGTGTGAACATGGCAGTGTGTGAACTTTGGCAGTGTGAACATGGCAGTGTGTGAACATGGCAAGTGGGTGAACATGGCAGTGTGTGAACATGGCATGGGGTGAACAGGGAAGAGTGTGAACATGGGCAGTGTGAACATGGCAGTGTGTGAACATGACAGTGTGTGAACATGCAGTGTGTGAATATGGCAGTGTTGAGCATGGCAGTGTGTAACATGGCAGTGTGTGAACATGGCAGTGTGTGAACATTGGCAGTGTGGTGAACATGACAGTGTATGAACATACAGTGTGAACATGGCAGGGGTGTGGACATGCAGTGTGTGGACATGGCAAGTGTGAAACATGGCAGTGTGTGAACATGGCAGTGTGTGAACATGGCAGTGTGTGAACATAGCAGTGTGTGAACATGGGGAGAAATCAGAATGGGGGTACGTCACAAGCGGTGTTCCTCAGGGGTCAGTGTTGGGCCCGTTGTTGTTCACAATTTACATAAACGACATAGATGAGGGAAAAAACAGTGACAAGCAAATTGCTGATGGCACCAAAATAGGCCGTCCAATTCATTGTAATGAGGACACTAGAGCACTCCAGGATGATTTGAATAGACTGATGCAATGGTCATAGAAGTGGCAGATGCAGTTTAATATTGACAAATGCTAAGTTCTAAATGTTGGACAGGTAAATAACCATGCCACATATAAACTAAATAATGTAGATCTTATTATTACAAATTGCGAGAAGGATTTAGGAGTTCTTGTTAGCAGTAACCTAAAACCAAGACAACAGCGCATTAGTGTTCGCAGTAAAGCTAACAGAATTCTTGGCTTCATATCAAGAAGTATAAATAATAGAAGTTCTCAGGTTGTTCTTCAACTCTATATATCCTTGGTTAGGTCTCATTTAGACTATGCTGCTCAGTTCTGGTCACCGTATTACAGAATGGAAAACGTACAGAGGAGGATGACAAAGATGATCCCATGTATCAGAAATCTTCCCAATGAGGATAGACTGAGGGCCCTGAATCTGCACTCTCTCGAAGGGCATAGAATTACGGGGGATATGATCGAGGTATAGAAATGGAAAACAGGAATAAATTAAGGGGGTGAAAATAGCATGCCAAGACAGGACTCGCAGCAATGGTTTCAAGTTGGAAAAATTCAGATTCAGGAAGGATAAAGGAAAGCACTGGTTTGGTAATAGAGTTGTGGATGAGTGGAACAAACTCCACTGGCCAACGCAGTGGAGGGAGGTGTTAGGTCTTTAAACTAGGAATAGTTAGTTGTATGGGTTTTGGCGGGAAAACAGTGAAGTCGCAGTGTAGTAATATGAGTACTAGGAGAACTAGAAATAGGCAAAATGAGGTGGATATTGGAAAGCCAGTGGCACTAATTGACAAGGACAGTAATAGGTTTAGTAGAATAATAGAAAGGAGCAGGAAAGGTAAAGAGAAAGGAGGGTCCTTAAATATATATTACGCAAATAGTCGTAGTGCTAGGAATAATATGGACGAGTTGAGACTAGTTGCTAGTGCAGGGAACATAGAAAGTATTTGCCATTACTGAACGTGGTTTAATTCAAAAAGTCGGGACAGCCTGCAGAATGTCACATTCAGGGTTTCAAATTGTTCCAAGTAGATAGAAGTATCGGGAAGGGGGGTGGGGTGGCATTGTATGTCCGAGATCGCTTGAACTGTTGCATTAAAACGGGTATTAAGTCTGAAGTAAAACATACAGAGTCTGTTTGGATAGAATTTTCAGAGGGGCATGAAAAATTAATTTTAGGTGTGATATACCGTCCCCCAAACTTAAATAAGATAAGATAAGATAAGATTTCGTTCGGATTTTTAACCCCGGAGGGTTAGCCACCCAGGATAACCCAAGAAAGTCAGTGCGTCATCGAGGACTGTCTTAACTTTTTTCCATTGGGGTCCTTAATCTTGTCCCCCAGGATGCGACCAACACCAGTCGACTAACACCCAGGTACCTATTTGCTGCTAGGTGAACAGGACAACAGGTGTAAGGAAACGTGTCTCAAATGTTTCCACCCGCCGGGAATCGAACCCGGTGCCCTCCGTGTGTGAAGCGGGAGCTTTGAAGCCACCGCCACCGGGCCAAAAGGGGGACTACATGGGAGGAAATGTTAGGGCCCCCCAAGGCACGATAAATGTATAAATTTTAGAGACTTTAACTTTTGTCATATAGATTTGGGAAATTTCTTGACTGGGAATTAGAATCATTACCGACTTTTTAGAAGTATTCAGGATTGTTTTTTGAAGCAGTTTGTGACAGAACCTACAAGGGGGAATAACCTGCTTGCTGAGTTCTGGCAAACAATGAATCCCTTTTTTAATAATTTAGAAATTTCAGAGGAACTGGGTGCTACGACCACAAATCAATTACATTTACATTGAATGTAAGTATGATATAGGGATAACCAGTAACAGTCCCAGATTTTCGCTTAGCAATTACGATGGGCTTAGAGAACACTTATCATCTGTTGACTGGGTAACGAAGAGAGCTATCAATATGACAGTTTTTCGAACACTATACATGCTGCTTAAAGAACGTTTATTTCCCCTATAAAGAAATTAGTTTTAAATAGAAAGACCCAAAATGGATGAATAATAGGCTGAAATATCTACTAGGGCATAAGACAGGAATTTATAGGCGTATCAAAAGAGGTGAAGGTCATCTTATGAATCAGTATATTAGCATTAAGAGGGACATTAAAAAGGGGATAAGAAAAGCTAAAAGGGACTATGAAATTAAAGTTGCTAGGGATTCTAAAACTAACCCAAAAAGTTTTTTCCAGGTATATAGAACAAAAGTCAGAGATGTGGTGACGTGTACTTAGCCCTGTGAAGACCAGTTTGTGTGCTCTCTGTGAATCTGTACCAGGATGCCCTATCTTGAGCAACTTTACCAGCAGCTGAGAGAAGAGCTCAGAGTTGCTAAGATGGAGATACGGCGATTAACGGAGGAGAACAAGAGGATTGGTAGTAATCCTTCTGTTGTGAGTCCCCAGGTTAAGAGGGGAGCTTGGTCAGTGGCCGGGCAACATGGAACCAAGCTGAAGATCAAGAAAACGGTTGGAGAGGCAGAAACAACGAGAAACCAGAAGACTACCATGGAAACTTCCAACTCATTCTCGGTGCTACTGACGAATGTGAGTGTTCTACTGGGAATGCCACAACGAGCACCAAAGAAGCATTGGCAGACGTGAGTAAGACATCCCTAGAAACCCCAACGAAGACCATCGAGAACGTCTTGACGAATTCTACAAGTGGTGTAATGCTACCTGGCGAATGTGAGTCGACTACTCGGAGCATCACGACGGACGACGCCAAGGAAGGTAAAAACATTGTTGTTGTTGGGGATAGCCAGATTAGGTACATGGATAGGGCATTCTGCTAGAAGGATAGGAGTAGAGGCAGAGAGTGGTGTTTTCCTGGGGCTGGGATGAAGGATATTGTTAGCCGTCTGGATGACATCATGAGAGGTAATGGGAGCAATCCTATTATCTGTCTCAGTGCTGGAGGCAACGATGTTGGCAGACGGTAGGAGTGAGGACCTGATTAGCAGGTATAGGTCAGCAATAGAGATAATTAGGAGAGAGGTGGGAAACCTGTCATATGTGGCATTTTGCCAAGGAGAGGAGTTGGAAATGAATAGTTGTCCAGAGCAATTGGTGTCAATTGCTGGCTGGACAAATACTGTAAGGAAAAATGCGGTAACTTCATTGACAACTGGGACCTCTTCTATGGCAGAAAATGACATATATGCCAGGGATGGGGTTCACTTATCTAGGTGTGGGGTGGGAGCACTGGCCAACGCAGTGGAGGGAGCTGTTAGGTCTTTAAACTAGGAATAGTTAGTGGTATGGTTTTGGCGGGAAAACTGTGAAGTCTCAGGGAAGTAATATGAGTACTAGGAGAACTAGTAATAGGCAAAATGAGGTGGAATTGGAAAGCCAGTGGCACTAATTGACAAGGACAATAATAGGTTTAGTGGAATAACAGAAAGTAGCAGGAAGGGTAAAGAGAGAGGAGGGTCATTAAAAATTTATTACACAAATAGTCGCAGTGCTAGGAATAAATGGACGAGTTGAGACTAGTTGCTAGTGCAGGTAACATAGATGTATTTGCCATTACTGAGACGTGGTTTATTCAAAAAGTCGGGACATGCCTGCAGAATGTCACATTCAGGGTTTTAAATTGTTCCAAGTAGATAGAAGTATCGGGAAGGGGGGTGGGGTGGCATTGTATGTCTGAGATCGCTTGAACTGTTGCAAAAAAAACGGGTATTAAGTCTGAAGTAACACATACAGAGTCTGTTTGGATAGAATTTTCAGAGGGGCATGAAAATTAATTTTAGGTGTGATATACCGTCCCCCAAATTTAGATAGGGACCAAGGGAGACTACTATGGGAGGAAATTGTTAGGGCCACAAGGCACGATAATGTAGTAATTCTAGGAGACTTTAACTTTAGTCATATTGATTGGAATTTCTTGACTGGTAATTTAGAATCATACGATTTCTTAGAAGTAGTTCAGGATTGTTTTTTGAAGCAGTTTGTGACAGAACCTACAAGGGGAAATAACCTGCTTGACTTAGTTCTGGCAAACAATGAATCCCTTGTTAATAATTTAGAAGTTTCAGAGGAACTGGGTGCTAGCGACCACAAATCAATTACATTTAGAATTGAATGGAAGTATGATAGTAGGGATAACTCTGTAACAGTCCCAGATTTTTGCTTAGCAGATTACGATGGGCTTAGAGAACACTTATCATCTGTTGACTGGGGTAACGAAGAGAGCTATCAATATGACAGTTTTCTGAACACAATACATGCTGCTCAAACATAAGAAACATAAGAAACATAAGAAAGGAGGAACACTGCAGCAGGCCTGTTGGCCCATACTAGGCAGGTCCTTTACAATTCATCCCACTAACAAACATTTGACCTACCCAATTTTCAATGCTACTCAAGAAATAAGCTCTGATGTGCAAGTCCCACTCAAATCCAACCCATCAGACTCATGTATTTATCCAACCTAAATTTGAAACTACCCAAAGTCCTAGCCTCAATAACCCAACTAGGTAGACTGTTCCACTCATCTACTACCCTATTTCCAAACCAATACTTTCCTATGTCCTTTCTAAATCTAAACTTATCTAATTTAAATCCATTACTGCGGGTTCCCTCTTGGAGAGATATTCTCAAGACCTTGTTAATATCCCCTTTATTAATACCTATCTTCCACTTATACACTTCGATCAGGTCTCCCCTCATTCTTCGTCTAACAAGTGAATGTAACTTAAGAGTCTTCAATCTTTCTTCATAAGGAAGATTTCTAATGCTATGTATTAATTTAGTCATCCTACGCTGAATGTTTTCTAACGAATTTATGTCCATTCTGTAATATGGAGACCAGAATTGAGCTGCATAATCTAGGTGAGGCCTTACTAATGATGTATAAAGCTGCAGTATGACCTCTGGACTTCTGTTGCTTACACTTCTTGATATAAATCCCAGTAATCTATTTGCCTTATTACGTACGCAAGGCATTGCTGTCTTGGTTTAAGGTTGCTGCTTACCATAACCCCCAAGTCCTTTTCGCAATCTGTATGGTTAAGTTCTACATTATTTAACTTATAAGTGCTAGGGTTATGGACACTCCCGAGCTTCAGAACCTTGCATTTATCTACATTGAACTGCAAACTGCCACTTTTCTGACCAAGAGTAGAGTTTGTCTAAATCCTCCTGAAGTTCCCTAACATCTACGTTTGAATCAATTATCCTACCTATCTTCGTGTCATCGGCGAATTTGCTCATATCACTAGTAATTCCTTCATCAAGATCATTGATATATATTATAAACAACAACGGGCCCAAGACTGATCCCTGTGGAACGCCACTTGTTACTGATCCCCACTCGGATTTAACCCATTTATGGACACTCTCTGCTTCCTGTCTGTGAGCCATGATTCGATCCACGAGAGCACTCTTCCCCCAATGCCATGAGCTGCTACTTTCTTCAACAGTCTTCGGTGCGGAACTCTATCAAATGCCTTACTAAAATCTAAGTAAATAATATCAAATTCTTTATCGTGGTCAACAGCCTCAAAAGCTTTACTGAAAAAAGTTAATAAATTAGTTAGACAAGACCGGCCTCTCGTGAATCCATGCTGAGTATCATTAATCAAGCTATGCTTATCGAGATGGCTTCTTATAATTTGAGCTATAATTGACTCTAGTAATTTGCCTACAATTGAGGTCAGGCTTATTGGGCGGTAATTTGACGGTAACGACTTGTCCCCTGTTTTAAAAATAGGAATTACATTAGCCATCTTCCACATATCAGACACTACACCTGTTTGAAGAGATAAATTAAAAATATTAGTTAATGGTTCACAGACTTCCATTTTGCATTCCTTTAGAACCCTTGAAAAAACCTCATCAGGACCCGGTGACTTATTTTGCTTCAGTCGGTCTATCTGCTTCACAACCATTTCACTAGTGACTATGATGTTACATAATTTATCTTCTTCTGGCCCACTATAAAAATTAATTACCGGAACACTACTAGTGTCTCCTGTGTAAAAACCGAGAGAAATAATTATTTAAAATCGAGCACATTTCATTCTCTTTGTCAGTAAGATGCCCATAGTTATTTTTAAGGGGACCTATCTTATCTCTGACTTTTGTTTCTATATACCTGGAAAAAACTTTTTGGTTAGTTTTAGAATCCCTAGCAACTTTAATTTCATAGTTCCTTTTAGCTTTTCTATCCCCTTTTTAATGTCCCTCTTAGTGTCAATATACTGATTCATAAGATGACCCTCGCCCTTTTGATACGCCTATAAATTCTTTCTTATGCCTAGTAGATATTTCAGCCTATTATTCATCCATTTTGGGTCATTTCTATTTGATCTAATTTCTTTATAAGGGATAAATGTTCTTTGAGCAGCATGTATTGTGTTCAGAAAACTGTCATATTGATAGCTCTCTTTGTTACCCCAGTCAACAGATAAATAAGTGTTCTCTAAGCCCATCGTAATCTGCTAAGCGAAAATCTGGGACTGTTACTGAGTTATCCCTACTATCATACTTCCATTCAATTCTAAATGTAATTGATTTGTGGTCGCTAGCACCCAGTTCTTCTGAAACTTCTAAATTATTAACAAGGGATTCATTGTTTGCCAGAACTAAGTCAAGCAGGTTATTACCCCTTGTAGGTTCTGTCACAAACTGCTTCAGAAAACAATCCTGAACTACTTCTAAGAAGTCGTATGATTCTAAATTCCCAGTCAAGAAATTCCAATCAATATGACTAAAGTTAAAGTCTCCTAGAATTACTACATTATCGTGCCTTGTGGCCCTAACAATTTCCTCCCATAGTAGTCTTCCCTGGTCCCTATCTAAATTGGGGGACGGTATATCACACCTAAAGTTAATTTTTCATGCCCCTCTGAAAATTCTATCCAAACAGACTCTGTATGTGTTACTTCAGACTTAATACCCGTTTTAATGCAACAGTTCAAGCGATCTCGGACATACAATGCCACCCACCCCCTTCCCGAACTTCTATCTACTTGGAAAAAATTTGAAACCCTGAATGTGACATTCTGCAGGCATGTCCCGACTTTTTGAATTAAACCACGTCTCAGTAATGGCAAATACATCTATGTTACCTGCACTAGCAACTAGTCTCAACTCGTCCATCTTATTCCTAGCACTGCGGCTATTTGTGTAATATATACTTAAGGACCCTCCTTTCTCTTTATCATTCCTGCTCCTTTCTGTTATTCCACTAAACCTATTACTGTCCTTGTCAATTAGTGCCACTGGGCCTTCCGATATCCATCTCATTTTGCCTATTACTAGTTCTCCTAGTACTCATATTACTACCCTGAGACTTCACAGTTTTCCCGCAGAAACCCATACCACTAACTATTCCTAGTTTAAAGACCTAACAGCTCCCTCCACTGCGTTGGCCAGTGCTCCCACCCCACACCTAGATAAGTGAACCCCATCCCTGGCATACATGTCATTTCTGCCATAGAAGAGGTCCCAGTTGTCAATGAATGTTACCCGCATTTTCCTTACAGTATTTGTCCAGCCAGCAATTGACACCAATTGCTCTGGACAACCATTCATTTCCAACTCCTCTCCTTGGCAAAATGCCACATTGACAGGTTTCCCACCCTTCTTCCTAATTATCTCTATTGCTGACCTATACCTGCTAATCAGGTCCTCACTCCTACGTCTGCCAACATCGTTGCCTCCAGCACTGAGACAGATAATAGATTGCTCCCATTACCTCTCATGATGTCATCCAGACGGCTAACAATATCCTTCATCCCAGCCCCAGGAAAACACACTCTCTGCCTCCTACTCCTATCCTTCAAACAGAATGCCCTATCCATGTACCTAATCTGACTATCCCCAACAACAACAATGTTTTTACCTTCCTTGGCGTCGTCCGTCATGATGCTCCGAGTAGTCGACTCAAATTCGCCAGTAGCATTTTCACCACTTGTAGAATTCGTCAAGACGTTCTCGATGGTCTTCGTTGGGGTTTCTAGGGATGTCTCACTCACGTCTGCCAATGCTTCCTTGGTGCTCGTTGTGGCATTCCCAGTAGAACACTCACATTCGTCGGGTAGCACCGAGAATGGGTTGGAAGTTTCCACGGTAGTCTTCTGGTTTCTCGTTGTTTGTGCCTCTCCAACCGTTTTCTTGATCTTCAGCTTGGTTCCATGTTGCCCGGCCACTGACCAAGCTCCCCTCTTAACCTGGAACTCACAACAGGAGGATTACTACGAATCCTCTTGTTCTCCTCCGTTAATCGCCGACTCCAT
>NC_069429.1:43679277-43733834 GCF_026875155.1 Cherax quadricarinatus | reverse complement strand
TTTTCCTTCCCCAGTTGAACTCTTCCATGCTGAGACTCTTCCATGTTGACACTCTTCCATGTTGACACTCTTCCATGTTGACACTCTTCCATGTTGACACTCTTCCATGTTGACACTCTTCCATGTTGACACTCTTCCATGTTGACACTCTTCCATGTTGACACTCTTCCATGCTGACACTCTTCCATGGTGACACTCTTCCATGTTGACACTCTTCCATGTTGACACTCTTCCATGTTGACACTTCCATGTTGACACTCTTCCATGTTGACACTCTTCCATGTTGACACTCTTCCTTGGTGACACTCTTCCATGCTGATACTCTTCCATAAGAATATAAGAACATAAGAAAGAAGGAACACTGCAACAGGCCTATTAACCCATGCGGAGCAGGTCCATGTCCCCCTCCCTGGATTAGCCAAGTGACCCACCCAGTCTGGCCACCTCCACTCAAGGAAGGAGCACAGCACCAGACCCAGCAGCACAAGCTAGTCAGGTTCAACTCACTCATGTATTTATCTAACCTATTTTCAAAACTACACAACATTTTAGCCTGAATAACATAAGAACATAAGAAAGGAGGAACACTGCAGGAGGCCTGCTGGCCCATACTAGGCAGGTACTTCACAATTCATCCCACTAACAAAACATTTGCCCAACCCAATTTTCAATGCTACCCAAGAAATAAACTCTGATGTGCAAGTCCCACTCAAATCCAACCCCTCCCACTCATGTATTTATCCAACCTAAATTTGAAACTACCCAAAGTCCTAGCCTCAATAACCCAACTAGGTAGACTGTTCCACTCATCAACTACCCTATTTCTAAACCAATACTTTCCTATGTCCTTTCTAAGTCTAAACTTATCTAATTTAAATCCATTACTGCGGGTTCTCTCTTGGAGAGATATCCTCAAGACCTTATTAATATCCCCTTTATTAATACCTATCTTCCACTTATACACTTCGATCAGGTCTCCCCTCATTCTTCGTCTAACAAGTGAATGTAATTTAAGAGTCTTCAATCTTTCTTCATAAGGAAGATTTCTAATGCTATGTATTAATTTAGTCATCCTACGCTGAATGTTTTCTAACGAATTTATGTCCACTCTGTAATATGGAAACCAGAACTGAGCTGCATAATCTAGGTGAGGCCTTACTAATGATGTATAAAGCTGCAGTATGACCTCTGGACTTCTGTTGCTTACACTTCTTGATATAAATCCCAGTAATCTATTTGCCTTATTACGTACGCTTAGGCATTGTTGTCTTGGTTTTGAGGTTGCTGCTTACCATAACCCCCAAGTCCTCTTCGCAGTCTGTATGGCTAAGTTCTACATTATTTAACTTATAAGTGCTAGGGATATGGACACTCCCGAGCTTCAGAACCTTGCATTTATCTACATTGAACTGCATCTGCCACTTTTCTGACCAAGAATATAGTTTGTCTAAATCCTTCTGAAGTTCCCTAACATCTACATTTGAATCAATTATCCTACCTATCTATGTGTCATCGGCGAATTTGCTCATATCACTAGTAATTCCTTCATCAAGATCATTGATATATATTATAAACAACAACGGGCCCAAGACTGATCCCTGTGGAACGCCACTTGTTACTGATCCCCTCTCGGATATAACCCCATTTATGGACACTCTCTGCTTCCTGTCTGTGAGCCATGATTCGATCCACGAGAGCACCCTTCCCCCAATGCCATGAGCTGCCACTTTCTTTAGCAGTCTTTGGTGTGGAACTCTATCAAAAGCCTTACTAAAATTTAAGTAAATAATATCAAATTCTTTATCGTGGTCAACAGCCTCAAAAGCTTTACTGAAGAAAGTTAATAAATTAGTGTGAATCCATGCTGAGTATCATTAATCAAGCTATGCTTATCGAGATGGCTTCTTATAATCTCAGCTATAATTGACTCTAGTAATTTGCCTACAATTGAGATCAGGCTTATTGGGCGGTAATTTGATGGTAACGACTTGTCCCCTATTTTAAAAATAGGAATTACAGTAGCCATCTTCCACTTATCAGACACTACACCTGTTTGAAGAGATAAATTAAAAATATTAGTTAATGGTTCACAGAGTTCCATTTTGCATTCCTTATGAACCCTTGAAAAAAACCTCATTAGGACCCGGTGACTTATTTTGCTTCAGTCGGTCTATCTGCTTCACAACCACTTCACTAGTGACTGTGATGTTTCATAATTTATCTTCTTCTGGCCCACTATAAAAAATTAATTACTGGAATATTGTTAGTGTCTTCCTGTGTAAAAACCGAGAGAAAATAATTATTTAAAATCGAGCACATTTCATTCTCTTTGTCAGTAAGATGCCCATAGTTATTTTTGAGGGGACCTATCTTATCTCTGACTTTTGTTCTATAGACCTGGAAAAAACTTTTTGGGTTAGTTTTAGAACACCTAGCAACTTTAATTTCATAGTCCCTTTTAGCTTTTCTTATCCCCTTTTTAATGTCCCTCTTAATGCTAATATACTGATTCATAAGATGACCCTCACCTCTTTTGATACGCCTATAAATTCCTGTCTTATGCCCTAGTAGATATTTCAGCCTATTATTCATCCATTTTGGGTCATTTCTATTTGATCTAATTTCTTTATACGGGATAAACGTTCTTTAAGCAGCATGTATAGTGTTCAGAAAACTGTCATATTGATAGCTCTCTTCGTTACCCCAGTCAACAGATGATAAGTGTTCTCTAAGCCCATCGTAATCTGCTAAGCGAAAATCTGGGACTGTTACTGAGTTATCCCTACTATCATACTTACATTCAATGCTAAATGTAATTGATTTGTGGTCACTAGCACCCAGTTCCTCTGAAACTTCTAAATTATTAACAAGGGATTCATTGTTTGCCAGAACTAAGTCAAGCAGGTTATTACCCCTTGTAGGTTCTGTCACAAACTGCTTCAAAAAACAATCCTGAACTACTTCTAAGAAGTCGTATGATTCTAAATTCCCAGTCAAGAAATTCCAATCAATATGACTAAAGTTAAAGTCTCCTAGAATTACTACATTATCGTGCCTTGTGGCTCTAACAATTTCCTCCCATAGTAGTCTCCCCTGGTCCCTATTTAAGTTTGGGGGACGGTATATCACACCTAAAATTAATTTTTCATGCCCCTCTGAAAATTCTATCCAAACAGACTCTGTATGTGTTACTTCAGACTTAATACCCGTTTTTATGCAACAGTTCAAGCGATCTCGGACATACATTGCCACCCCACCCCCCTTCCCGATACTTCTATCTACTTGGAACAATTTAAAACCCTGAATGTGACATTCTGCAGGCATGTTCCGACTTTTTGAATTAAACCACGTCTCAGTTATGGCAAATACATCAATGTTACCTGCACTAGCAACTAGTCTCAACTCGTCCATATTATTCCTAGCACTGCGACTATTTGTGTAATATATATTTAAGGACCCTCCTTTCTCTTTACCCTTCCTGCTCCTTTCTGTTATTCCACTAAACTTATTACTGCCCTTGTCAATTAGTGCCACTGGCTTTCCAATATCCACCTCATTTTGCCTATTTCTAGTTCTCCTAGTACTAATATTACTACACTGCGACTTCACTGTTTTCCCGCCAAAACCCATACAACTAACTATTCCTAGTTTAAAGACCTAACACCTCCCTCCACTGCGTTGGCCAGTGGAGTTTGTTCCACTCATCCACAACTCTATTACCAAACCAGTGCTTTCCTTTATCCTTCCTGAATCTGAATTTTTCCAACTTGAAACCATTGCTGCGAGTCCTGTCTTGGCATGCTATTTTCACCCCCTTAATTTATTCCTGTTTTCCATTTCTACATCTCGATCATATCCCCCGTAATTCTACGCCCTTCGAGAGAGTGCAGATTCAGGGCCTCAGTCTATCCTCATAGGGAGATTCTGTTACATGGGATCATCTTTGTCATCCTCCTCTGTACGTTTTCCAGAGCATTTATATCCATTCTGTAATACGGTGACCAGAACTGAGCAGCATATCTAATGGACCTAACCAGGATATATAGGTGAAGAACAACCTGAGGACTTCTATTATTTATACTTCTTGATATGAAGCCAAGAATTCTGTTAGCTTTACTGCGAACACTAATGCGCTGTTGTCTTGGTTTTAGGTTACTGCTAACCAGAACTCCTAAATCCTTCTCGCAATTTGTAATAATAAGATCTACATTATTTAGTTATATGTGGCATGGTTATTTACCTGTCCAACATTTAGAACTTAGCATTTGTCAATATTAAACTGCATCTGCCACTTCTATGACCATTGCATCAGTCTATTCAAATCATCCTGGAGTGCTCTAGTGTCCTCATTACAATGAATTGGACGGCCTATTTTGGTGCCATCAGCAAATTTGCTTGTCACTGTTTATTCCCTCATCTATGTCGTTATGTAAATTGTGAACAACAACGGGCCCAACACTGACCCCTGAGGAACACCGCTTGTGACGTACCCCCATTCTGATTTCTCCCCATGTTCACACACTGCCATGTTCATACACTGCCATGTTCACACACTGCCATGTTCACACACTGCCATGTTCACACACTGCCATGTTCACACACTGCCATGTCCACACACTGCCATGTCCACACACTGCCATGTTCACACTGTCATGTTCATACACTGTCATGTTCACACACTGCCATGTTCACACACTGCCATGCTCACACACTGCCATATTCACACACTGCCATGTTCACACACTGTCATGTTTACACACTACCATGTTCACACACTGCCATGTTCACACACTGCCATGTTCACACACTGCCATGTTCACACACTGCCATGTTCACACACTGCCATGCACACACACACTGCCATGTTCACACACTGCCATATTCACACACTGCCATGCTCACACACTGCCATGTTCACTCTTCCATGTTCACACACTGCCATGTTCACACACTGCCATGTTCACACACTGCCCTGTTCACTCTTCCATGTTCACACACTGTCATGTTCACACACTGCCATGTTCACACACTGCCATGTTCACTCTTCCCTGTTCACACACTGTCATGTTCACACACTGCCATGTTCACACACTGCCATGTTCACACACTGCCATGTTCACTCTTCCTTGTTCACACACTGTCATGTTCACACACTGCCATGTTTACACACTGCCATGTTCACACACTGCCATGTTCACACACTGCCATGTTCACACACTGCCATGTTCACACTCTTCCATGTTCACACACACTGCCATGTTCACACACTGCCATGTTCACACACACTGCCATGTTCACACACTGCCATGTTCACACACTGCCATGTTCACACACACTGCCATGTTCACACACTGCCATGTTCACACACACTGCCATGTTCACACACTGCCATGTTCACACACTGCCATGTTCACACACACTGCCATGTTCACACACTGCTATGTTCACACACTGCCATGTTCACACACTGCCATGTTCACACACACTGCCATGTTCACACACTGCCATGTTCACACACACTGCCATGTTCACACACTGCCATGTTCACACACTGCCATGTTCACTCTTCCCTGTTCACACACTGTCATGTTCACACACTGCCATGTTCACACACTGCCATGTTCACACACTGCCATGTTCACACACTGCCATGTTCACACACTGCCATGTTCACACTCTTCCATGTTCACACACTGCCATGTTCACACACTGCCATGTTCACACACTGCCATGTTCACACACACTGCCATGTTCACACACTGCCATGTTCACACACACTGCCATGTTCACACACTGCTATGTTCACACACTGCCATGTTCACACACTGCCATGTTCACTCACTGCCATGTTCACTCACTGCCATGTTCACTCACTGCCATGTTCACACACTGCCATGTTCACACACTGCCATGTTCACACACACTGCCATGTTCACACTCTTCCATGTTCACACACTGCCATGTTCACACACTGCCATGTTCACACCTGCCATGTTCACACACTGCCATGTTCACACTCTTCCATGTTCACACACTGCCATGTTCACACACTGCCATGTTCACACACTGCCATGTTCACACACTGCCATGTTCACACACTGCCATGTTCACACACTGCCATGTTCACTCACTGCCATGTTCATTCACTGCCATGTTCACACACTGCCATGTTCACACACTGCCAGTGTTCACTCACTGCCATGTTCACATCACTGCCATGTTCACACACTGCCATGTTCACTCACTGCACCATGTTCACTCACTGCCATGTTCACTCACTGCCATGTTCACACACTGCCATGTTCACTCACTGCCATGTTCACACACTGCCATGTTCACACTCATTCCATGTGTTCACACTCTGCCATGTTCACACACTGCCATGTTCACACCTCATGTCACACACTGCCATGTTCACACACTGCCATGTTCACACACTGCCATGTTCACACACTGCCATGTTCACACACTGCCATGTTCACTCACTGTCATGTTCACACACTGCCATGTTCACACACTGCCATGTTCACACACTGCCATGTTCACTCACTGCCATGTTCACTCACTGCCATGTTCACACACTGCCATGTTCACTCACTGCTATGTTCACACACTGCCATGTTCACTCACTGCCATGTTCACTCACTGCCATGTTCACTCACTGCCATGTTCACTCACTGCCATGTTCACACACTGCCATGTTCACACACTGCCATGTTCACACACTGCCATGTTCACACACTGCCATGTTCACACACTGCCATGTTCACACACTGCCATGTTCACACACTGCCATGTTCACACACTTCCATGTTCACATACTGCCATGTTCACACACTGCCATGTTCACACACTGCCATGTTCACACACTGCCATGTTCACACACTGCCATGTCATCTCCTCTCTTCCACTTACCTGCTGCTGCCACTCACCTGCTGCTGCCACTCACCTGCTGCTGCCACTCACCTGCTGCTGCCACTCACCTGCTGCTGCCTCTCACCTGCTGCTGCTTCTCACCTGCTGCTGCCTCTCACCTGCTGCTGCCTCTCACCTGCTGCTGCCTCTCACTTGCTGCTGCCTCTCACCTGCTGCTGCCTCTCACCTACTACTGCCTCTCACCTGCTGCTTCCTCTCACCTGCTGCTTCCTCTCACCTGCTGCTGCCTCTCACCTGCTGCTGCCTCTCACCTGCTGCTGCCTCTCACCTGCTGCCTCCCATGAAACAATGTCCCTACTGAGAGGATATTGGTGCAAGGAAGTAAATTTTTCGTTGCCTTGGATCAAACTAAAATGTATAATTATTATTATAATTAAAAAGAAGCGCTAAACTACAAGGGCTATGCAGCACTGCAGGGCAGGGAAGGAAGCAGGGGTATCGGGCAGCAGAAGGGGGAGGGATGATTAGTAGGTTACAGAAAACAGTGGGGCAGGGGATGGTGCGAGGGTAGAGGGTAGCAAGAGATTGAGGTAGAAAGGGCTGAAGGTGTCATCAGAGTTTGTGGAGTAAGTCAGTTGTTGTCAAGAAGTCAATGAGAGAGTCAGGATTAAAGTAGGGCCCATCAGGAAGAAGGGAAGGTAAAGAGAGAGTAGTAGAATGGAGACGATGTTGGAGGTAAATTCTGCGTGCTCTTTGATAAAGTGGGTAGTTTAACAGAATGTGGCTGACTGATACTGGAACCTGACAATTCTCACAGAGAGGAGCAGGGCGCCTCTCCATAAGATATCCATGAGTAAGACGAGTATGGCCAATGCGAAGGTGGGAGAGAGTAGTCTCCCAACCTCGACATTGGTGACAAGAAGATGGCCAGTAACCTATACTCGGTTTAATAGAACGAAGTTTGTTATTGAGCAGAGCAGACCAATGTTGTTGCCAACGGGTGTGATGGTGGGTAGCTATAACAGCAAAATAGTCCGTGAATGGAACACCTCTATATGAAACTGGAAGGTCATGTACTGCTGACCGCACAGCAGTGTCTGCCTGTTCATTGCCCTGTATGTCAACATGAACAGGGACCCAACAACAAACAATATCCTTATGTTTGGTAGAGATACGGCGTAACCAAAGTTGAATACGGAGAACTAGGGGTGAGGTGTATCAAATTTTTGTATAGGCTGTAAAGCACTAAGGGAATCTGAGACAACCACAAATGATGACACAGGCATAGATGCAATACAGATAAGTGCTGCAAGAATGGCATACAATTCTGCAGTAAAAATGCTAGCCGAAGATAGTAAATGCCCTCGCACGACGCTGTCCGGAAACACTGCTGGGAATCCGACACCATCAGAAGACTTAGAGCCATCTGTGCACATTGTGATGGCATGAGAATGCGATTGGAAGTAGTCAAGAAAAAGAGAAGAGGAAGCTACCATAGGTAGTTGGGCTTCTGAACAAAGGAGTGAGAAAGAACAGACTAGAACAGCTGGAACTTCCCAGGGAGTTAGGGAAAAGTGAGATGCTTCATGAACATAGAAAGGTGGCAACTGAAGGGAAGACAAGAGTGAATGTAGGCGAAGTGAAAAGGGATGGAACAAACAGGGGCAGCAAACAAATAAAGAATGTCTACTAAAATCAGTGACTATTCCATAAATGGAAGGATTGTGGAGATCATGAGAGCGTACATAGTAGCGAAGGCAATGAGCATCACGGCGATCGGTCAAGGACGGAACATTCGCTTCTGCTTAGAGGCTCTCAACAGGGAAAGAGCGAAAAGCACCAAGGCATAAACGTAATCCCTGATGACGGATGGAATTAAGGCTAGAGAGAGTAGCAGAAGAGGCCGCTGAATAGATCTGGTCACCACAATCGAGTTTCGATAAAATGAGGGTGGAATGTAGGAGAAGGAGGATTTGACCATCAGCTCCCCATGAAAGATGAGCAAGGGTTTTAAGAAGGTTCAGCCGGCTGTGACAAGTTGCGTTCAGAAGGGTAATGTGAGGTTTCCAGGATAACCTATGGTCAAAGAGAAGACCTAGAAACCTGACTGTATCATGTTCAGGGATACAGTAGCCATAAAGGTACAAAGGATGATTGGAAATGACAGAGCCTCTAGTGAAAGTAATTTGGTGAGTTTTGGTACTGGAAAATTTAAACCCATGCGTGGTGGCCCAATTAGAAACACGGTTGACCGCATGCTGGAAAGAAACTGTAATGAGGTGACAGTCAGCGCCTGCACAAGCAATAGCGAAGTCATCAACATAGAGTGACGACCAAATATTGGATGGAAGACTAGAGGCCAAATCATTTATATCAAGGAGAAAAAGTGTTGTGCTCAGAACACATCCCTGGGGAACACCTTCAGCTTGGATAAAGTCCAGGGAGAGCACATTATTAACCCAAACACGGAAATGTCTGTCAGTTAAAAAGTTCTTAAGGAAGGATGGTAGATTGCCTTGGAGGCCTAAGGAGTGGGCCTGGGCCAAAATATTATACCTCCAAGTTGTGTCATATGCCTTCTCAAGGTCAAAAAATATAGCAATAACTGAGCGGTTATTCGCAAGGGCATTACAAATCTAAGCGTAGTAAGGGGTCTATGGTAGAAGGGCTCATACCAAAGCCATATTGACTAGTGCAGAGACTGTTGTGTGTCTCTAAATGCCACATTAAACGTTAATTTACCAGACGTTCCATCACTTTGCAAACTGCACTGATAAGAGAAATGGGACGGTAGTGGGAGGCATCATGTCCCGTAGTACCCAGTTTGCAGAACGGGAGAACAATAGCAGATTTCCACAGCTGGGGAAGAACTCCTTGTGACCAAATAAGACTGAAGAGGTGTAAGAGGACTGCAAGTGCTGACTTATGTAAATGTTGTAACATCCGAATATGAATGTCGTCAGGCTCAGCTGCCGATGATCGGCAAGTGGAGAGCATTGCCTCCAGTTCCTGAAGTGTAAAAGGCACATTACATGGTTCTTCAATGTGAGAAGAAAAATTCAAGGGTGCTAACTCTCTGGCAGACTTTGAGGAAAGAAACAAGGGGTATAGATGGAGCCCCTGAGAAATACGGACCAGGTGATTGCCAATTTCAATGGCAACATCAAGAGGGTTTGCTATTTCAACACCAGCAACCTGCAAAACAGGAGCTGGGTCAGGATAGTATTTACCACTCAATTTCCGTACTTTTTTCCAGACTGCACTCATAGAGGAAGCCGAGGTGATGATGGAAGCATAATCTCGCCAGCAAATGCGTTTAGCGTCACGGATGACACGGCGAGTGACCACTCGCTTCTGCTTCAAATCAAGAAGTCTCTCTGTGGTTCTAGTGTATGGGTACCTGCCCCATGCAGCGCGTTTCAATTGTACTGCCCGAGCACAGGCAGGAGACCACCATGGCACACACTTCTGAGAATGCCTGCCTGAGGTTTGGGGTATAGAATGATAAGCTGCGGTTAAAACTGATGTCGAGAAGAGGTGTAAAAGTTCATCAATGGAGGATGAAGAAGAAACTTCACTGAAAGCAGTTAGTTGCGAGTAAAGGTCCCAATTTGCTCGATCAAATTGCCAGCAAGGGCTACGAAGAGGTGGTGAATATGAAGGAGAAGTAAGAATGATTGGAAAGTGATCGCTGTAATGTAAGTCCGGTAGAACAGACCAGGCAAAGTCTAGTGCAGTGGAGGAAGAGCAGACCGAGAGATCGATGCAAGAGTGTGAATATGAGGATCAAAATGGGTGGGGGTGCCTGTATTTAAAACATGGAGGGGGTGAGAAGCGAGAAAACCCTCCAACTGAATGCCGCAAGAGTCACAATGAGACCCCCTCCATAGGAAATGGTGGGCATTAAAATTGCCAAGTAACAGAAGTGGTGGCGGTAAGGATGAAACAAGAAAGGCAAAATCTGGGATAGATAAGGCCCCAGAAGGAGAGAGATATAAAGAACATATTGTAAACCACTTATTCAAGTGGATATGGGCTGCAGTGTAATGCAGCGAGGTATGGACAAATAGTTGACAGTACGGAATATCATTGCGTAGAAGAAGGGCACTTTCATTAAAGGTCCCATCTGAGAAAGGATCCAAAGAATACAATAAATTATAGCCTGAGATGGGTTGGAAAACAGTTGAGTGTAATTTTGGTTCTTGTAAGCAAACACCAACAGGGGAAAACCTGGAAAGCAACATCTGAAGCTCACCCCGATTACCCCTGAGGCCACGGATATTCCACTGTAAATAGGCCATGATTGGCAATGAGGAAAATACCAGGAATCTGCAGGTAAGGGCACCTACGGACTAGAGGGATTAGAAAAGTCTACGTGCAGTGGCATCGGAAAACGTTCAAGCAGCAAAGGAATGGAGTGTTGTGAAGAATGGAGTTGTGGAGATGGAGGAGAGGGAAGAGAAGGAACAGGAGGTGGATAAGTGTCCATTGAAGGTTTAGTCCCTGCAATATATTCTGAAATAGCGTCAAGTGTTTCTGAATTCAAAGACGTTGTATGGGAGACAATATTGGAGATAGAAGGAGAAGGGTGAGTAAAGATTGGGACAGTAATGGACTGTACTAAAGTAGGGGGGGACGAAAGCATGTTGGGAACTGGAGTAGAAGTGTGGGAGGCGGCAGAAGAGGGAGAGACTTGGGAGGGGACAGGGGAGGAAGGCACAGAACGAGGAGGAGGGTGAACCTCCACACTTGTAATAGAGCTAGTGAGAGGGAAAGAACCAGGTACAGAGACTGGAAAGGCAAAATGTTGGGGCAGAAGAAGGGAAGGAGGGGGCAAAGAAGATTTGAGCAAAATGGTATTTTTTGGACTTCTGAGAAGTAGAGGGGCGATTGGTAGGTGTCGTATGAGATCTTGTAGATACCGGGGCTTGTGAGGGAGAACTCGAAGATGCCAGAACAGACTGAGGTGTTGTAGTAGGGACGTCTGAGCCCAGGACAGCAAAAGAATTAGATACAGGAGTGACTATGGGAGAGGTAACAACAGAGGAGGCTGCAGAAGATGGGACTCCAGAAGTGGGGGGACATTTTGAAACACGGGAATAAGAAACACGGGGTAGTCTCCCTTGGAGGCGGAGATGAGAAACTGCCATAGTATAAGGGAGACCTTCTGCCTCTTTGAGGCAACGGATTTCATTTAAGTAGACCTGGCAATGGCGAAAGTACGAAGGGTGAGCCTCATGACAATTAAGGCAAGAGGGAGGTCGACTGCAAGACGTATTAGAATGGTCGTCGGCACCACAGACTGGGCATTCGGCTATAGCTCTGCAATATTTTGCTGGGTGACCAAATCGCCAGCAATTTCTACACTGTTGCGGTGTAGGGATCACCTTTCAAACTTGTAACTAATGTCCTGCTACATAAACAGAGGACGGGAGTTCATGGCTGTCGAGTCACATTGCAAGGGTATCGTCTCCACCCCCGGGCTAGGACATGTGTCTACCTTGAGAATTGGGAGATCTTGGAGTTCCAGCTGTTCAAGAATGTCATTGCCACATGTCTGAAAATTCTGTTGGACTATGGTATGGGGCAGAATAACAGTACCACTACAAGAATTGAGGGAATGATGTTTTTCGATAGCGACAGGAATAGTATCGATATGTGAAAGAGGAGAAAGATCATGAGCTTGGGTAGCATTCTGAAGTGATGATGCACATACCGCTCTTCAGAGCATGGAAGGAAATATCTCTACCAACATGGTGGAGAAGCGCCTTGCCAATACTATAGTTGGAAAGATACGCAACAGAGGAAGTCGGTCGTAAAGTAAAAAATTTTGTCCATTGTGCATTCCGAAACTGAGCATGGAAAGGGAGTGTTTGATGTGTTGATCTTTTATGAGAAGAACGTGGTGGTGGTGAAGCATAATCATCATCAGGCAATTGTCGTTGGCATTTAGGAGTGGGACCGGAGTTGGTCTGACGTGAAACGGGCTGGCGATTCGAAAATTGCTGCACCGTAGAGGGAGAGGCCGGAAGCATAGTCAAAGAAGAGCGGAGGTCAGACAAATCGAAGGAGTCAGTCGTAACCCTGGTACCTGAAGCGGATGAGGAAACAGCACCAGCAATAAGTACAGGGGCCTTAGGAGTGCTCGAAGGGTGGTCAAAAAACGAGGCAGGGTCAGAATGGGGTTCGGTATCAAGAAGGGGCTCGGGGTAGTAGGTTCATGGACTGGGTTCTCCATGATTATGTTACTTCTTTTCTTTTTGTTTTTAAGAAAAAAAGAAAGAAGAAAAGAAAATGAAAATAAAAAAAATGGGGGACCGGGGAGAGGTAGTTCCTAGGAGGAATGAAAGGGTCAAAAATCTCCCTCCACGCCCAAGAGGACCTCAGCACCGCAAGTAGTGCAGATGCAGCATGGAACCCGTGCCATACCCTACCCTTCATGCCAGTAAACCAGCAATCCGGGATAGCAACCTCACATCTGCCGAGCTACCTCGGTAGACAAAAGAGAGGGCTGCCGGATATCTGCCACAAAGCATACCTCCTTCGGCCACCACCCCCGGAATCCAAAAGGTGGCTTCGAGAGATACACCCATCGCCCGAAAGACACCCAAAGCCACCCTCCGGGATACCGGAGAGGGAACAGGATATCCCCAGGCGATCCAGATTCCACGACAAACTACACCACCGCCAAGAACCTCAACAGAATGGGATGGACCCCGGTACCTTCCCCTACCTAGGAACTAGCACGCTTGTGGGAAGAATCCCCAAGGTCAAAAAGAGGAAGGGCAAAAGGGAGGGGTGGGGAGGAGGAAAGGAAAAAGGGGAGGATGGGATAGGGAAGAGTGGATTGGGGGGTAATAAGGTTCGGTCTGAGGAAGGAGACCGACAGGTCTTCTTCTCAGACCAAGAGGCTGCTTCAATGCAGGAAACCCGCCCTTGAAGAGGAACAAAATGTCGTTATTCTCATTTGCTGGATTAACCATTAGGTTATGAGTGTTAATAGATAATAATAATGTTTAATATTATTTATTTTACTAATAATCGACGAATAATACATTACAGCAATAAACAACAATATGATGACCGATTACTATCCTAAGAATAATGGTATTGAAAATTTATTATCCAAGTAATAATAAATATGCAAATTTAGATTGAGGGTAGAAAGAGAATATAAAAATAAATGGATGAGAATTATGATCAATATTTGTAAAGGGATTGTAATAAGTTCGTTAAGAAGTAACCAAAAAGTACATTTTTCAATGACAAATTTTCACCATTCAAGTTAAGTATGGAAATAAAATGTTATGCAATATTAATAATAAAACTACATATTATAATCCACTTTGAATAATAAAATTATGTTTTATAACAGAACAGTTATAATTCAGTAGTAATATAGTAAGTTTAAATAGTTAGTGATTTTTTGAGTATGGAGGTGATAGGGATGGAGTGTCCTCAGCCGGGTATAACTTGACCTGACTGCCTGGCTAACACAAGGATAGACTCCCATCCAGCTGAATACTAACTTACACCTCACTGGCCAGACAGTTTAATTTTGTTGTGTACTGGACAACATCCATCAGGCTCCATATCCTAACATAATACTGTTGGAGGTTGAGGATAGGGTGAACCAGGAGAGTGTGATAGAGTGGAGATTTACCAGCATAATGAGTCTGGAGACGATCATTGTGGTTCACCAGAATTTCAGCGCAGGAGTAGGCATGTCTGGTGCTAGTGTGGTCATGGAGTGAGCATGAGAGTAGCTACAGTGCACAGTTTGTCAATCAGCACAGGGAGCGCACAGGTGTGGCAAGTGGCTATTTTGGTGAGGTAGTGAGTGGTCTGGATGTGGTGGAGCAGAGTCAAAACACAGTGACATTACAGAGGTATGTGTAAGACTGTGGTGTTGTTTGGCTCTTATTCACTTACATCACGTTGTGTGCCACCGTCACTGTTGTGTATCACATCATGTTGTGTGTCACCATCACTGTTGTGTGTGCACCATCACTGTTGTGTGTCACATCATGTTGTGTGTCACATCACTGGTTGTGTGTCACCATCACTGTTGTGTGTACCATCACTGTGGTGTCACGTCACTGTTGTGTGCACCGTCACGTTGTGTGTCACCATCACTGTTGTGTTCACCATCACTGTTGTGTCACCATCATGTTGTGTGTCACCATCACTAGTTGTGTGTCACCATCACTGTTGTGTGTACCAATGTTGTGTGGTCACCACACTGTTGTGTGTCACCATTACTGTTGTTCACCATCAATGTTGTGTGTCACATCATGTTGTGTTCACATCACTGTTGTGTTCACATCACTGTTGTGTCACCATCACTGTGTTGTCACCATTACTGTTGTGCACCATCATGTTGTGTGTCACATCACTGTTGTGTAGTCACCATCACTATGTGTGTCACCATTCTGTTGTGTCACCATCACTGTTGTGTCGTCACATCACTGTTGTGTGTCACCATCACTGTTGTGTGTCACCATCATGTGTGTGTCACCATCACTGTTGTGTGTACCGTCACGTTGTGTTCACATCACTGTTGTGTGTCACCATCACTGTTGTGTGTCACCATCACTGTTGTGGTCACCATCACTGTTGTGTGTCACCATACGTTGTGTCACATCACTGTTGTGTGTCACATCACTGTTGTGTGCACCATCACTATTTGTGTCACCATTACTGTTGGTCACCATCACTGTTGTGTGTCACCATCACTGTTGTGTGTCACCATCACTGTTGTGTGTCACCATCACTGTTGTGTGTCACCATCACTGTGTGTGCACATACTGTTGTGTCACCATCACTGTTGTGTGTCACCATCACTGTTGTGTGTCACCTATCACTGTTGTGTTCACTTACTGTTGTGTCACCGTCACTGTTGTGTGTCACCATCACTGTTGTGTGTCACCATCACTGTTGTGTGTCACCATCACTGTTGTGTGTCACCATCACTGTTGTGTGTCACCATCACTGTTGTGTGTCACCATTACTGTTGTATCACCATCACTGTTGTGTGTCACCATCACTGTTGTGTGTCACCATCACTGTTGTGTGTCACCATTACTGTTGTGTCACCATCACTGTTGTGTGTCACCATCACTGTTGTGTGTCACCATCACTGTTGTGTGTCACCATCACTGTTGTGTGTCACCATTACTGTTGTGTCACCGTCACTGTTGTGTGTCACCATCACTGTTGTGTGTCACCATCACTGTTGTGTGTCACCATACTGTTGTTGTCACCATCACTGTTTGTGTCACCATCACTGTTGTGTGTCACCATCACTGTTGGTGTCACCATCACTGTTGTGTGTCACCCATGTGTGTGTCACGCACTGTTGTGTGTCACCATCACTGTTGTGTGTCACCATCACTGTTGTGTGTCACCATCACTGTTGTGTGTCACCATCACTGTTGTGTGTCACCTCACTGTTGTGTGTCACCATCACTGTTGTGTGTCACCATCACTGTTGTGTGTCACCATCACTGTTGTGTGTCACCATCACTGTTGTGTGTCACCATCACTGTTGTGTGTCACCATCACTGTTGTGTGTCACCATCACTGTTGTGTGTCACCATCACTGTTGTGTGTACCATCACTGTTGTGTGTCACCAGTCACTGTTGTGTGTCACCATCACTGTTGTGTGTCACCATCACTGTTGTGTGTCACCATCACTGTTGTGTGTCACCATCACTGTTGTGTGTCACCATCACTGTTGTGTGTCACCATCACTGTTGTGTGTCACCATCACTGTTGTGTGTCACCATCACTGTTGTGTGTCACCATCACTGTTGTGTGTCACCATCACTGTTGTGTGTCACCGATCACTGTTGTGTGTCACCATCACTGTTGTGTGTCACCATCACTGTTGTGTGTCACCATCACTGTTGTGTGTCACCATCACTGTTGTGTGTCACCATCACTGTTGTGTCACCATCACTGTTGTGTGTCACCATCACTGTTGTGTGTCACCATCACTGTTGTGTGTCACCGTCACTGTTGTGTGTCACCATCACTGTTGTGTGTCACCATCACTGTTGTGTGTCACCATCACTGTTGTGTGTCACAGTTTATGTTAATAAATCTACACAAACATTCTGTACATTCTACAAAGAATAAATTCATTATTCTTGATATTATTGTCAACTCGTTCCTTCTGTTATGCTTCACCATCACAATGTTGGGCTCTATCACCTGGACCCAGATGTTTTAACTACTGTTCAGTGGGTTATGAGTTGCATAATAAACTTATCAAATAAAAATAACAGAAGTTTAATTAACATTTAACAATAATAATGATTTACCAGGAAGTTAATTAAGAAAAACCTGTTAAATTATAGTTAAGAAAATAACAAGCAGTTTTAATAACTACATTTATCTTCATCACTAACAATTGTAACAATAAATTATTTAAATGGTATAAATTCTGTAATAATTTATGTTCACAACATTACAGAAAATAGTTTAATTTATATTATAATACAATAATTTGTAATGTTAATTAACACAGATTTTCTCAGGATAATAAAACTATGGATTATTATTATATCCGTAGTACAGCATTTATACTACGGGGATAATACAGCACCTGGGAGGTAACTCAAGAGAGGGGGAGCCCCAGTTCCTTGTATCAAGAGCACTTTACTGTAATCAAAGCACCATGATGGAAGTGCAAAAAATAAGGACATTCCCAGTCAGAGGCTGGAAGCCCTTACTGTGTTTGGAAGCCTTTACCAGGGACATGACTGTCTATAATGTGACTCACTTGGTAAGGACATTAATTATACATGTCACTGAGTCTGTGATGGAAGATTACAGTATTGACTTGATACAGTATTGATCGATAACTATTGACTGATACAGTATTGACTTGATACAGTATTGACTTGATACAGTATTGACTCGATACATATTGACTTGATACAGTATTGACTTGATACAGTATTGACTCGATACACTATTGACTTGATCAGTATGACTTGATACAGTATTGACTTGATACAGTATTGACTCGATACAGTATTGACTTGATACAGTATTGACTTGATACATATTGACTTGATACAGTATTGACTCGATACAGTATTGACTCGATACAGTATTGACTCGATCACAGTATTGACTCGATTACAGTATTGACTCGATACACGTATTGACTTGATACAGTATTGACTCGAAGTATTACCGAACAGTATTGACTCTGATACAGTATTGACTCGATACACTATTGACTTGATACAGTATTGACTTGATACAGTATTGACTTGATACAGTATTGACTCGATACAGATGACGATACACTATGATTGATACAGTATTGACTCGATACAGTATTGACTCGATACAGTATTGATTGATCGTATTGACTTGTACAGTATTGACTGATACAGTATTTGACTCGATACACTATTGACTTGATACAGTATTGACAATGATACAGTATTTGACTTGATACAGTATACTTCGAAATACATATTTGACTTGATACAGTATTGACTCGATACAGTATGACTTGATACAGTATTGACTCGATACAGTATTGACTTGATACAGTATTGACTCGATACAGTATTGACTTGATACAGTATTGACTCGATACACTATTGACTTGATACAGTATTGACTGATACAGTTTTGACTTGATACAGTATTGACTTGATACAGTATTGACTCGATACATATTGACTTGATACAGTATTGACTTGATACAGTATTGACTGATACAGTATTGACTTGATACAGTATTGCTTATACATATGACTGAACAGTATTGACGTGATACAGTATTTATATGATACAGTATTACCGATACAGTATACCGTACGTATTTACTCGATACAGTATTTACAATACAGATTTATATGATACAGTATTGACGTGATACAGTATTTATATGATACAGTATTGACTGATACAGTACTGACTCGATACAGTATTGACTCGATACAGTATTGACTCGATACAGTATTGACTGATACAGTATTGACTCGATACAGTTTGACTTTACAGTATGATTGATACAGTATTGACTCGATACAGTATTGACTCGATACAGGTTTACTAGATACAGCTATTGACTTGATACAGTATTGACTCGATACAGTATTTATATGATAGCAGTATTGACGATACAGTATTTGACATCGATACAGATGACTCAATACAGCATTGACCATACATGATCGACGTATTACAAGATCAGTATTTACAAGTACCTGGAGTTACTGGAAGCGATTCCGGGGGATCAAGCCCGCAGCCCGCGGTGAACAGGCCTCCGTGCAATCAAGCCTGATCAACGGCTGTTACTGCTGGCTGCATGCAACCAACGTACGAGCCTCAGCCCGGCTGGTCAGGAACCCACTTTAGGTGCTTGTCCAGTACCAGCTTGAAGACTGCCAGGGGTCTGTTGGTAATCCCCCTTATGTATGCTGGGAGGCAGTTGAACAGTCTCGGGCCCCTGACACTTATTGTATGGTCTCTTAACGTGCTAGTGACACCCCTGCTTTTCATTGGGGGGATGGTGCATCGTCTGCCAAGTCTTTTGCTTTCGTAGTGAGTGATTTTCGTGTGCAAGTTCGGTACTAGTCCCTCTAGGATTTTCCAGGTGTATATAATCATGTCAGCCACAGCACCGTGTCTTCCTTTGCAGATGACACCCGAATCTGCATGACAGTGCCTTCCATTGCAGACACTGCAAGGCTCCAGGCGGACATCAACCAAATCTTTCAGTGGGCTGCAGAAAACAATATGAAGTTCAACGATGAGAAATTTCAATTACTCAGATATGGTAAACATGAGGAAATTAAATCTTCATCAGAGTACAAAACAAATTCTGGCCACAAAATAGAGCGAAACACCAACGTCAAAGACCTGGGAGTGATCATGTCGGAGGATCTCACCTTCAAGGAAGATAATGTATTGATCGCATCTGCTAGAAAAATGACAGGATGGATAATGAGAACCTTCAAAACTAGGGAGGCCAAGCCCATGATGACACTCTTCAGGTCACTTGTTCTATCTAGGCTGGAATATTGCTGCACACTAACAGCACCTTTCAAGGCAGGTGAAATTGCTGACCTAGAAAATGTACAGAGAACCTTCACGGCGCGCATAACGGAGATAAAACACCTCAATTACTGGGAGCGCTTGAGGTTCCTAAACCTGTATTCCCTGGAACGCAGGCGGGAGAGATACATGATTATATACACCTGGAAAATCCTAGAGGGACTAGTACCGAACTTGCACACGAAAATCACTCACTACGAAAGCAAAAGACTTGGCAGACGATGCACCATCCCCCCAATGAAAAGCAGGGGTGTCACTAGCACGTTAAGTGACCATACAATAAGTGTCAGGGGCCCGAGACTGTTCAACTGCCTCCCAGCATACATAAGGGGGATTACCAACAGACCCCTGGCAGTCTTCAAGCTGGCACTGGACAAGCACCTAAAGTTGGTTCCTGATCAGCCAGGCTGTGGCTCGTACGTTGGTTTGCATGCAGCCAGCAGTAACAGCCTGGTTGATCAGGCTCTGATCCACCAGGAGGCCTGGTCACAGACCGGGCCGTGGGGGCATTGACCCCCGGAACTCTCTCCAGGTAAACTCCAGGAAATTCAGTATTTATATGTAAATAGATGGCCATACTGTATTTAATAATATTTATGTCATAGAAAACGGAAAGCCTTCGTCTGCGCAGACGAGACTTGCCATCTTGGTTTTGAATTGGATACAACGTTAGCGTAATGGGAAGGAATTTTCGTACTCTAGAGGTTAAAATTGGGCTGTCACCTCTCAAATAGGAGGCGAAATTGTTGGATATGCATTCCTGCATAACTTGAGATATCAGACGACTGGACAAGATAGCTCCAGGAACCACAGATAAGCTCTCTAGATTTGTGTATAATTCTGGCCAGTGTTTTCATAAATTTAGTTAGTGAGGTTTTTCTGCGTATGATACAACTTAATATCCAGTCAAATTGGTGAGTGATATTAAGATATATTTTCCTTCTGTTATGTAATTGTGTGTATATATAACCATTTATTATTTTTAATATACAGTCCACAAATTTATATATTTACCAGTATTCCTGGTGTATGTATATTTCATTTAATTAAAAGGTCCAGAGCAACTTGTGGTTATGACAGTGGTAGGTATTGAAGGGGGACATTTTTTGCGACCTAGGTGTCCCAAATTCCTACTTGTCTATGTAACATTGATAAATAATAATTATTTTTGTTATCATTTACTGTGTTGACACAGACGCAGCGGCAGCTGCAGCGGCAACAGGAACCTTGTCCTCTATTTTTACTTCTACCTGAGGTTCCCAGCAGCCCAGTGATGACCTAGTCAAGACCCACATAACACTAACATGTGTGGATACCCAGAATGATATAAATCAACTGCAGAAATCACCCAAAAGTTTACAAATTACCAACTAATAGGACTCGTACTACCACCTCCTACCCCGCTGCCACTGAAGTGATACTCCACAACATTCACCCATCGCCTATTATTCACCCGAAGCCACAGCCAATGGACAAGGGTCAGAGCAATAAAAGAAGATCCAGTAACCAGCTAAGGACTCCTAACATCAAAGGTGAGAGCAGTAATAACATGAGGAAAACTTGTGGTACTGCCAGCCAGGACACAAGCCCTCATCACCCCACCGGCAACCACCACAACACACGACAGACGACAACAAACATGGCCGCCGCTACAGTCCAAGATAACTCCTTCCCAGTATTTGATGTCAAGAAGATCACCGACCCAGAAATAGCTAAACTCCTTACGATTCAGAACCAAACGATCACCAAACTAACTCAAGAAATGCAGGAACTAAAAGCTAGCAATGCAGATTACCTCAACAAGATCACTGCTCTAGAACATAAACTAGACACTCTGGAACAACAAAGCAACACCCACACCCGGTCCCTAGACACTATCAACACTCTAAAAGACCAAGTCACCCTACTTACTACCAACATTACAGAGGAAAGATCAAGAGTGGACCAACAACTTGCCAAGTCATAACCAACTTCCAAGACCATAATGACCAACAACAGCTATCTGATGCTGTTGTAGTTAACAGCAAACATCTCCCACCCACAGTCACCCATGAGACCTGCATGGAGACCACCCTACAGCTTATCAAGGACCACCTTCGCCTTAACATACGTAGTGACGACCTAAAGGATGGGCTACCAAGCAGGTAAAAAAACAGTGCTGTTAAAATTCCAAACTAGCCTACAAAGAAACAACCTACTAAAAAACATCTATTTCATGAAACTGATGTTTACGTCAATGAGTGCCTTACCAAAACAAGACAAAACCTTCTTTATCGGCTAAGAAAATTACGCTATGCCCAAAAAATCCACCAGTGCTTTGTGAGGGATGGAAAAATCGCAGTTAGGAAACAGCCCACTGGGAAGAGATACTTCATCTCTACAGAACATGACCTTAAAACATTTCCTAAGTGAGGCTGGACTAACAGAATCAGAGTAAAGTGCAGATAATACCCATAGTCCACAGTTAGTGTTATATTGTCATAAATTTGTGCCCCCCTAAAATTCTAATACCCCAACAACTTTTGATTGTCATTGTTGTATTCAACGACCATTCTACCTCATAGTCTTAATTTGTTTAATATCTACAGAATCTATCTCCTTTTTTACAACTTACCGCATCACTGTTCCATCTTATTTTATTATAAACTAGCCATAACTTGTCCTCAATAATTCTACCTCACTTTAAGAAATACTCAATTGCCCAGTTTTATTCTAAAATCCCTATTATTGCCCAATTTTGCTTTAAACTATATTGATCAAACTTATTGTAAACTTCTATTATTGACCAATTTTATTCTATACTTTTTTAAACTAGTATTTTCAACTACAACTTTTATATTATCCTGTCTACCATCTTACTAGCATATTATAACCAAGTCATTGCCATTTTTATTTTTACCATTTTTTTTTTATTATTATTCTTTTGCTACCTTAACTTGTGTATTTTATCCTGTCAATTTAAATCTAGTTATACTCTAATTCTTGTAAACAACTTATATAAGACCTTAGTGCAATTACAATTGAGAGTCTTGTGCCTTTTTTATATTATTAGATTAAACACAGTTGTACTATAGTCAATACCAAACTCATTATATGAGACCATAGTGCAATTACTAGTGAGAGACTGGTGCTATTTTTAATTTGTATTTTTATATTATTAGATTAAATCTAGTTGTACTTTAGCTCATTCTAGCTCAAAACATAGACTCCACAAAAGTCATTACATTAGACCTTAGTGCAATTACAAGTGAGAGTCTGTTCTATTTTTAATTTGTATTTTTATATTACTAGTTTATACCTAGTTGTACTTTAGTTCATTCCAGCACAACACATAGACAACATCAACTTCATTATGTGTAGTAGTGACTATACTCTATATGACCAAAATACTCTAGCTATATACTTATCCAAACTTCCCACCACTACAGATATCAGTACTAGAACTCAACACAAACTCAGGATATAAATAACCATAATTTAAACCTAGAAGATGATTGATCACGTTGACCCTGATCTAAACCTCCATAATCTGACACCCAATCAAAACCTATTGGAAAGTAACTGCCTTTATTACACAGCATCACAAGCCACAACTATCCTAAACAATGCTAAAAGTCTATCAGTACTTAACTACAACATCAGGTCCTTAAGCAAACACTATGATGACCTCCTAGCACTCCTTGAGTCACTAAAGACACCCTTCTCCTGCATTATTCTTACTGAGACCTGGCTTAAGCAGACACAATAGATACTACCCTCTACCAGGATACACAGCAATTCACAACTGCAGAACAAACCAAGTTGGGGGTGGTATTGCAATCTATTACTCTAACCAATTATCTTGTCTTAGCACCACTTGCTTTAGTGATGAATATGGGGAATACATTTTTGCTAATTTTACTGTAAAAAACCTTAAGACACCTATAACAATCGGTGCCATTTACCGGATACCTCACACAAACATCCCAAATTTCAGTGAGAAATTAAAGTCACTATTAACAAATAGACAAATGAATAAGCATCACCTTCTCTTAGCTGGAGACTTCAACATCAACCTTGGCTTACTAGATGATCAGCCTGTAACTGATTTCATCAACAATATGAACAACACACTTCTCATACCAACAATAACTAAACCAACCAGGCTCACTGAGACAAGTGCAACCATAATAGACCACATATGGACCAATATACTAGCCCCCCTTAAATCAGGGATAATCACAGATAGCACTGCAGACCACTACCCTACCTTCCTCTTGACAAACATTAGTAAACCACCACTTGAATACAACAAAGTTTCATTTAGACTCCATGACGAGGCCTCAGTAAGGAAGTTCACAGCTGACCTAGAGACTGTTGACTGGCCTACAGAATTCTCCAAGGCCAATGGTATTGATGACTGGACAGACATTTTTCTTAACAAATTACTTAGACTATACAACAAACATTGTCCTATAAAAATGAAACAGAACAAAAACAAATGGCTTGGTTGCCCATGGCTAACCAGCACCATTCTGAAATCCATTGACAAGAAACACCAATATGAAAAGCAATATAGACAGGGCTTAATACACAAAGATATTCTTAAACACTATTCATCAGTTCTCACCAAAGTAATAAAGAAAGCCAAACAACTATACTACTCCAGTAGATTCACAGACACTAGAGGAGATATAAAAAAGACCTGGAAAACACTCTCTCAGATTCTAGGGACCCACAAACTGAAAAAAACAAGAATATTGTCCTAACTAAACCTAATGAAACGCCACTACATCCCACTGACACAGCTAACAAGATAAACGACTTCTTCTCAACCATAGGATCCAATCTCGCCAATAAAATCCCACATACCAATGCCCATGCCGGGGACTACCTAGATGGGAATTTCCCAAATTCCTTCTATCTTGCACCAACTGAGCCCACAGAAGTCACCGAGATTATAAAGTCACTTAAAAATAACTCAGGGAATCTGTCTCATGTCCCACCATTACTGTACAAGAGAGCGGCCCATGTCCTTTCACATGCTATTTCATTACTTTTTAACAAGTCACTAGAAACTAGCACCTTCCCGAAACTACTCAAGATGGCAAGGGTTACACCAATACATAAAGGTGGTGACCCTACAGATGTAAACAACTATAGGCCAATATCAAACTTACCATTGCTATCCAAAATCTTTGAGAAACTCGTGCACAGGAGACTATATTCATTTATAACGGCACAAAACATACTCAACCCCTGCCAGTTTGGATTCAGGAAAAATAAAAGCACTAATGATGCAATCATAAAATGCTAGATCTGCTTTACACAGCATTGGGAAAATAAAGAATATCCACTAGGAATTTTTATTGACCTAAGAAAAGCTTTTGACACAGTAGACCACGACATCCTACTCCACAAACTTGAACATTACGGAATAAGAGCCCATGCGCTTGCTTATTTCAAATCTTACCTTACTAATAGGTATCAGTATGTCACCATTAAAGACACAGCATCAACAACACGGCCACTTGATACTGGAGTTCAGCAGGGAAGTGTCCTTGGTCCCCTGCTCTTCCTCATATACATCAATGATCTTCCAAACGTATCCCAACACCTGAAACCCATTCTCTTTGCTGACGACACGACTTAGGTCATCTCTCACCCCAATCTTGCCACCCTCAACGCCATTGTTAACGAGGAGCTGATCAAAATATCGTCTTGGATGACAGCCAATAAACTTACGCTTAACACTGACAAAACCTGCTACATTATGTTCGGTAGCAGAGCAAGAGATGCACAAATTAACATTAAGATCGACAACACTCTAATTACCAAACATAATGAGGGAAAATTCCTAGGCCTATACCTTGACAACAACCTGAATTTCAGCACCCATATCCAACACATAACAAAGAAAGTATCCAAAACGGTTGGGATTCTCTCCAAGATACGATACTACGTGCCGCAAAATGCCCTTCTCACACTATACCACTCATTTATCTATACCTCACCTATGCTATTTGTGCTTGGGGATCAACTGCAGCAACACACCTAAAGCCAATAATAACCCAACAAAAAGCTACAGCAAGAATAATCACTAAATCCCATCCCTGGCAACACCCCCCCCCACTCTTCATAGATCTAAACTTATTCCCTGTTCAGTACATCCACACTAACTACTGTGCAATCTACATCTACAGACCTTAAACTCCAATATCAACCTTGACCTAAAACGCTTTCTTGATAGTTGTGACAGAACCCACAGGCATAACACCAGACACAAACATCTCTACGACATTCCCCGTGTCCGACTAAACCTTTACAAAAATTCAATGTATTCAAAGGGGCCCAAAATCTGGAACACCTTACCTGAGAACTCTAGAACTGCAGACACATTCATCACCTTCAAAACTACCATTAAAAACATCTTATCTCCCTGATACACCCCATCAACTAACTACACGAATACCACCTGGTGGTTCACACTTACACTCACTCACCCATGTGATACTCCAATACTGAAACTATGTATTGTGCCAAAACAAAAGCATTCACATTGCTAAACTCACAAACTAGTATTTAGTCACTTAGCCATAATACCAACTTACCTCATAATTTGTAATATTTTAAAATTAAGAATTAAACTAAGTCTGCCCGAAATGCCTAGCCATGCTAGGTGTTCTAGTGGTACACTCTGTAATCATTATTAAACTACATGTAAACCACACAATAACCAAATTCTGTAAACTCAGCATTGTAATCCTTATAGAGAATAAACTTTGAATTTGAATTTGAATTTGAACAACAAAAAAGTATCCAAAAGAGTTAGGATCCTCTCTAAGATGTGTTACCATGTATCACAATCAGCCCTACTCACACTATACTATTCACTATCCCTTCCTCACATATGCCATTTGTACCTGGGGATGAAGAGCAGCATCCCACCTGAAACCTGTAATAACTCAACAAAATGCCGCAGTAAGAATTATCCACTACAATGAAATAACTGACCTCCATATCAACTGCACCAGTGTTCAACGGGAAGACAACATGGCAGAAAACCTGATCAACAAAACTCCAAGGAAATGACAGGTCTGTAGGACTTTTTTCCTCAGTGCCAAACGAGGGAAAGAATTGAGCCTTTAAACATGGGTGACAGGCATCCAAACAGCAGCTACTGCCAGACGTACAACTAGCAAAGTGAAATTCTCATCTTTACTGACGTTCATCTGTTGACAGTAGCATCATATATGTACCACCATCATATCACCTGTACCAGTGCTAATGAGAGGGAAACACAGGAGACATCGTCAAATCAACAGTACAAAACTCCAAGGTTATAGGACGGTTATCCCTCAGTGACAGTCGTGGGAAAGAAGTGAATAGGTAAACAGTGAAGGTTAATGTTTTTGTAGCTGACCTATATTCAACTGACCAGTGTACAGTGAGAGAATCATAGCAGAAAACGCCAAATATATCTATAAACTCAAGGAAAGTCAGGTTGTAGGAGGCGTTTACTTCCCACAGAGTTTTAAAAATGGCCGAGTCAGCAGACCAGGTCAGGCTGTCAACACGACACAACTCCCGATAAATGGAACTGAGGGGATTTGGAAGGATAAAACCATTGATTAAACCTTTCTGGTACCAGAATGGAAAGGAGTTAGAAGTTAATAGGTGAAGCCGGACTGTGAAGTGAGGCGGGAAGGGGAGTGTGTAATAAGGGGTTAACTGTAAGGGTTTTGTGAAGTTAAGGGAAAAGTGAGCAGTGAAGAGGGTTTTGAAGAGGAAATTTTACTAGTAATTCAGTGGTGATTGCTAAAGCAGATACTAAGTGTACTAGGGACTGGAAAAGAGAAATAAATATTATTGTATATGAGTAAAAGAGCGAAGAGTGAAAATGGCAGGCATTAGGGGGGTACAGGCTGCCATAATTATATTTATCTTTCTTCTTCAATTCCATGAAGAAAGAAATCAGTCATGGAGGTTGGAAAAGATGAATGGAGTAACAGCGCCCTGGACAGTAAAAGCCCAACAGTTGCCAATCTACCAGAAACGTAAATGTCACTATCACCGCAAGGTATGGCAACACCGCATACCCAAACAAAAACAGTGGCACACAGCTCTTATTGTAGCGCTCTTAAGTGGTGATATCTAAATTAATCCAGGACCTCAAACTATTGCGCAGAGGCAAAACAGACAGATAAATGACGGTGATAATGACGGTCTAGTAGCTAGGAATGATAACCTTAACTCCATATGTAATGCATACATAGGTCAATGTGAGACAATACAGCCTGTGGAAAATTGCATTTATCTGGATGTAACTCATAATGTACATACCAGTAAATAACAAAGATAATTATTATTTATCAGAGTTTCATAGACAAGTAGGAATTTGGGACACCTAGGTCACAAAAAATGTCCCCCTTCGATACCTGCCACTGTCATATCCACAAGTTGCTCTGGAACTATTAATTACAAATGAAATGTATGTACACACCAGGAATTCTGGTAAATATAAAAATTGGTGGACTGTATATTAAAATTAATAAATGATTACACATACACATTTATATAACAGAAGGAGAATATATCTTTACTGCATTAACACGTTTTTTCTCATTGCCCAACCTGCCAGTTACATAAACAGTGTCATACAATCGAGCCCTTTTATCCGAGAGAACACCTCAAGGAAGGTTCCTTGATGTTGGTGAGGCGCTCTTGATTTAGGAAATTGGATCTGTGCTCCAGTTCCACGAATTAAGCCTGAATGCCTTCCACATCCCCCCCCCAGGCGCTGTATAATCCTCCGGGTTTAGCGCTTCCCCTTGATTATAATAATAATAATATCCGAGAGAAAACCAGATAATTTTAAAGTTGTGGGATCTCCCATCTGTACCTTCATACCATCAAGACATTTACGTTTTATGAAAGTACGCTGGGATCCCTGGTCCAATAATGCAGTTACATTTTTTGATTTATGCCTTTTATCATCAATTTTTACCTGTAACACAGGTAAGACTACTTCAGCAAAACCATCATTATTAACATTAGCAGGAATTTTTACATTAGCTACTGATGTGTCAGGATTGTCAACATTATCATTATTATCAACATTGTCATATAGACCCTTACACATGACTATATTGTGTCTTCCTTTGTGACATTGATAACAGTTGTTTAATTTGGCATGACAATCCTTTACATTGTGATTACCTAGACATCTGATACATCTGTCAAGTTCCTCCAATCTTTCAACTTTATCATTCCATGAATTGTATGCATTGCAATTATTAGAAAAATGAGTACCCTTGCAGAAAAGACAATCTCTCTTTTTCTCTGACTGGTTTCCTATTAACTGGGCTACTCTTAGGAGGTTACTTATTCTTCTTACCTTGCGGAGAATCATTATTTCTGATTCTTGCTACTTGATATGCACCTATGCAACTATTTTTAGGAAATGAATTTTGATTATTACTATTGGGATAATTTGTCCCTTTGTGAAACTTGACAGATACCTCAGAGTTATTATGTGTTGCATCTTTAAAATGAGTTAGTTGGCTGGTCTGCAACTGAACAATTAATTCTTGTAGACCTAGTCTTATTTCCTCCATACCAAAATAACCTTTGTGATATTTGTTTGAGAGTCATTCAAGTATTTTACAGCTTAATTTATTCTGTACCATGGCACTCAATAACCAGTCTGATTCCTTCAGATTATATTTATTACTCAAAGTTTTGAGAGTGCTCTCCAGTTTAACTCTAAACTGCTGCAAACCTTTGTAAGAATGATTTGGAGATTTTAAATTAACAATGATCTTCACTAGATCCAACCTACTTTGTTCTATATTACCATAAGTGACCTTCAACAAGTCAACTGCTTCCTTGTAAGAGTCATCTACATTGGGAAAGGCTTGTACGAGTATGTGAGCATCTCCTCTTACCTGTCCTTTGAGGTAAAATAATTTAGTTACACAGACTAGGTCACTCCTGTCATGCACAGCTGCTTTAAAAATTGACCAAAACTCCTCCCAATTTTCTCCAGGATTAAACACAGGCAAACACAATTCTGGGAGTTTTGGCAAAGACATATTATTTGTTGGAGCAGACTGATTAACTGCCTGGTTTACACATTTTAATTCATTCAAGGCCTGACTTTTACAAGAAAGAATCTTTTCCTCTAATTCATAATACTGATTAATCATGAGATCTACTTCAATCTCATCTACACATTTTACTAGCAAATCTCCTTCATATTTGTTGTAATATAATTTGTATGAATCATATCTATTCCCCGAAGCATCTAAATATAATTTTAAATCATCAGTATTCACAGTTTCTTGATTCATTAATTCCAAGCACTTATTATATGCCTTGGTTACATGACATTTTCTGGCCTGTAGTGATGCTTTCTTTGCTCTATATTCCATTACCTGGAGTTTACCTGGAGAGAGTTCCGGGGGTCAACGCCCCCGCGGCCCGGTCTGTGACCAGGCCTCCTGGTGGATCAGAGCCTGATCAACCAGGCTGTTGCTGCTGGCTGCACGCAAACCAACGTACGAGCCACAGCCCGGCTGATCCGGAACTGACTTTAGGTGCTTGTCCAGTGCCAGCTTGAAGACTGCCAGGGGTCTGTTGGTAATCCCCCTTATGTGTGCAGGGAGGCAGTTGAACAGTCTCGGGCCCCTGACACTTATGTATGGTCTCTTAACGTGGTAGTGACACCCCTGCTTTTCATTGGGGGGATGGTGCATCGTCTGCCAAGTCTTTTGCTTTCATAGTGAGTGATTTTCGTGTGCAAGTTCGGTACTAGTCCCTCTAGGATTTTCCAGGTGTATATAATCATGTATCTCTCCCTCCTGCGTTCCAGGGAATACAGGTTTAGGAACCTCAAGCGCTCCCAATAATTGAGGTGTTTTATCTCCGTTATGCGCGCCGTGAAAGTTCTCTGTACATTTTCTAGGTCGGCAATTTCACCTGCCTTGAAAGGTGCTGTTAGAGTGCAGCAATATTCCAGCTTAGATAGAACAAGTGACCTGAAGAGTGTCATCATGGGCTTGGCCTCCCTAGTTTTGAAGGATGCGATTGATACAATGTTATGGTCCTTGAAGGTGAGATCCTCCGACATGATCACTCCCAGGTCTATATTCCATATGTTTGTCTTCTATATTAATTTCCTCATTTTCAGCCATGATGCAATGTATTAAATTAAACTTTATTAATAACACTGATTACAACTTACAACACTGATACAGCTTACCTTTGAATAAATCCTAGCTACACTTGAGCTTAGTAATTACACATGTAAGAAAATTATAATATAAATTTTAAATACACATTAATAATGTTAGCTACACTTGAGCTTAGTAATTACACATGTAAGAAAATTATAATATAAATTTTAAATGTACATTAATACAAACCTTTAGCCAGACTTAGCTTATCAAAATTAATATTATACAAATTAGTATAAATCCTTGCCAGAATTTGGTATAGCAAAATTAATATTATACACATTAATATAATCTTTAGCCACACTTGGCTTATTCAAATTAATATTGTAATAATTATAATCCACTGCACATTAAGTAAATTTGTGAACTTAACATCCACCTCTTTCTGTCATTTCACATATAATTATTAAGTAATTAACTAATTAATGACTTCACTAATTACCTCCGGTTCAAGAAGGACCAACGGGCAAATTAAATGTGGAAAATTGCATTTATCTGGATGTAATTCATAATGTACATAACAGTAAATAACAAAGATAATTATTATTTATCAGAGTTTCATAGACAAGTAGGAATTTGGGACACCTAGGTCACAAAAAATGTCCCCCTTCGATACCTGCCACTGTCATATCCACAAGTTGCTCTAGAACTATTAATTACAAATGAAATGTATGTACACACCAGGAATTCTGGTAAATATAAAAACTGGTGGACTGTATATTAAAATTAATAAATGATTACACATACACATTTATATAACAGAATGAGAATATATCTTAATATCACTCACCAATTTGACTGGAGATTAAGGTGTATCATACTCAGAAAACCTCACTCTAACCAAATTTATGAAAATAATACTGGCCAGAATTATAACACAAATCTAGATAGCTTATCTGAGGTTCCTGGAGCTGTCTTGTCCAGTCGCCTGATATATCAAGTTATGCAGGAATGCACATCCAACAATTTCAGCTCCTATTTGAGAGGTGTCAGCCCAATTTTAACCTCTAGAGCACGAAAATTCTTCTGATTATTTACTAACATTTCTTGTCCAATTCAAACAACAATGGAGAGTCTCCTCTGCACAGGCGAAGAATTTCCCATTTTTTATAACATAATTTTTATTAAATACAGTATGGCTATCTATTTACATATAACTACTGTATTTCTGGAAAATATATACAGTATTTTCCATACAGCCATTATCTCAAACACCACCAAACAGGTGCATACACTGTACTAAAGTACGCATGAAAAACAGAAAAGGCACCTTATGTAAAATGTGTAAGGGGTGGGTGCATGATGGATGAATGTACAATTATAGCAACGGTGCCAGAATTCATTTTGTGTGTAACAAATGCACTTCAGCACAGTTACCCTTTAGCAATGATGACACTGATTTACCTAATTTTAATACAAATGACCCATTGCCATATATTGATGATTATGATTGTTTTATGAAAACAGGCCTTCACTTTATTCATGTCAATGCAAGATCACTTCTTCCTAAATTGGCAGAGATTAGGATTATAGCTAACAAAATTAGGGCAGCAGTTATAACCATCTCTGAATCCTGGTTGGATGATACGGTGACTGACGACGAGGTCAAAATAGAAGGTTACAATATAAAATGCTTAGATAGGAACAGAAAGGGTGGTGGAGTATGTGCCTACATTAGAAATGACTTAGCTTACAACCCAAGATCTGATTTAAATAACAATAAACTGGAGATTCTATGGTTTGAAGTGCTGCTTCCCAAGACTAAACACATCTTAGTAGGAACTAGTTACCGCCCTCCCACCCAGGACCAGTTCTTAGAAGACTTTTCCAGAGTCTTGTCCGGAGTTGAAAACAATTGCGAGACAATAATACTGGGCGACTTCAATATCTGTTTTCAGCAGCAAAATAACGGGCTATGCAAAAGGTTTTAAGCAAATTCTAGGATTAAATAGTTACACTCAACTAATTAATACACCAACCGGATCACACAGTTCTCAGCCACCCTAATTGACCACATACTTTGTAACCGCTCTGAGAACATTAGTCAGTCAGGCGTCATTACCACAGGTCTTAGTGATCATTTCATCATTTACTGCACCAGGAAAATAACTAGGGATAGGATAGGCCTACACAGGACAATAAAAAGGAGGTCAACTAGAAACTACAGTAAAGAAACACTGGTAAATAGGCTACACAATTGTGACTGGACAGAGATAACAAGTTGCACGGACGTAAACGATGCCTGGGAAAAATTCAAAACAATGTTCACTACCATCCTTGATAATATTGCACCAGTTAAAGAGGTTAGGATTAAACGAAGAACTGAACCCTGGGTGACTACTGAGATATTAGATAATATGAAATTCAGAGACCAGCTGCTAAAAAGATTTCTAGCAAACAGACAGGATATTGCAGCACTAAATGAATTCCAAAGGGTGAAGAACAGAGTGCAGAGACTTATAAAAGGAGCAAAGGCAAAGCACTATTGCTCAAATATTGAAGAGTATAAGCATAACCCCAGAAAGCTCTGGCAACAACTAAAACAGTTGGGGTATAGCCATAAGCCAGTAGATAGGTCTAACATAGTACTCACTATCGATAATGAGGTATGCCACGAAACATCTAAGGTGGCAAATTGCTTTAATTCCTACTACACATCTGTTGCATCAACACTAGTAAGTAAACTACCAGCTGCATCAAATACCATTAACACAGACTCTGATAAGTTTCAAACATACTATACCAATAAAGGGGTAACCCCAAACAGATGTCAACTAGTAAGTGTATCTCATGACTTTATTCAAAAAGAACTAAGCAGGTTAAACCCAACTAAGAGCACTGGCCCGGATAACATCCTGGAGTTTACCTGGAGTTTACCTGGAGAGAGTTCCGGGGATCAACGCCCCCGCGGCCCGGTCTGTGACCAGGCCTCCTGGTGGATCAGAGCCTGATCAACCAGGCTGTTGCTGCTGGCTGCACGCAAACCAACGTACGAGCCACACCCCGGTGATCAGGAACGGGACTTTAGGTGCTTGTCCAGTGCCAGCTTGAAGACTGCCAGGGGTCTGTTGGTAATCCCCCTTATGTGTGCTGGGAGGCAGTTGAACAGTCTCGGGCCCCTGACACTTATTGTATGGTCTCTTAACGTGCTAGTGACACCCTGCTTTTCATTGGGGGATGGTGATCGTTGCCAAGTCTTTTGTTTTTGTAGTGAGTGATTTTCGTGTGCAAGTTCGGTACTAGTCCCTCTAGATTTTCCAGGTGTATATAATCATGTATTCTCCCTCCTGCATTCCAGGGAATACAGGTTTAGGAACCTCAAGCGCTCCCAATAATTGAGGTGTTTTATCTCCATTATGCCGCCGTGAAAGTTCTCTGTACATTTTCTAGGTCGGCAATTTCACCTGCCTTGAAAGGTGCTGTTAGTGTGCAGTATATTCCAGCCTAGATAGAACAAGTGACCTGAAGAGTGTTCATCATGGGTTTGGGCCCTCCCTAGTTTTGAAGGTTCTAATTATCCATCCTGTCATTTTTCTAGCAGATGGATTGTACAATGTTTATGGCCCTTTGAAGGTGAGATCCTCCGACATGATCACCCCCAAAGGTCTTTGACTTGGGGTTTCGCTCTATTTTGTGGCCAGAATTTGTTTTTGTACTCTGATGATGTTTTAAAATTTCCTCATGTTTACCATATCTGAGTAATTGAAATTTCTCATCGTTGAACTTCATATTGTTTTCTGCAGCCCACTGAAAGATTTGGTTGATGTCCGCCTGGAGCTTTGCAGCGTCTGCAATGGAAGACACTGTCATGCAGATTCGGGTGTCATCTGCAAAGGAAGACACGGTGCTGTGGCTGACATCCTTGTCTATGTCGGATATGAGGATGAGGAACAAGATGGGAGCGAGTACTGTGCCTTGTGGAACAGAGCTTTTCACCGTAGCTGCCTCGGACTTTACTCTGTTGACGACTAAGTTCCTAAAAGATGGTGCTTCTGAACTGTCAGTCCCTATTACTCACATAATAAATCTATCAATCACCACTAATACCGTACCGGAGGGGTTCAAGGAGGCCAGAGTTACTCCTATCTTCAAGAACAATAGTAGGTCTGATGTCAGCAACTATAGGCCTGTTAGTATACTCAGTATAATATCTAAAATTCAAGAGAGGGCAGTGTACTCTCAAGTAGTTAAGTACCTTAATGACAACAACATTCTCCATAGCTATCAATCGGGCTTTAGAAGATCCTACTCAATCGACACCTCCCTTATTAATCTGATGGATTACCTGAGAACTGAAATGTCAAAGGGGAACCTCATAGGTATGGTAACCTTAGACCTGCAAAAGGCCTTCGATACTGTCAACCACAATATATTATGTAAGAAACTTCAAGCTATCGTATAGGTTCTGTAGACTGGTTTAAGTCCTACCTTAGCAACAGTAGACAAATAGTCAAAATCAATAAAACGGAATCAGAACCCCTGCCGACAGGGCCGGATTAAGAAGTCTCCGGGCCCTAGGCTATTCAGATTGGCGGGGCCCCTTTGAGTTACGGGTAAGCGAAGCGGCCCCTTCCAGCTTGAGGGTGGGGGGGGGGGTCGGTGTAAGCCTGTTTAAGGTCTAATTAAATACATTCTGGCTATTTAGATTAAATTTAATAGGGAAAGTACATCAAGACAACCAAAACCATTTACCAACAGCCATTATAACTATCTTGTTAAATCATGCATTTTAAAGAGAATAAACTCAAGACAGCATAGTATTACTAGATTAGGCTATTAAAGTAGTGACATCATGTACCTATTATATTCAGCATAACCACTACAGCACTATTATTCCCTTTATAAATCACTGACCATTATTGTTATCATTGCATCATGCATAAGACTATCAAATCATATAAACTCAAGAAAGTAAAGAATTGTTTTATATTCACAGGCACTTCTTAAATAAACTTTTTTCTGGATTTCATATTGGCAAAATCATCAATTATATTCTGAAAATCAATATTTCTTGTTAGATCAGACTCAATGGTCAACAAGGCTAGGTTACACAATTTGTCTTGGCTCATTGTTGAACGGAGCTGGTTTTTCACTCTTTTCAAAACAGAAAATGAACGTTCTCCTTCACAGTTAGTAGCTGGAAGTGTTAGGTAAAGGCGATACACTATGTCAACATTAGGGAAGGTTTCTGAGATACCTGCATTTCTTAAATGTTTCAAAGCAGCTGAGGGCGCACATTTTTCAGGTGGAGCTTTAATCTGATTCATATACCCAGAAAAATGAACTATTTCTTCAACAAATGTGTCCTGAACATCTGCTGAAAGGTGTTGTTGCAACTTTAATGCAGCTTCTCTCAATTCTGCATCTGGCATAGTAGTAATTTTGAACAGAAATCCAAACTTGTCATTGAGATTCTGGTAGATTTCTTTTCTTTTCACCAATTCTGTAATCAGTGAATCCAGAATGACGAAGTATGTAGCTGTCTTACATTTCTGCCTTGGTAGCAACACAGTTTCATTGTCTGGCTCTTCAAAATTGCGTTTCCTCTTCCTTGACCGCTGATGATCAGCCCGGTAACTGTAGTCTTTCACCAGCAGTTTAGCTTTCTCTTCAAACATTTCAAAAGCTTCATCATTGCAAAGTGAGCTTACAAATTCCACTAAGCCTGCATAGAGGTTAGCACAAGTAGCCATTTCAATTTCAATTTTCTGAAGTGTCTTGTTCGTGGCATTTAACCGTTCCAGTATACAGTCCCAAAGCACACAGAGTAAGGCCAATTCAAAATCTTCCAATTTTGATGCTAAGCTGGCTGCTTCGCTTCTTGTAGTTGCTGTCTGGTCTTCATCCTCTGCTATTTGGATCAAAGCAGAACGTATTTCAGCAAAGCTGTCTTTCAAAGCATGTGTTGCATCATGCTGCACTGACCACCTTGTTCTTGATAATGATTTGATGACATTCTCATGAATGGTTGACTTGAGTATACTCCACCGATGCGTTGAAGCAGAGAAAAAATTAGAGTGCTTGTAAAAGTCCAAAAAATGAAACTGCAGCGACACAACACTCCGCAGCACATGACCCAACAAGATTAAGAGAATGTGCTGAGCAGGGCACATATTCAGCAAGTGGGTTGATTTGCTTGATACGGGCTTGCGGCAGCGGCAGCGGCAGCAGCGACTTCCAAGCTCCGTACTTTCTCCAACTACCAGAGCTACCAATGCTCCTATGATGACCTAGTTACAAGCAAAACTGCACTACCCAACGTAGCACCCAGAATGACCAAAGATTACCAACAGTGAAACCTACAAATCGAAAAAATAGAGATCAAAGGAAAACTGCAAACAAACCGAAAGCAACACCCCGCTGCCAGCCGAACAACGTAACCCTAAGCTTTGTATACTACAACTTCTTCTTAATTACAACAATTCCTGTAGTATTATGAGGCGCAATCTAAGAGGAAACAGCACCAAGGCCAGCAAGAAAACACCGAAAAATGTACAGTTAGGCCTGAGTGGTTGAGGGGAGAGGACGTGTGTGTGTAGAGGGAAGTCCTAGGCCTTCTATATCAGAACTGCTTATCTCACCCGACTGATAACTCATCATGCAACAAATATCGTTGGAGCGCAGCTGAATTGCTGCTGGAACTCTTATGTGTGAACTGTGACTAGTGATATACCTAGTGAAACACAAACATCTTGATTTGAAGTGGTTGTAGGAGGCTACACCTTCACTCCACCTCGCCTCCCTCCCCTCCTTCCTCGATTTGGAACTCAGCCATTCGCCTCTATTTACTTATGGTCTAGAGGCGGTTTTTGCCAGACCACATAAATCTTGAGTGCCGTGTAGTCCTCTGTGCCGACCCCATCACCTTACAATAAGTCCCCTGTGTCCCACCTCCCCGCTACAAGCAAATTCCTAGGGGTTGTTTTTAAGTGCTGCAGTTTTGTTGAAACTATTTGACGAGTGGTTTTTCAGATTAGGACATTGTCTAATCAGTACCTACGTAGGTTTTTAAAATGTTGGGGAATGTTGGCCTGGGGGACCTTGAAAATGGCATTTAAAGACTGTACCACTTCCCCCATCTGCGGTGTCCGTGAGGTGAATGTCCCTTCCTCGACTTTCCTATTCCCCGGTATCCCTTCTCGGCCTTTATTCATATGAGAAAAGGGGCGGTTTAACGACCCGGCTAAAACTTTTTAAATGTCAAGCCAGGGGTTCATCTATAAACATTTTAAGTTGTGCTGTTTTATTTGTCCACAGAGTGAAAATTTGTCTGTTTTTCCCAGACACTTTTGCTAGCTGTGTTAAGTGCTGGGGTTTGGGTAAAAACGAGTGGTGCAATATTGGTAACTTCGACGACTGTGGCCCGTGATGACCTTGAAATCCACGCGCCCCGCGGGCCATTACCCCACTTTGCCTGTGTCTAGCGGGGTGATACCCCTTTCCCTTGCCCCTTCTTTTCCCCGGTAACCTTTAGCCCATCCCCAGTGTGAAACCCTGTCAGCAGAGTATAGTGATGGTGTTGACGTAGTGAGGGTGAAGGCAGATTTGAAAATATTTTAGTAAACAGGCTGGGAAAAAAAAGAAGAGGCTTCGAGAAAGCTTGCTGAAAGTAAAAAAGTGGGCGCACCCCTCCCAAAGCTGTCGGGTTGTTTTCCCTGACAACACTGTCAGAGCCAGTTTAACTGGTTTTTCGAAGTAGTGAAAAACAATCAGAGAAAACGTCAAGTTTGCCCGCGATGAGGATAACTACGTCTTTGTCCCAATGTTTCGCATTTATAGCCCCTTCTCACTCCAAAATATCCCAACATAAAACTCGAGCTGCCCCCCAAGGGGCCCTAAAGTGCTTATTGTCATCTACAACGTAAACAAGCCTTGAATCCCAATATCTGGCGTCAGAGCAAGTTTGCAACCCCTCGTCGACTTTCCAACGGTTGATATTAGCTGGGGGGAGGGCCAGGGGACTCTGCAATATTTTCCCCCCGTGCAGCCCTCAACGAGCTATTAATTGCATTGTACAGACCTCCTCAACGTCGATGTTTAAGTGTAAACGGGGGGCACATCGCCAGAAATGCCCACTAAGTCACATGGTGGCAGTGTGTCCCAATGCCATCCTTTAAACGGTTTTTTGCTATGATCAAAAGCAACGACTTTTCCCTAAACAATGTATCAATTGTAAGCCTCAGGAGTCACAGCAGTCATGCTGACTGCGTGGAGGGTGATCGCATCGCACCCAACCCGCATTCACCTGTACCCTCAAAGGGCCCCCCCAGGACTACCAGGTGCCTGGGGTCTGAATACTGGCTCATGCCTGCCCTAGACAATGGGGTTTGCACCTCACGGGGAAAGCCTCAACAGCCCTCCATCAGTCGGCTGTAAATACCACCCCTAGCTGAGTCACTGCAGTCAGCCAAAAGCTCAGCTCCGGGCTTCACTTTCCCCAGATTTTCCAAGTCTTCTCCTGGGGTATACAACCCATGTCGCGCATAAAAATACGGAAAACATCAATTTCCCCTGAAACAACAACTTGAACACACAAGGAAATGTGTAGAGTGTACCAAAAACAAATTGTCACAATTTGGGGAAAGCAAGTGAAAGGGCGCTGAAAAAGTGGTGGTGGTGTTCTTAATCACGTAATGCGAATAAAATACTTTTTTGATAACTGTAGTGACATCTTTAACAAGGCTATGGTGTCAATGTGTTAGTATAGTGATGCCTAAATAAGGGGTGGTGAAGAGTGTGATGGGGCAATGGTGTTTTTAATGTTAGTAATGGATACATAATTAAGTGGTGGTGAAGGTGGTTGAGAGCGGTGGTGTCTTAATGTTAGTAATAGTGATGAGCAAAATTTAATGGGGGTTTAAAGTGTGATGGAGTGGTGGGTCTATAATGTTAGTAATAGTGATGAGCTAAAAAAGGGGTGGTGCGGTGTGATGAGGTTTAAATAACATTAAATGTTGCACAATCTGTTGAAAAATGTAATGAAAAAATTTTGGAGTGGCACTGGTGATGAAAATTGTAGTTTTGCGTGTAATGTTAGTGGAGGAGGGAAGTGGTGGTGGTGTCCCCCTTCTACATTCACACAAACGCGTAAAGCTCGGGGGTTTAAAAGACCCCCACGAGGCTAAAAAGGGGGGCCTTTAAAAAACTCAGGAAAGGTACCTGGGACTTTTGATAAGGTCTGTTTTTATAAACAATTTTTTCATTATGCTGAGAAACTCAAGTTGATCCCAGGATACTATAAGGGATAAAACTCTTAAAAACTTTCTTTTTTAAGCTGGAATATTCCCATCACTTAAAAAAAGTTCCCTGAATTCATCATAAATAACCACCAAACCCCTTGGTTGTGTTCTACAAGGTCAGAGTCCCTGAAAAACCCCAACCCCTAAATTACCATCTTTTTGTTGCATAAAACCTCATATCTACTAACTCTTGTTTCATTTTTAAAAAATCACTTCCCCTCAATTCTTGCACCAAGAAACGAGGGGCTACAATTACGGGGGTAGGTTTAATGGGGAAACTTGCTCTCAACATATTTTAACTTGTTGCTCTGTGATAAATTTAATTTACTTGGCTCCAACTTGTGCTCTTCTGAGCCTACCTTTTTATTGGCGATTACAATGCGAGACACAAAAGCTTTGGAAACTCACGTTTGGTAATCGAATGGAATCAACTGTTGTCACTCTTAAACAGTCATGATAATTTCCAAATTGTAGGGACCTTAAACCCAAATACTATGGAGGCACCCTTGATCGGGCCCTGGGCTTAAAACATTACTTCTGCCAGCTGTGAGTCTTCCTTGTAACGATAAGCGTTGATCTTTTCCCTAGGCAAACTCTTAGAATTGGTAATACATTCTCCCTGGGGGGATTTTCAAAGGGAAACGTTTAATTTTTCCCACGATCGCATGATGACTTTGTTGCCTTGCTGACTGGTAAATTTCCTTGAGTGTTCCTTGTAAGCCCTTTCCAATGTTGTGAGCGTTTTCAAAACTACTTAGAGCCCCCTGCAACCCTTGGTCTCAAAACCCAACAACTTCCGAAATAATCATCCCTCCTTCAAAAACCATACTTTTACAATGTTTAAACTTCTACACGGAACTCTGCTCGCAGATGGGCCCTAGCCTATAAAAAAAATCGTCCCCCTGGAATGTGGGCCTTCCAAACCCCCTTGCTGCTCCCAGAGAGCGTATGACAGAGCTGGGAAAACCGACTGGGAAAAATTTGTCAATGGTCTTAATGCTCACACCCCACTTAGCCCCGGGGTGGAGGACATAAATAGAATTAAAGGGGAAAAGAACTGGGCAGATCGCCCCACCCTATTACATAGGGCGAAAGAGTTTGTCAGTGCTTGGGTGCTACATCTAGCTTGCAATCTTCCCGTACCCCCAAAGGGAAAATTAAATGATAAAAATGATGCAAGGAGGATTTTTGCTTTTTTGCTCGTAAGGCAGTGATTGCAACATTCCTTTATAAATTTTGAACTTGATGCGCGCTAACTAAGGGCAAATCCCCGTCGCCCGGTGAGGTGGTATTACTTACAACATATCAGATTCTGTTCGGTACCAGGTAAACCCTTACTTGATTAATAACTAGCTATGAAATGGGGGGTCCTCAATCTTTGGGCCAACAGCCTATCATTCCAATTTTCCAAGCCAATCAACAAAATGCTTTCGCCCAATATTTTACTAGTGCTTGGTAAAACATTTGAGAAATGTTTTTTTAAACGTTCTTACAGAACAAAAATTTTTGTCTCCCGGTTACATGGGTTTTAGTGGGGAAGGGGCGTGCACATTGCATAGCCCCCTTTCTCCCCGCACCCCGACAGCTCCTACAATCCCTTCCTTGACCTTTAAAAACCGCTTTCGATGTAGCCAACCCACTGTTAATTAGTGAACTTGCCGAAAGGAGTTTGGGGGATGGCTTCTCCGTGGATTAAAGGTACTGTCCAACAGAAAATCGTCTGTGTTTTTTCCAGGGAATAGAAGGTAATAAAGATTTGAATTAGGAAAACCCCCCAAAGGGGGTGTGCTCGTCCCCCATGTTCAATTTCTAATTAAGCTTACTTAAAGCTTGCCCAGTCAGCCCCATCTTATGTGATTAGTTTTGCTGTGATAAATGATTCACCCACCCGGGTTTTTCCCCACCCAAAACATTCTTAAACATGTACTAGCCCCGGTCAGGACCCGGGGTTTAATTTTTAAGTAAAAAAAAGATACCTAGGCGTCCTCCTCGACAGAGAGGACGGTTGTCAATTTAATTGTGTGGGGTTTTCTAGAAAATGTAACAGATACAGGTATCCCAGGCTTTGAGGGTTCCCCTATTGGACCGTTGTAACAAGACTTTGTCGCCAATCAAAGAACGACTAAGAGCATTAGATTGGGGGGCTTCACCCAATTTGGTGCTAATGTTAAAAATTGGAAATGTATTCTTGCTTATATTGATTTGGGTTTATTTTCTGGCCACTACTTGCTCTTGGTTGACTGGGAAACTTGGAGGGTGGAAAAAAAATGGAACAAAACAATGAGGTCATCCCCAGGGGCCTCGTACTGCCAAATTTTAAAAAATCAAAAAGAACTTGTTTCCAACATCAAGTCGGGGGTTCGAAGAAATTCCTAATTGGGGTAATTTTGCTCGGGAAATCATTCAAAACCCCCGCACAGAAGCCCTCCAAAAATTCCCCACATGGTGAACACCCCCAATGGTCGAAAAGACTGAACCGACCTCCGCATGAATCAAATACATAATTAAGTCAAGTAAGGCAAAAGCGGCCTTCTCCCCTCCATGGAATATTACCCATTCCAAACTACCATTCCTCCATTTCCCCCCAAATCTTCTTAAAAACAAACCAAAACTTCGCCTTGAAGCCAAACATGGGCCTTAAGCGTATGTAAATTAGTCCAAGCACACACTCTGCAAATTATTTCGTTGATGGGTTTTTTTCACCAACCACTGGTGCGTGGTAGTGCTGCTGTTGTCGTACAGGTGATGGCTCTCTTAAAGAAAATTTGGGGCACGCATCAATAAATTGGGCCCTTTCCCCTTAGACAGAAGTTTTTCCATACTCCTTGCACTGAAATGCTTATGTATCAAAAAATTGACAGTTTAAAATTTTAATGTTCTCTGTCATCCATAAATGCTCTAAAACTCATTAGCATAAATTGTGGTGCTTTTGTCAGAAGCCAGACACGGTATGGTAGGATTTTGGACGTGGAGTCAAAGGGGCACTGTGTGGATTTCCCTCTCACATTGGGTTTCAATGCTGATAGAACTGATAAATTGGCTAAGCGTAGCTTACAAAAAGGGGTAGATTACAATCTTGGCTTGTCAGGGGAGTAGTTTGGAACATAATCGAAAAGAACTTTAGCTGAAATTTTATGGCTTTGGCTCAGGGGGATTGACCCAGTGGTCCATCTTCATATTTATCAGTAGGGGAGCCCATGTCTATGGTGCATCCAAAAAAATAAGCAATCTTGGGGTGTCCTACCGCCCCGGGTCCGGCTGGGGTTTCAAGTTCTTTGGCAGGTTAAACACCACCCCCAGATGTAGCCCAAAAGAAATGTAAACTTTGGGCCCGATGGATTATTGTCACCCTTGCTCTTATGTACTGGGTGGATAAAAATTTAAAGAATTTGAAACAACTCACCAGAAAATGTTTTTTAGAAATGGCTAAGTTTTTATCCACAGTGGTAATTTCGACCCTTCTGGAGAAATACCCCGACTTTGCGCTTAAAAAAGCATTTCCACATATGTGCTTTTGGGTGTTTGGGGGGTTTGTGTGTTGTGGTGTGTGTGTGTGTGTTGTGTTGGGTGTGTGTGTGTGTGTGTTGTGGTGTTTTTGGTATGTGTGTGGTGTGTGTGGGGTGTGTTTTGGTGTGTTGTTGTGTGTGGTGTGTGTGGTGGTGTGTGTTGTTGGTGGTGTGTTGTGTGTGTGTGAATGGTGTGTGTGTGTGTAGGTGGTGTTGTATGAGTGTGGTGTGTATGAGGTGTGTGCGGTGGTTGATTTGTTGTGTGTGGTTGTGTGTTGTGGTGTGTGTGTGTGTGTGTGGTGTGTTTTGGTGTGTGTGGGGTGTTGTGTGTGTACTACCTTTTTGTACTCACCCCATTGGGTTGGGGGGTCGAGTCCGAGCTCCTGGCCCCCCCTCTTTACTGATCGTACAGGGCACTTCCCGAGCCGTGAGCTTTCATACCCTCGTGTGGTGTTTATGTGTGTTTTGTGTTGAATTTTTTGTGGTTGTGTGTGTGTGTGTGAGGAGAGACCAGAAAACTTTGCACAATAACCACACAGTTGTGACGGGTTTTGGAAGGGTGAATTGCTCATTACCTAAAATTTGTTCTGATTGCAGCCAAGTATAAAAAAAAGTAATAAACCCTTTTTAAAAATTTTTCATTACCTTGTAATTGGAGTTCATTACCCTTTTTAACTTGGAGTTTATTTCTTGTACCTTTTCCCATCAAAAATTTGGAGCCCGGCCCTGGACCCCTTGTGTACCCTGAATTGTAAATACCTTTTTAAATTGTCTGATTGTGATGACTACCCGGAGTTCATTACCTTGTAAATTGTGATTCATTACCTTTTTAAATTGTGAATTTATTACCTCTGTAAATTGCTCCTACAAAAAGTTTTAGGCCCAAATCCCCGGACCCAATTTTGTACCTTGTAATCTTTTTACTACCCCCCCAGGATGGGAGGGGGGGGCTAATAAACTATTAAAAACTAACAAGTGTAGTGGAGGAGCCCGGCCCCGCAACCACCCCCCTCACCCCCACTCAAGGCCACACCACAAAAAATAACAACAACATGGCTGCACCACCTCCCCCCCTCTCTTCCCGGATTCAACCCACCAAGTATCTTCAGGTATGACCCAAAGTCCAGAACCCCAAAAACATGCATCTCCAATTAGTTATTTAAAAAATGAATTTCGAGGGGACGCTAACAAAAAAGACACAGGATGAACACTCGAGAAAAAAATCCAGCTTTAACAAAAGTTATCAACACAGGAAATGACTAACTGTGAAAGCCCACCCAAAAACAGTCAAGATAGCCATACCCAACAAAAAATATCTTTTTAATACAAGTTGAAAAAGCAGTAAAAGAAGGGAAAAGAACAATTAGATAACCGTTCAGTAAAATACTTGCTCCCCCAAGAAGATAAAACTGAACAAGATAAATATCGACGCAGTAATATTTAAAAACATCCCTTTTTCCCAGTGATATAAACCCAAACAAACTAAAAAAATTCTCGCAGATCATAAAGGACCAAACAAGTGTTATTGTCCCGAGTCAGAAAAAAAAGAACCCAGGTTACTGGGATCCTGGTAGAAAAAGTGTTAGGGCTTAGATTCCACTCACATGCGGAAAAAAAGACTTAAATTATTGTTATTAAAGTAAAAAAAGAGGTATATATAAACGAGTTCTTCCAAAAAAAACGTCAGAAACCTCTTATGGTCAGAAACTTAAGCGAGAGATAATGACACAATACACCAATGTTTTCAACGAGGGGGAAAATTCTATTAGGAAAACAAAATGTAGGTCAATTTTCACAATCACGAACGAGAATGATTACCCTTTTTCTCAGGGTTTAAAAATTCTTACAGAGAATAACAAAACAAGTCCAACATAAAAAGCCTACGTGGTAGTGTTGTTTTGCTCCATTATTTTCAAATTTCATTGTACAATCCTTAGTAATTAAATAATCAATACCCATTTTGTGATTTTTCTAGTAAGCATAAATTTACCTATGTAATTTTTTATTTACTATTTTTCGCTTTTAAAAAAATTTGCGAATTATACTTTTTGTCCTATTACTACCTCTTTTTTTAAATTATCAATTGATTTATTACTAAAATTAATAAAACATTTTTATAAAATTTCAATTTACTCTTAACATTTTTGAATTTTAAAAACCCTTACTTGTCTAAATTTCTTTCCCGTTTTTAAAACCACATTTTTATCCTGATTACTTTAATTACCTTTTTTGCCAATAACCTCTAGTTAAAACCCGTAAAAAAAATTGAAGAATAAACATTACTTTTTTTATTTTTTGTAATCATTTACTTACTAAAATTTTATTAAACACCATATTTATACCCGTCAATTTTACTTTTGTACATTAAACATTTTTTATACTTCCCATAACATTTTCGTACCCAAATTTCAAGTTTTTATATTCAACCCCAACCTTTTATTATCCTTTGTACTGTGTACCTGTGTACCTCTTACTATCATATTATAACCAAGACATTACCTTTGGGTTTTTTTTTACTATTATTCTTTTGGTACTTTAATTGTGAATTTTATTTTGTCAATTTAAATCTAGTTATAATCTTGATCTTGTCAACAACCTATACCGGACTCTAGTGCAATTGCAAGTACCATTTTAAATTTGTATTTTTATATTATAAGTTTATATTATAATTCCTACCATCTGTCCATTTAACTTTGCTTACCATTACTTAATTTTAGTCCCTTGTATATTTTCCTTTATTTTAGCTTTATATAATATCCTAGTTTATATATTCACAATTGTTAAAATAATCAAGGTGCTTTTCTTAGGTGCTAAAGTAGAATAAGTTTCACATTTTTGCCATTATATTCCCAAAACTCATTTATTTGATTTTCCACTTTATGTTTACCACAACTATATTAGTCCCTTTTATATTATAATTTTATACTATAATTCTAAATTTAAAAAATTACCTTTATAGTACTACCCACTACCATATTCCCAAGCTCCCCTTTTTTGATCATCACTTTATTTGTATTAGTCCCTTAGTCTTATTTTACATTTTTTAAATAATCCAGGTGCTACTTTTTTAGTTAAGACTATTTACTTTGTTTTATATTAATTCAAACTATAGATTCACTACAAATCTTATGATTACAAGCATTGATCCTGATACCAACCTCTTATTTAATGACTTAATGAATCAACAGTTTCTGTAATTACTACACTGCAGAACAATCAAGGCACTTCTCAGTGCCAAAACAACATAACTATTTTAACTACAATATCAGATCTTTAAGCAAGCATTACGATGACCTCATAGCATTATAAATTCCTTACATGCCCCAAAATGTCCATCATTACACTAACTGAAACCTGGCTAAAGCCTGATAGTACAGATGTCTTGCCTTTCCGGGGTTACACAGCCAAAACCCAAACTGTGGCCAGCCCAAACAAGGGGGGGGCACGCCATATACACTCAGCCCAACAGAATGTATCACTAATACTTGCAAAGGGAGAACATGGGGAATATTTAATAGCTAAATTAAAACCAAGTACCACAAAAACTCCCATTGAAAAAATTACAGATTTCCCCAGAAAACATTAGCCAAATTTTAGTCAAATCTGGGAAGTATGATAAGATCACGCTTGAACAAAGATCATTACTACTCTCAGGTGACTTCAATAAAATCTCCTGAAAGACCAGGCCCCCCCCCCATGTTACTGAATTCACAAAACAAAATGAGTAACTGTATGTTACTCCAACATAACAAAACCTACAAGAGTTACAGAGACTGTGTTTCCCTACTTGCCCACATTGGACCAAAAACCATATCCCTTTAAATCAGGCATAATTACAGAAAATACACAGACCACTACCCTACTTTCCTCATAACAACTTTGGGTAAACTCCCCCAAGCACTACAAAAGCATTCGATTCACAATGAGGCAGATTAAAAACTTCAAACGCGTAGCAAAACATTGATTGGCCAGGGGGGGGGGAAAAAAATCTATACAGATATTGAGAATGTATTAAAAATTTTTAAAAAAAAACCCAAAACCTCTTAAAAGCAGCCTAAAAAACTAAACAGTACAGCAAAAAGATGGAACAGTCCCCTGGCTAACACCCAGCATTTTCAAAACCCTAAATCAAACCAAATGAAAAAAATACAGAAGGGTCAATAACCAGAGCCAAAAAAAAGTTACCGTCAATCCCAAACCGCCTGATAAGAAGAGCAAAAAAATTGTATTATGAAAGGATTTTCCAAATTACAGGTGTATAAAAAGTGGGAAAACCCTATCAGAAATTTGGGGAAAAAAAAAGATTCACGAAATGGAAAAAAATTAAAAATCGATAACCCAACTCCCACCAAAAGAAACAGCAAAAAAAAAAATGAAAGTTTCTTCTCCCCTATAGCAAAACCTTGCCAATAAAATCCCAAGCCATTTTCCCACCAAAAAGACTACCTCACCGGCAAATACCCCAAAAACCCCTGTTCCTAGCTCCGACTAACCCAACAACTCCCCTTTTTATCAACGCACTAAAAACAAGGCAGGGATTTAAATACCTTACCACCCTTTTTATACAAAAAAGTGTCAAAGTGTTCCAATCATTGCAACACTCTTTAACAAATCATTAAACCCTCCCCCTTTCCTACTACTAAAATAGCAAGGGTCCCCCCGTCCACAAAGGAGGAGCCCAAACAGAGTTAATAACTATAGGCCAATATCCAACTTACACCCTCTCTAAAAAAATTCAAAAAATTAAATTCATAAACGAATCTACCCCTACCTTTCCCCCAAAAAAACATATAACCCCCTCCCAATTTTGGATTCAGCCTAATAAAAATACTATGATGCTATTATACACATGCTGAACTTATACACTGCAATAAGAAAAAGAAGCCCCACTGGGGTCTTCATTGACTTAGTAAAGCTTTTTGATACATTGACCTGACTTGCCCCACGTAAATTTCACCTATGGTATAAGAGGGCACTCCTCAACTCCCTAAAGTAACCCTCGCAAAAAAAGAATATGTGTACGCAAATGGGGAAAACTTTCTCCCAAACCCAATTACAGTTGGTGTCCCAAGGGAAGTTTTCCTTGGCCCCCTTCTCTTTCTCCTATAATAAAAGACCTTTTAAATTCTTCGCAATTACTCAAACCCACATTTTGCAGTGACATACATACGTTTCTCTACCCCAGCCCTCACGTGCCAAAACGTAAAAACCCAATTACAGAAAATATTTACCCGGATGGGACTAAAAAACTTACAAAACATTTACAAAAACCCTTTTTTAGTTTTGGTAAAAGAGCTACAGGTCCCTCTTAACATAATGATAAAAGGGTCCCTTCCAAAACTAAAGAGGGGAAAAAACTTTTGGAAAACCCCTGATAATAACCAAATTTTATCACAATACAACAAATTTTTAAAAAAATTCCAAGAAGTAGGATATATCGAAGATACGGTACTATGCTCCACAGTCAGCCCTCCGGGCCCCTTTTTTACTCTCTTTTTTACCCTACTCACTGAGACCCACAAAAGGACCCTTGGACAACGAAAAGGATCCGGGTTAAAACCAAAGGTGCAGATGAACAGGCAAAAAGGGGGGGTTGGCCTGTAATTGCAGAGTCACTTGTTTGCACAGAACTGCTTAATGCCTAAAAATGTTGTAGGGGAAATTTTAGCAGTAAAGGCGAGAACCAAAACCTAGTCTTGTGGTAGTTACAAGCCCCGGATGCAACACCCCGCTTTCCCAGGAACAGCTGTTAAAAATTGACCACTTTGGGAAAAATCTTCCAGTCCTGCCCCCAAATTTTTGCTCCGGGGGGATTTCAATTTAAGGCACTAAAATGGGGGAATTAGCAAAAAATATTGTTGCAGTAATAACACCAGAGGCAGCTCTGATAAAAACCCAACACTCCCGACTTTTAAATTCTGCACAAAATTAAATTAGGGAGGGGAGTGGTCCCCCACCCCATAAGTACCATTTTAATACGGGTTTTAGTTGCTATACAACACTGTATTCTGTTTCACTGGTATCACTAGATTTAGCGAGTACCTAGCAAACCCGGAAGATTATTAAAAAAAGCTGACTGTGGTAAGTTTTGGCGACTTTTGGGGACCTGCTCTATGTTATCATTCATTTTAAAATTTTACCTGTTTTCAAAAGCACTTTAGCCTTTATCTCAATTACTGGGGCACTGTAGTTAACTATCCCATTTAACTCAAAGTTATCGGGGACTTTCTTTCCTTGCACAAAAATTCAATTTTTTATTTTTTTTTTCCACACGGGAACAGGCCCATATTTTCCCCCCTTTGGGAGTAAACCTGCTAGGTATGCACACTAAATTTCCTTTTTTTACTCAGTTTAAAAAATGTTTTCCGCCCAGATTTGTTCCAGGCGCTAGAGGGATGTATGTATGGATTGAGACACAATTAAAATTTTAGCACGAAGAGGACCGTGAAAAACGAGATAACCGGAGCACAACGAGGCACGCTGACACGCAAAGGTATTTTATTTTTAATGTCACCTATCAAAAACAATATACTCAGATCACAACATAATTGGGGTTTCAAATGTTCACGGACCCCCAGACCGACAAAATGAGACTAGTCCGGGGAGCATTACCAAATTCAACTTCAAAAAAAAAACTAAAGTGGGCCCAGAAAACCAAGTCCTAACGATAAAAGGGGAAAATCACTAAGAAACACAGCCCCCAAAATTAGCCTGAAAATTAATCGGGGCATCGATGTTGCACAAGGCATATTCCCCCAAAGAAAAAGGAAAAGGAGTAGATGTAAAATGAAAGAGACGGGCGCCCCCTTTACAGGCGACGGAAAAAATAACAGAGCACTAAAAGAGGTAAATATATCTGAAATGGTAGGAAAAATGGTCGAGAAAAGAAGCATCGAACTTAAGCTAAAAGAACCTTTGGGGTCAGGAATCGGGGGAAGAACTAAAAGCCAAAAAGAAACGAAAAAAACCCAAAAGTATTTCTTCCTATGCCAAAAAAAAAATGAGAAAAACTCCGTAGGGGGCCCTACTTAAACAAGAGGGTAATAACAGATGCAAAAGGAAATGAGTGAGCTACTCAAGTCCAATATGACTCAGTTTTTAGCAAGCCGCTAACCCGACTGAGAGTCGAAAACAAATTTTTTTTTTGTGAGCCACAAAATTTGATTAAAACAAGCCTATCCTGTTATCCTGAGCCCAAATGTTGAACGGGAAAATGACATGCCCATGCACTCTGCCCCAGGGGCCGATTGGAAATCTGTGTTCTCAAGAACTGCAAGAAGCCCCTATCACGACCCTTTCCATCCTTGGGGGGAGCTGGACACGGGGTCGTCCCCCAGTTTTAAAAACAACAAATAGCCCCACTCCCAAAGGGGGCAGTAAGCAATAGCAAAGAACTACAGACCATAGATAACACCCAATCATAAAAATCTTTGAAAGGGGCTAAGAAGCAAATCCCCCCCATCTAGAAACCATCAGTTACAAAACCCCAGGGCAACGGGTTTAGAACAGGGCTCCTGCTGTCTAAAATTTTTTTGGGAACACTACGACAAGGCCAAATGCACTAGAAGAAAAAAAGAATGCAGTGTAATATAACAGACTTTAAAAAAACCTTCGAAAGTGTGCCCATGGCGTAATAGCGCAAAAAAATGCGTGCTAAAGGAATAACGGGAAAAAAGTCGGTCGGGAAATCTATAATTTCCTCACAAACAGAACAAGGAGTGTCGTCAACAGAGAAAAGCCCGGGGCAGCTACGGTGAAAAGCTCTTTTCCCACGGGCCGTATTTCTCCCACTTTTTCCCTACCCTCTATCGCATAGACAAGGATGTCGACGCACGTGTCTTCCTTTGCAGTAAACCCCCGAATCTGCATGACATGTTTCCAGAGACATGCAAGGCTCCGGGGGACATCAACCAATCTTTCAGTGGGGGGCGGAAAACAATATTAAGTTCAACGATGAGAAAATTTAAATTTCTCAGATATGGTAAACTGAGGGAAATTAAATCTTCATCAGAGTACAAAAAAAATTTGGCCACAAAATTTGAGCGAAAACCCAACGTCAAAAACCGGGAGTGATTTTGTGGAGGGGTTCACCCTTTAAAGGCCCAAAAATTGTATCAATCGCTTGCTAGAAAAAGCAGGATGGGAAAGAGAAAATTAAAACTGGGGGCCCCAAGCATCTTCGGGACTTTTTATCTGGGTGGGAAAATTGCTGCCTCTAACCCGCACCCTTTCAAGGCAGGGGAAATATCCGACCCGGAAAATGTACAGAGAACTTTCACGCGCCCATAAAAGATAAAAAAATCAAACTGGGGGGGTTTTTTCTAAACCCTTTTCCTAACCGGAGGGGAAACTGATTAAACACCTGGAAAACCCTGGGGACTTAACCCCAACCCTTCCACGAAAAAAACCCCTCGAAAGCAAAAAATTCGACGATGCACTCCCCCCAAAAAAGCAGGGGTGTCCTAGCACGTTAAGAGACCATCATAAAGTGTCAGGGGCCCGAGACTGTTCAACTGCCTCCAGCACAATAAGGGGGATTACCAACAGACCCTGGCAGTCTTCAAGCTGGCAAATGGACAAGCCCTAAAGTCAGTTCCTGATCAGCCGGGCTGTGGCTCGTACGTGGTTTGCGTGCAGCCAGCCCCAACAGCCTGGTTGATCAGGGGCTGATCCACCAGGCGGGCCTGGTCACAGGAACGGGCCGCGGGGGCGTTTGACCCCCCGAAAAAACTCTCCAAGTAAACTCTCCTCTCCAGGTATGGAATTTGTGCATGGGGCTCAACAACAATTAACCAAACTCAGACCACTATATTACTCAACAAAGGCTTGCAAGGGTTTGAATGGTTTAACAAATTTCACTACAGGCCAACTCCACCAATATCAATTACACTAAAACCTAACTCACCTACAAAACATCCATCTTATTACGCACCTATTACATTACATAGAACACTTAACTCTGATATTAACCCTCCCCTCAAATATCTCCTTGCCAACCTCAACAGAACACATGACCATAACACAAGGCACAGATCACTCTTTGATGTTCCTCGTGTCCATCTCACACTATGCAAAAACTCAATGCACATAAAAGGCCTAAAATCTGGAAATTTATTACCTGTAAATATAAAGAAACACTACTGTTTATAAATTCAAGTCTCTTCTCAAAGATCACTTACTCACCCAAAACCAAATAAATACTGAATAACTGAACCTTATAAATTGTATTCTTAAATGTTTCTCACAATTATATCACATAAATGTTAAACCTAAAACCCAATCTAACTTTATTTTTTTTTAAATACACTACCTAACTGAATGCAACCACATGACCTGTCTTTGTTAATACTCACTTGTGTTTATAGTAATTGTTTACATTAATGTTTTATCACTGATTTCATCTTTTGCCTAGTTAATCTTAAGCTAATTTTAAGCCAGCCCGTAATGCTATGCATATAAGTGGCTTTGGCATGCTGCCTCTTATCTTTTATTTTTTTGTACCTTTTGTATGTGTGCTCAAATTGGAAATAAATAAAAAATAAATAAATAAATAAATATTTACCCGACATGTTACTTGCATTGTCGTAGCTCTGGCCACGGCAATCCATAATAGAGAGATCATGTTCAAGCAGAGTATCCAGTACTACATTCATCATTGTTTCTCCATCATGGCCTGAAAGGGAATGAATTTTATAAAGCGCTCTACAGGCTTACCACTGGAGTCGACAAAGCTAACAATGAATGTAATTGATCTGTATGTAAAATTTTTCTGGTGTTGAATCTACACTTTTTTGCAAAGTATTTTGCAGTTTTCACAGCTGCTATGATGTTATTGAGGGGCCTTCTTAGCATCAGTTCAATAAATTATTGCATATAGTAGATGGACATGTAAGATACAGTGCCTCTTCCTGCCATTCCCCAAAGGGGTGACCCCATGATTTGCTAAGAATGGATCGAATTGTGCTAACAGTTTCTATGATCCCTAGGAAATTGCCATTGTTTTCCGAACCAAAAACTTTATTTTTTTCCACGGAAAGCAAGGGCCTCTTAGAGCTAAGAATTTTACAACAGCAACAAAATCTTTTTTAGAACTTTTTCTAATAAGTGCGCTCTTTTTTAGTTTGATTTTCCAAATGAGAATCCAAAAAGCCTTTTTTTCTGTGCACAAAATACACTGGCTAAATGCAGCTCCTGTGAGTGGGGGTTTCCTGTATGATCTGACGTATCTGCAGATTCAACTGTAGGTAACATCAGAAACTTTTTTCGTGAGCATGTCTGTGATCTTTCTGCAGCCCTTTTACATCTTTCTTTTTTTTGTTCTTCTTCTTGAATTTTCTTCTTTCTTTTCTGTGACTCACTTCGCATAAGAACGTCCAACATCACGTTCACGAGATGGCCATAATGAGGATGTATCACTGTCTGTAATCATGCAAATACAAATTTTTTCATTATCAATTATTATTAATTTTTTAATTATTATTATTTTTTTTCTGTCAATTGTTGGGATATGGGGCCCTTGTAGCCCCCTTTCCTCTGGCTGCGCATCTAAAATTCAAAATGTTACCGAAAGGAGTCATATACAGAACTTTTCCATAGATTAGGTTAGTGATTTGGGGTACGAATATTTTACAAT
>NC_069429.1:43606638-43678777 GCF_026875155.1 Cherax quadricarinatus | reverse complement strand
CCACCAGGAGGCCTGGTCACAGACCGGGCCGCAGGGGCGTTGACCCCCGGAACTCTCTCCAGGTAAACTCCAGGCTAAGTAAAAAGAAACAATTCTGGAATGTGTAATTTCGGCAGGCTGGCTCGTCAGCTGGCTAGCCAGCGGCTGGCTGGCCACCTGGCTGGCCACCTGGCTGGCCACCTGGCTGGCTGATTGGCTGTCTCTATCTCCTTCTGTCTGTCTGTATCTGTCTGTCTATCTCTTTGTGTCTACCTCTGTCTCTGTCTCACAGGAACACATACATAAATACAATTATACATAGTATAAATTACCAAGGATTACCCAAAAAATTCCAGACAAAGTGCTGTACTGTGCTTGTAGATAGTGATCGTGTGTAATACTAGTTGGTTCATGAACAACTCTGAGACAAGAGAGACAAGCAGACAGAAACACACAGGCAGACAGACAGACAGACAGAGAGCTAGACAGACACAGAGAGCTAGACAAATACAGACAGACAGACATGTTTATGTGTAACAACCAAATATCACCACTGTCATTAGTGGGGTGATAAGACAAGACGATGCTCATCAGATATCACCACTGTAAGCAGTGTAGTGATAAGAAGAGTCACACTCTTACATCATGCTTCAAGGGAACATGTTATCATTATTTTCATTATTATTATAATTATATATCTCTTCAAGGGGGGCTCCTTGGCGTGGTGAAGAGGCTCTTTGTCTGAGGAATTAGACCTGTCGGTCTCCTTCCTCAGACCAAACCTAATTACCCCCCAATCCCACCATCCCTATCCCATCCTCTCCTTTTTCCTTTCCTCCTCCTCCTCCCCACCCCTCCCTTTTGCCCTTCCTCTTTTTGGCCTTTGGGATTTTTTCCCACAGGCGTGCTAGTTCCTAGGTAGGGAAAAGGGTACCGGGGTCCATCCCATTCTGCTGAGGTTCTTGGTGGTGGCATAGTTTGCCGTGGAATCTGGATCGCCTGGGGATGTCCAGATCTCTCTCCAGTATCCCGCAGGGTGGCTTTGGGTGTCTTTCGAGCGACAGGTGTATCCCTGGAAACCACCTTTTGGATTCCAGGGGTGGTGGCCGAAGGAGGTATGCTTTGTGGCGGATATCCAGCCGCCCTCTCTTTTGTCCACTGAGGTAGCTCGGCAGATGTGAGGTTGCTATCCCGGATTGCTGGTTTACTGGCATGAAGGGTAGTGTATGGCACAGGTTCCATGCTGCATCTGCACTACTTGCGGTGCTGAGGTCCTCTTGGGCACAGAGAGAGATTTTTGGCCCTTTCATTCCTCCTAGGAACTATCCCTCCCTGGTCCCCCCTTTTTTTATTCTTTTTTTTATTTTTCTTTTCTTTTCTTCTTTCTTTTTTTTTTCTTAAAAACAAAAAGAAAGAATTAACCTAACCATGGAGTCCCAAATCCATGACCCCACTACCCCCGGGGCCCTTATTGACCTCCGCTCTCCTTTGACTATGCTTCTGGCCTCTCCCTCTATGGTGCGGCGATTTTCGAATTGCCAGCCCGTCTCACGTCGGACCAACTCTGGTCCCACATCTAAACGTCAACAACAATCTCCTGATGTTACTTCGTTACCTTCCCATTCTACTCGGAAAAGACCGACATGTCATGCACTCCCTCTCCACACTCAGTTTCGGACTGCACAATGGACCAAATTCTTTACTTTAAGACTGACTTCTTCTACTGCCTATCTTTCCGACCATAGTATTAGCGAAGCGCTCCTATGCCATGTTGGTAGAGATATTTCCTTTCATGCTCTTAAGAGTGGTATGCACATCATAACAGTCCAGAATTCTACCCAAGCTCATGATCTTTCTCTTCTTTCACATATTGATACTATTCCTATCACTATCAAAAAAGATCATTCCCTCAATTCTTGTAGTGGTACAGTTATTCTGCCCCATACCATAGTCCAACAGCATTTCCAGACATGTGACAATGACATTTTTGAACAGCTGGAACTCCAAGACCTTCCAATTCTCAAGGTAGACACTTATGTTCTTCCTGCCCGCGGGTGAAGACAATACCCTTGCAATGTGGCTCGTTTAACTTTTGACAGCCGTGAACTCCCATCCTCTGTTTATGTAGCAGGACATCAGTTACAAGTTCGAAAGATGATCCCTACACTGCAGCAGTGTAGAAATTGCTGGCAATTTGGCCACCCAGCAAAATATTGCAGATCTATAGCCGAATGCCCAGTCTGTGGTGCTGATGATCATTCTAATATGTCTTGCAGTCGACCTCCCTCTTGCCTTAATTGTCATGAGACTCACCCTTCGTACTCTCGTCGTTGCAGGTGTACTTAAATGAGTAGGAAATTCGTTGCCTCAAAGAGGCAGAAGGTCTCCCTTATGCTATGGCAGTTTCTCATCTCCGCTTCAAAGGGAGACTACCCCGTGTTTCTTATTCTCATATTTCAAAACGTCCCCCCACTTCTGGGGTCCCATCTTCTGCAGCCTTCTCTGCGGTTGCCAGTCCCATAGTCATTCCTGTACCTAATTCTTTTGCTGTCCTGGGCTCAGACGTCCCTACTTCAACACCTCAGTCTGTTCTCACTTCATGTTCTCCCTCACAAACCCCGGTATCGACAAGACCTCGTACGACACCTCCTCCCAATCGTACCTCTACTTCTCAAAGTCCAAAAAATCTTTAACCCTTCCTTCCCTTCATCCATCTCCACATTTTACCTTCCCGGTCAGAGATCTGGGTCTTTCCCTTTCACTGGCTCTGTTACAAGTGTGGAGGTTCCACCTCCTCCTCATACTGTGCCTTCCTCCCCTGTCCCCTCCCAAGTTTCTTCCTCTCATGCCACCTCCCAGGTTTCTGCCTCTTCTGTCCCCTCCCACACTGCTCCAGTTCCCTCCACCCTTTCGCCCCCCCCTACCTTGGTACAGTCCAATACAGTTACGATCTTTACTGAAACTCCTCCTCCTTCCATCTCCAATATTGTCTCCCTTACGATGTCTCTGAACTCCGAAACACTTGACGCTATTTCAGAATATATTGCAGAGACCAAACCATCAATGGACACTGATCCACCCTCTGTTCCTTCTCTTTCCTCTTCTCCATCTGTGCAACTCCTTTCTTCACAGCACACCGTTCCTTCGCTGCTTGAACGTTTTCCACTGCCACCGCATGTGGACTTTTCTAACTCCTCTAGTCCATAGGTACCCTTACCTGCGGATTTCTAGTATCTTTATCATTGCCAATCGTGGCCTATTTACAGTGGAATATACGCGGCCTCAGGGGTAATTGGGGTGAGCTTCAGACGTTGCTTTCCCAATTTTCCCCTGTTGGTGTTTGCTTACAAGAACCAAAATTACACTCTGCTGTTATCTCTCCCATCTCAGGCTATAATTTATTGTATTCTTCGGATCCTTTTCCTGATGGGACCTTTAATGAAAGTGCCCTTCTTCTACGCACTGATATTCTGTACCATCAGCTATTTGTTCATACTTCGCTGCATTACACAGCAGCCCGTATCCACTTACATAGGTGGTATACGCTCTGTTCTTTATATCTCTCTCCTTCTCGGGCATTATCTATCCCAGATGTTGCCTTTCTTGTTTCGTCATTACCACCACCACTTCTGCTACTTGGCGATTTTAATGCCCATCATTTCCTCTGGGGGGTCTCACTGTGATTCCCATGGCATTCAGCTAGAGGCTTTTCTTGCATCCCACCCCCACCATGTTTTAAATACAGGTACTCACACCCATTTTGATCCTCGGACTCATACTCTCTCTTGCATCGATCTCTCAGTCTGCTCTTCCTCTGCCACACTAGACTTCACTTGGTCTGTTTTCCCAGATTTACATGACAGCGATCATTTTCCAATCATTCTTACTTCCCCTTCATCTTCACCAGCTCTTCGTAACCCATGCTGGGAATTTGATTGAGCAAATTGGGACCTTTACTCACAGCTAACTGTTTTTAGTGAGGTTCCTTCTTCGTCCTCCATTGATGAACTTTTACACCTCTTCTCGTCCTCAGTTATAACCACAGCTTCTCATTCTATACCCCCAAACCTCAAGCAGGCATTCTCAGAAAATCATGCCTTGGTGGTCTCCTGCTTGTGCTTGTGCAGTACGTTTGAAACGCGCTGCATGGGGCAGGTACCAGTATAATAGAACCACTGAGAGACTTCTTGATTTTAAGCAGAAGCGTGCGTTCGCTCACCGTGTCATCCGTGACGCTAAATGCACTTGCTGGCGAGATTATGTCTCCAACATCACCTCTGCTTCCTCTATGAGTGCAGTCTGGAAAAAAGTACGGAAACTGAGTGGTAAATATTCTCCTGACCCGGCTCCTGTTCTGCGGGTTGCCGGTGTTGATATAGCAAACCCTCTAGATGTTGCCATTGAAATTGGCAATCATCTGGTCTGTATTTCTCTGGGGCTCCATCTCTGCCCCTCGTTTCTTTCCTCAAAGTCTGCCAGAGAGTTAGCACCCATGCACTTTTCTTCTCTCAGAGAAGAACAGTATAATGTGCCTTTTACACTTCAGGAACTGGAGGCAACGCTCTCAGCTTGCCGATCATTGGCAGCTGGGCCCGACAACATTCATATTCATATGTTACAACATTTACATCAGTCAGCCCTTGCAGTCCTATTACGCCTTTTCAATCTTATTGGGTCACAAGGCGTTCTTCCACAGCTGTGGAAATCTGCTATTGTTCTCCCTTTCTGCAAACCGGGTACTACAGGACATGAAGCCTCCCACTATAACGGAGATAAAACACCTCAATTACTGGGAGCGCTTGAGGTTCCTAAACCTGTATTCCCTGGAACGCAGGAGGGAGAGATACGTGATTATATACACCTGGAAAATCCTAGAGGGACTAGTACCGAACTTGCACACGAAAATCACTCACTACGAAAGCAAAAGACTTGGCAGACGATGCACCATCCCCCCAATGAAAAGCAGGGATGTCACTAGCACGTTAAGAGACCATACAATAAGTGTCAGGGGCCCGAGACTGTTCAACTGCCTCCCAGCACACATAAGGGGGATTACCAACAGACCCCTGGCAGTCTTCAAGCTGGCACTGGACAAGCACCTAAAGTCAGTTCCTGATCAGCCGGGCTGTGGCTCGTTCGTTGGTTTGCATGCAGCCAGCAGCAACAGCCTGGTTGATCAGGCACTGATCCACCAGGAGGCCTGGTCACAGACCGGGCCGCGGGGGCGTTGACCCCCGGAACTCACTCCAGGTAAACTATCATCCCATCGCTCTTACCAGTGCAGTTTGCAAAGTGATGGAACGTCTGGTAAATAGACGTTTAATGTGGTATTTAGAGACACACAACAGTCTCTCCACTCGTCAATATGGCTTTCGTAAGGGCCATTCTACCATAGACCCCTTACTACATTTGGATACATATGTTTGCAATGCCTTTGCAAATAACCACTCAGTTATTGCCATATTTTTTGACCTTGAGAAGGCATATGACACAACTTGGAGGTATAATATTTTGGCCCAAGCCCACTCCTTAGACCTCCGAGGCAATATACCATCTTTCCTTATGAACTTTTTAACTGACAGACATTTCTGTGTTCGAGTCAATAATGTGCTCTCCCCGGACTTTGTCCAAGCTGAAGGTGTCCCTCAGGGATGTGTTCTGAGCACAACACTTCTCCTTGCTATAATGATTTGGCCTCTGTTCTTCCATCCAATATTTGGTCATCACTCTATGTTGATGACTTCGCTATTGCTTGTGCAGGAGCTGTCTGTCATCTTATTGCAGTTTCTCTCCAGCATGCGGTCGACTGTGTTTCCAGTTAGGCCACCATGCATGGGTTTAAATTTTCCAGTACCAAAACTCACCAAATTACTTTCAGTAGACACCCTGTCATCCTTTTTACCTCTATGGCTCTCGTATCCCTGAACATGATACAGTCAGGTTTCTAGGTCTTCTCTTTGACCATAGGTTATCCTGGAAACACAACATTACCTCTCTAAAGGCAACTTGTCACAGCCGGCTGAACCTTCTTAAGACCCTTGCTCATCTTTCCTGGGGAGCTGATCGTCAAACTCTCCTTCGCTTACATTCAGCCTTCATTTTATCGAAACTCGATTATGGTGACCAGATCTATTCAGCGGCCTCTCCTGCTACTCTCTCTAGCCTTAACCCTATCCATCACCAAGGATTATGTGTATGCCTTGGTGCTTTTCGCTCTTCCCCTGTTGAGAGCCTCTATGCAGAAGCGAATGTTCCATCCTTGTCTGATTGCCATGATGCCCATTGCCTTCGCTACTATGTGCGCTCTCACGATCTCTGCAATCCTTCCATTTATAGAATGGTCACTGATGTAAGTAGACATTCTTTATTTGTTCGCTGTCCCTGTTTGCTCCATCCCTTCTCTCTTAGCCTACATTCGCTCTTGTCTTCCCTTCAGTTACTGCCTTTATATGTTCATGTAGCATCTCACTTTTCCCTACCTCCCTGGGAAGTTCCAGCTGTTCGGGTCTGTTCTTTCTCACTCCCTTGCTGGAAAGCCCAACTGCCTATGGTGGCTTACCGCTCTCTTTTTCTTGACCACTTCCACTCTCAGTTTCATGCCATTGCCGTGTACACAGATGGCTCTAAATCTTCTGACGGCATCGGATTCGCAGCAGTGTTTCCGGACAGCACTGCGCTAGGGCATTTACTATCTTCGGCTAGCATTTTTACTGCAGAATTGTATGCCATTCTTGCAGCACTTATTCATATTGCATCTATGCCTGTGTCATCATTTGTGGTTGTCTCAGACTCCCTTAGTGCTTTACAGGCTATACGGAAATTTGATACACCTCACCCCTAGTTCTCCGTATCCAACTTGGCTACGCTATATCTTTACCAAACATAAAGATATTGTTTTTTGTTGGGTCCTTGGTCATGTTGACATACAGGGCAATGAACAGGCAGACACTGCTGCACGGTCAGCAGTACATGACCTACCAATTTCATATAGAGGTGTTCCATTTCCAGACTATTTTGCTGTAATAGCTTCCCACCTTCACACCCATTGGCAACAATGTTGGTCTGCTCTGCTCAACAACAAACTTTGTTCTATTAAACCGATTATAGGTTACTGGCCGTCTTCTTGTCACCAGTGTCGAGGTTGGGAGACTACTCTCTCCCGCCTTCGCATTGGCCATACTCGTCTTACTCATGGATATCTCATGGAGAGGCGCCTGCTCCTCTCTGTGAGAATTGTCAGGTTCCATTATCGGTCAGCCACATTCTGTTAGACTGTCCACTTTATCAATGAGCACACAGAATTTACCTCCAACGTCGTCTTTGCTCCGCTGCTCTCTATTTACCTTACCTTCTCGCTGATGGACCTACCTTTCATCCAGACTCTCTCATTGACTTTTTGACAACAACTGACTTACTCCATAAACTCAGATGATACCTTCAGCCCTTTCTACCTCAATCTCTTGCTACCCTCTACCCCCGCACTACCCCCTGCCCCGCTGTTTTCTGTAACCTACTGATCATCCCTCCTCCCTTCTGCCATCCAGTACCCTCGCTTCCTTCCCTACCCTGCAGCGCTGTATAGCCCTTGTGGCTTAGCGCTTCTTTTTTATTATAATAATAATAATTATTATATATTAATTTGTATCCAAAACATTGCTGGGACCTATAAATACTATGCATATACAGTGGTACTTCGAGTTTTGAACAGCTTCCAACTCTAACAGTTATGTAAGTGTACTTTTGTAAGTGCTTTTGTAAGTGTATTTTTGTAAGTGCTTTTGTAAGTGTATTTTTGGGGGTCTGAAACAGACTAATCTAATTTACCTTATTCCTTATGGGAACAAATTCGTTCAGTATTGGCATTCAAACAGCCTTCTGGAATGAATTAAGTTTGTAGCTCAAGGTACCACTGTATTTCTAGACAGTACGTGACTAAGGTAGGTGAAAATGTTCATCTGTCATTGTGTTTGTGACTATTTGAGTACTATTTCAGTACCTAATATTAGTGTCAGAACAAAGATTAACTATGAAATCACAAGAACTACTACAAATTGTCATTATCAGAACATAAAAATTATACAAATTAAAAAAAAAATGAGAAAAAAAGGTATATCAGCAATGCATCAGCTGAGTGATAAGTGCCGACTTTGCTATCTCATAATTACTGACTAGTTTTTTTTGTTTTTTCTTGACATTATGTAAAAAAAATGTCCTCTTCATTAAAAAAAAAATCAAAATATTTGGAGCACTGGGCAAGTAAAGGACAATTAAGGGGTTAAGTCAAGTAGGGGCTGGTTTGATAGGTTTAACCCTTTCAGGGTCGGCAGGCCCTCTCCTAAACCTGTTCTCAGGGTCAGAAATTTTTTGAAAAAAAAAAAATTCTTGTGAAATGATAGAGAATCTTTTCCCGATCATAATGACACCAAAAGTATAAAATTTGATGAAAAACTTATGGAATTATGCTATCGCGAAGTTAGCGGTCTCGACAATGTTTACGCATCAACGATTTCGCCCATTTTGAGCCCTATATTTGGCTAATTCCAATATACCAGGCAACAAAAATCATAACTATTTAGCTAAAACTTCATTTTTTCTATAGAATGAGTACAAGAAATCACCAATTTCCCGATTTCAGCTATCCAATAACGTGGTCAGAAATTGGCAATTTTGCCATTTTCACACAAATTTCAAAAGATGCCAATTTCCAAATAGGGTCCAGAATAAACAAGACATATTTCTGACACTAAAATAACATATCCTCTCTTCATTAGTCACGTCCCCAGGCCTCCGTTACATTTCTCTTGCTTTCCACTTTGAATTTTTATTCTCACAAAAAATAGAAGATTTACTGTTATACAGACTACTGCATTAGTGTAGAAATGGTATAAATAATATCAGCGCACTTGTGAAAGAATATTAGACTCACCAGTTGACGTGTATTGGCATGATTTGTTTACTTTTGAACTTTGGTAAAAATCGAACATTTCTGCTACTTTGAGCTCAATTTCAAGGTACTTTTCATTGTAAAATCAGTCAAAATCATCTCAATTTCTGTAATATGTCTTCCATTCTATAAAATGAGACCAAGAAAACTAGAATACAACAATAAATAGCATACAAAAATACACTGCAAAGTCGCTGTTTTAAACGAAAAACAGAGTCGGAGTTTTTTTTCTCATTATGCACTGTGTGCTGCAAGAATTTTTTTATACTGTGCACACTGATCACATAGACCCATTCTTTCATATGTAGGCCTACAAGCTTTCTCTCACTAGATTTGAAGGCGCTAGAATTTATCCTCAACAAGACCCCTGGACACTGGTGTACCACAGGGTAACATTCAGTGATCTTCCAAGAGTATCACAACATCTTACACCTATTCTCTTTGCTGACAACACAACTTTTGTCATCTCTCGCCCAAATTTAGCCTCACTCAACACAATTGCTAACGAAGAACTCGCAAACACAGCAACCTGGTTGACCGTCAATAAACTTACACTAAATAAAGACAAAACCTTGTACATTATGTTTGGGAGTAGAGCAAGTGAGGACCAACTAAATATGCTTAACAACATCCTTATTGCTAAACATAATGAGGGAAAATTCCTGGTCTGCACCTTGGTAACAACCTAAAATTCAACACCCATATCCAACACATAACAAAAAAAAGTTTCTAAAACAGCTGTCATCCTCTCAAAGATATGTTACTATGTACCACAAACACCACTACTTACACTATATGTTACTATGTACCACAAACACCACTACTTACACTATATGTTACTATGTACCACAAACACCACTACTTACACTATATGTTACTATGTACCACAAACACCACTACTTACACTATATGTTACTATGTACCACAAACACCACTACTTACACTATATGTTACTATGTACCACAAACACCATACTTAACTATATCTTACTATGTACCAAAACCATACTTACTAATGTTACTATGTACCACAAACACCACTACTTACACTATATGTTACTATGTACCACAAACACCACTACTTACACTATATGTTACTAGTACCACAACACCACTACTTACACTATATGTTACTATGTACCACAAACACCACTACTTACACTATATGTTACTATGTACACCAAACACCACTACTTACACTATATGTTACTATGTACCACAAACACCATACTTACACTATATGTTACTATGTACCACAAACACCACTACTTACACTATATGTTACTATGTACCACAAACACCACTACTTACACTATATGTTACTATGTACCACAAACACCACTACTTACACTATATGTTACTATGTACCACAAACACCACTACTTACACTATATGTTACTATGTACCACAAACACCACTACTTACACTATATGTTACTATGTACCACAAACACCACTACTTACACTATATGTTACTATGTACCACAAACACCATACTTACACTATATGTTACTATGTACCACAAACACCACTACTTACACTATATGTTACTATGTACCACAAACACCACTACTTACACTATATGTTACTATGTACCACAAACACCACTACTTACACTATATGTTACTATGTACCACAAACACCACTACTTACACTATATGTTACTATGTACCACAAACACCACTACTTACACTATATTTACTATGTACCACAAACACCACTACTTTACACTATATGTTACTATGTACCACAAACACCACTACTTACACTATATGTTACTATGTACCACAAACACCACTACTTACACTATATGTTACTATGTACCACAAACACCACTACTTACACTATATGTTACTATGTACCACAAACACCATACTTACACTATATGTTACTATGTACCACAAACACCACTACTTACACTATATTTACTATGTACCACAAACACCACTACTACACTATATGTTACTATGTACCACAAACACCACTACTTACACTATATGTACTATGTACACAAACACCACTACTTACACTATATGTTACTATGTACACAAAACACCACTACTTACACTATATGTTACTATGTACCACAAACACCACTACTTACACTATATGTTACTATGTACCACAAACACCACTACTTACACTATATGTTACTATGTACCACAAACACCACTACTTACACTATATGTTACTATGTACCACAAACACCACTACTTACACTATATGTTACTATGTACCACAAACACCACTACTTACACTATATGTTTATGTACCACAAACACCACTACTTACACTATATGTTACTATGTACCACAAACACCACTACTTACACTATACTATTCACTGATCTACCCATATTTGTGCCAGGGGTTCCATAATGACAAACCACCTAACACCAATAATAACACAACAAAAAGCCACAGTGCGAATTATTACACAATCCACTGCTAGACAACCCCCCAACAGCTGCCCTAATTACTGCCCATACCAGCTGCACACTCACCCAGTTAGTCACCCATCATCCACACTACCACCCACACTGGGCTACCAATACTGCCATCCACATGGTCACCATCACATCACCTCGTTGCTTCCAGCCTCCATCCTTACACATCTCCAAAACTCAGCAATATACATAAATACGTAAACAAACAAAAGGAAAAAAAAAAGACTTGTATACAGGGTTCGCTATTGTCTGAGGTTGTGGTGTCTGCAGCAGGTCTTGGAATGTATCCCCGGGGATACTGGGGTCCTACTAGATTATATATATGAGCAAATGTGGAGTCCCAAGTGCAAGAGCTCAACTCTACAGACACATGAGAACACCACAAATGAATACACAAGAATTATCCTTACCATCATTTATGTGCTGTGAGTGGTATTTGAATTTCCTCAGTGGTCAACAGTGGAACTAGAGTGATGTTGCCTGCTGTTGCGTATCAAACAGTGAGATGACGTGGTGTTGCCTGAGGTTGACTGTCAGTGGAACCAGATGTGATGCTGCCTGTGTTAAATATAATTAATTATACTGGACAAGTATTAACCCTTTCACTGCCACTCACAAAGATCTACATCACTGAGATCAGTTTCACTCACATAGTTCAACATTTTAATTAATCATAGAGCACTCAAATATGCTATGAGCAGTACATTTTGCTCTACACCTTAGAGAATAAGTATGTTCAGTGGGTGTGCACTACACAAACAATCTTGCCCCAGGAAGTGCATGATTGGAAAAGCTAATCTCTGATCTTCTGTTTGGGTTAATATAGTGTCTTTAAGGCATTTTCTTGGGTGAGTTTACTGTCATTTTTTCAGTCCCAGTTCACTGACTGGAAGATATATGTTATTATAATAATACAGTATATATTTACTACATGTATAAGGTATACAAGTACATGTACAAGGTATACAAGTACATGTACAAGGTATACTAGTACATGTACAAGGTATACTAGTACATGTACAAGGTATACTAGTACATGTACAAGGTATACTAGTACATGTACAAGGTATACAAGTACATGTACAAGGTATACAAGTACATGTACAAGGTATACAAGTACATGTACAAGGTATACAAGTACATGTACAAGGTATACTAGTACATGTACAAGGTATACAAGTACATGTACAAGGTATACAAGTACATGTACAAGGTATACAAGTACACATGTACAAGATATACAAACCATAGCTGACATCAATGACATACTACTATATAGAAACTCACTTGTTATTCTGAACATTTCCTGCAAATTAGGTCAGTTTTGTCCCAGGATGTGACCCACACCAGTCCACTAACACCCAGGATGTGACCCACACCAGTCCACTAACACCCAGGATGCGACCCATACCAGTCCACTAACACCCAGGATGCGACCCACACCAATCCACTAACACCCAGGATGTGACCCATACCAGTCCACTAACACCCAGGATGTGACCCACACCAGTACACTAACACCAACGTATAGTATGCAAAGTCATGGAGAAGATTATCAGAAGAGCGGTGGAACACCTAGAAAGGAATGATCTCATCAACAGCAGCCAACATGGTTTCAGGGATGGGAAATCCTGTGTCACAAACCTACTGGAGTTCTATGACATGGTGACAGCAGTAAGACAAGAGAGAGAGAGGGGTGGGTTTAGTTTAATATGTTTATTATGCACCCCATACCCATCCTGTGGGCGGTAGTCAAAAGATTACAGAGGTACATAATTGGTCCAGGGACTGGACTCCAAAGTTTTGATAGCTGAGCAAGTTACAGAGGTAATGAACTCACAATTTACAAAGGTAATGAACTCACAATTTACAAAGGTAATGAACTCCAGGTAGGTCTAGTCACAATCATGACAAATTACAAAGGTATTTACAGATTACAGAGGTACATAATGGGTGCAGGGACTGGGTCCCCAAAGTTTTGATAGCTGAACTAGGTACAAAAGTAATGAGCTCACAAGTTACAAAGATAATGAATCCTGTAAGAATGGTTATTTATGTTTATACATGGCTACAATCATGAACAAATTATAGAGTAATGAGCAAATTCCCCACTTCCACACCCGGTCACAACTGTAATGAGTTATTGGTGCAAATATTGATTGTTGAGTCACACACACACACACATTCACACACACACACAAACGCACACACACACACACACACACACACACACACACAACGCTGATGGAATAACAAATAAGTGGGAGGAGTGGCATGAAAGAGTCAAAAAAGCATCACCGGACATCATAGCCTCACAGAAACAAGCTTACGGGTATGATAACAGATGACATCTTTCCAACGGGATACCAAATCCTGAGAAAGACAGAGGAACGGGGGGGTGGAGGAGTGGTGTTGCTGATCAAAAATCGCGGGAATTTTGAGGGAGCTGGAGAGAGGAGGACAGCGGAGAAGAAAGTGATTAAAATAGCGGGAACACTTCACTCTGGAGTCCCAAGGTGGAAATTTAGCAGTGATGTAAAACCCACCACAAAAACAGCAGGAGGTCAAGGCAAGAGTACGCGAGAGCAATAGAGCGATGGTTGATACACTGGCTAAAGTGGCCAGAAGAGCTCATGCATGCAGGGCAAAGCTCCTGATCATGGGTGACTTTAACCACAAGGAGATCGATTGGAAGAAACTTGGACCACATGGGGGCCAAGATACATGGAGGGTAAGATGATGGAGGTGGTACTGGAAAACTTCATGTGCCAACACGTAAGGGACACTACAAGAGAGAGAGGAGAGGATGAACCAGCAGGCTGGACTTAGTATTCACCTAGAGTAGTGCAGATATCGAGGACATCACATACGAAAGACCCTTGGGCCAGTGACCATGTGGTTTAAGCTTCGAATACACAGTAGAGCTACAAGTGGAGGAAAAAGAAAGGGAAAGGCCAGGACGAATGAAGCCAAACTACAAAAAAGGGGACTACACAGGAATGAGGAAACTACCTGAACGGGGGTTTAGTGGGACAGAGAACTGGCAGGGAAGCCGTTAATGAGATGATGGAATATGTAGCAACAAAATGAAAGAGGCTGAGGAGAGGTTTGTACCCAAGGGGAACAGGAATAATGAAAAAGCCAGGATGAGCCCATGGTTTACCCAAAGGTGCAGGGAGGCAAAAACCAAGTGGTGCTAGGGAATGAAGAAATATAGAAGGCAAAGGGCCCAGGAGAATAAGGAGACCGGGCGTAGAGCCAGAAACGAATATGCCCCAGATAAGAAGGGAGGCCCAAAAAACAATATGAAAATGCATAGCAGGCGAAAGCCAAATCTGACCCAAAAACTGTTGTACAGCCACATCAGGAGGAAAACAACAGTCAAGGACCAGGTATCAGGTAAGGAAGGGAAAGGAGGAGAGACAACAAGAAATGACCGTGAAGTATGTGAAGAACTCAACAAGAGATTCAAAGAAGTGTTCACAGAGGAGACAGAAGGGACTCCGAAAACGGAGAGGTGGGGCACACCACCAAGTGCTGGACACAGTGCACACAACCCAGGAGAAGTGAAGAGGCTTCTGAGTGAGCTAGATACCCCAAAGCAATGGGGCCAGATAACATCTCCCATGGGTATTGAGAGAGGGAGCAGAGGTGTATGTGTACCCCTAACAACAATATTCAATATATCTATCGAAACAGGGAGATTGCCTGAGGCATGGAAGACAGCAAATGTAGTCCCAGTCTTAAAAAAGGAGACAGACATGAAGCATTAAACTACAGACCAGTGTCACTGACATGTATAGTATGCAAAATCATGGAGAAGATTATCAAGAGAAGATGGTGGAACACCTAGAAAGGAAACGATTCATAAACAGCACCCAACATGATTTCAGGACGGGAAATCTGTGTCAAAAAACCTACTGGAGTTCTATGACATGGTGACAGCAGTAAGACAAGAGAGAGAGGGGTGGGTGATTGCATTTTCTTGGACTGTAAGAAGGCGTTTGACACAGTTCCACACAAGAGATTGGTGCAAAAAACTGGAGGACCAAGCAGGGTAACGGGAAGGCACTACAATGGTTCAGGGAATACTTGTCAGGAAGACAGCACGCGAGTCATGGTACGGGGCGAGGTGTCAGAGTGGGCACTGTGACCAGCGGGGTCCGCAGGGGTCAGTCCTGGACCAGGGCTGTTTCTGGTATTTGTGAACGACATGACGGAAGGAATAGACTCTGAGGTGTCCCTGTTTGCAGATGACGTGAAGTTGATGAGAAGAATTCACTCGATCGAAGACCAGGCAGAACTACAAAGGGGTTGGACAGGCTGCAGACCTTTTTCCAGCAATTGGGGTCCTGGAGTTCAATCCCCCCAAGTGCAAAGTCATGAAGATTGGGGAAGGGCAAGAAGACCGCAGATGGAGTACGTTAGGGGGGCCCGAGACTACAAACCTCACTCAAGGAAAAAGATCTTTGGGGTGAGTATAACACCAGGCACATCTCCTGAAGCGCACATCAACCAAATAACTGCTGCAGCATATGGGCGCCTGGCAAACCTCAGAACAGCATTCCGACATCTTAATAAGGAATCATTCAGGACCCTGTACAACCATGTACGTTAGGCCCATATTGGAGTATGCGGCACCAGTTTGGAACCCACACCTAGCCCAAACACGTGAAGAAACTTAGAGAAAGTGCAAAGGTTTGCAACAAGACTAGTCCAGAGCTAAGAGGTATGTCCTACGAGGAGAGGTTAAGGGAAATCAACCCGACGACCCCTGGAGGACAGGAGAGATAGGGGGGACATGATAACGACATACAAAATCTTTAGAGGGAAATTTACAAGGTGGACAAAGACAGGGATGTTCCAGAGATTGGACACAGTAACAAGGGGACACGTTGGGAAACTGAAGACACAGATGAATCACAGGGGTGTTAGGAAGTATTTCTTCAGCCACAGAGTAGTCAGTAAGTGGAATGTTTGGGAAGCGATGTAGTGGAGGCAGGATCCACACATAGCTTTAAGCAGAGGTATGATAAAGCTCACGGCTCAGGGAGAGTGACCTAGTAGCGATCAGTGAAGAGGCGGGGCCAGGAGCTCGGATTCGACCCCTGCAACCTCAACTAGGTGAGTACAACTAGGTGAGTACACACACACACACACACACACACACACACACTTATAGCCACATTAGGAGGAAGACAACAGTCAAAGACCAGGTGATAAGGCTGAGGAAAGAAGGTGGAGAACTCACAAGAAACGATCAAGAGGTATGTGAGGAGCTCAACACGAGATTTAAGGAAGTATTTACAGTAGAGACAGGAAGGACTCTGGGGGGACAGACCAATGGGGACACCAACAAGGAATACACCAACAAGTGTTGGACGACATACATTTCAGATGAGGAGGAGGTGAATAAACTGCTAAGGGACATCGATACCTCAAAGGCAATGGGACCGGACAACATCTCTCCGTGGGTCCTTAGAGAGGGAGCAGATATGTTGTGCGTACCACTTACCACAATCTTCAACACTCCCCGGAAACTGGGCAATACCTGAGGTATGGAAGACGGCAAATGTAGTTCCCATTTTCAAAAAAGGAGACAGAAAAGAGGCACTAAACTATAGACCTGTGTCATTGACGTGTATAGTATGCAAAATTATGGAGAAGATTATCAGGAGGAGAGTGGTGGAGCACCTGGAACGGAACAGGAGTATAAATGCCAGCCAGCACGGATTCACGGAAGGCAAATCCTGTGTCACAAACCTTCTGGAGTTTTATGATAAAATAACAGAAGTAAAACAAGAGAGAGAGGGGTGGGTTGATTGCATCTTCTTGGACTGCAAGAAGGCCTTTGACACAGTTCCTCACAGGAGGTTACTGCAAAAGCTAGAGGATCAGGCACACATAACAGGAAAGGCACTGCAATGGATAAGAGAATACCTTACAGGGAGGCAACAACGAGTCATGGTACGTGATGAGGTGTCAAAGTGGGTGCCTGTGACAAGTGGGGTTCCACAGGGGTCAGTCCTAGGACCTGTGCTGTTCTTGGTATATGTGAATGACATAACGGAAGGGATAGACTCAGAAGTGTCCTTGTTTGCGGACGATGTGAAGTTAATGAGAAGAATCAAATCGGATGAGGATCAGGCAGGACTACAAAGAGACCTGGACAGGCTACAAGCCTGGTCCAGCAACTGGCTCATTGAGTTTAACCCCGCCAAATGCAAAGTCATGAAGATTGGGGAAGGGCAAAGAAGACCGCAGACACAATATAGTTTAGATGGCCAGAGTCTGCAAACCTCACTCAAGGAAAAAGATCTGGGGGTGAGTATAACACCGAGCATATCTCCTGAGGCGCACATCAATCAGATAACTGCTGCAGCATACGGGCGCCTGGCAAACCTACGGATAGCGTTCCGATACCTCAGTAAGGATTCGTTTAAGACTCTGTATACCATCTACGTCAGGCCCATACTGGAGTATGCAGCACCAGTTTGGAATCCACACCTAGTCAAGCACGTCAAGAAATTAGAGAAAGTGCAAAGGTTTGCAACAAGACTAGTCCCAGAGCTACGGGGATTGTCCTATGAAGAAAGGTTGAGGGAAATCGGCCTGACGACACTGGAGGCCAGGAGGGTCAGGGGAGACATGATAATGACATATAAAATACTGCGCGGAATAGACGAGGTGGACAAAGACGGGATGTTCCAGAGATGGGACAGAGACACAAGAGGTCACAATTGGAAGTTGAAGACTCAGATGAATCAAAGGGATGTTAGGAAGTATTTCTTCAGTCATAGAGTAGTCAGGCCGTGGAATAGCCTAGAAAGTGATGTAGTGGAGGCAGGAACCATACATAGTTTTAAGGCGAGGTATGATAGAGCTCATGGGGCAGGGAGAGAGAGGACCTAGTAGCAATCAGCGAAGAGGCGGGGCCAGGAGCTGTGACTCGACCCCTGCAACCACAAATAGGTGAGTACAAATAGGTGAGTACATGTGGTAATGCTTTATTTACAGCTAGCAAAGTCAGGGTATTTCTCCAGAATGGTCTGTAATATACCACTGTGGATAAAATACTTTGCCATTTCTTGAACATTTCTGAGCGAGTTGTCTCTAAATTTGTTAATTTTATCACACTCCAGAACATAATGATGCAGGGTGTGACAATAGTCCATCTGGCAAAGTTTACATTTCGTTTGGTCTACATCTGGTGGTGGTGATTTAACCTGCCAAAGATACGTACTTGTAACCCAGCCGGAGCCGGGCGGTAGTGACATCCAAGAGTCTGGTTATTTTGTTGGATGCACCATAGACATGTGGCTCCTCCTGCATGATAGAATGATGATAGATGGACTGACTGGTGTCAATCTCCCTGAGTCTTAAGTCAATAAAATTCAGTTGAAGTTCTTTTCGTATTATTGTTCTCAAACTACTACCTGACAAGCCAAGATTGTAATCTACTCCCTCTTTGAAAGCATACAGCTTAGCCAATGAATATGACACATGAGTTTAGTATTTTATTTAAATAATAAAAATGCGACTGAGTTGACTTCGGAATCTTTGTCAGATATGAGTTTGAGTAGCAATCTGGGGCTTCTCACACCTGAATGAGTGCACACTGTAGGGAAGCCTGGATATAAAATAATTAACACAGAATTCAATAACACCATCGTTACAGATCGAGGCACATATCTGATTGGCCAGGATCTTAAGCATCACTAGGCATCCAACCAACAGGTCGCATTTTCTTGAACTGTAAGAAGGCGTTTGACACAGTTCCACAAAAGAGATTAGTGCAAAAACTGGAGGACCAGGCAGGGATAACAGGGAAGGCACTACAATGGATCAGGGAATACTTGTCAGGAAGACAGCGGCGAGCCATAGTACGTGGAGAGGTGTTAGAGTGGGCGCCTGTGACCAGTGGGGTCCCACAGGGGTCAGTCATAGGGCCAGTGCTGTTTCTGGTATTTGTGAACGAGATTACGGAAGGAATAGACTCCGAAGTGTCCTTGTTTGCAGATGACATGAAGTTGATGAGAAGAATTCATTCAATCGAAGACCAGGCAAAACTACAAAGGGATCTGGACAGGCTGCAGACCTGGTCCAGCAATTGGCTCCTGGAGTTCAACCCCACCAAGTGCAAAGCCATGAAGATTGGGGAAGGGCAAAGAAGACCACAGATGGAGTACAGTCTAGAGGGCCAGAGACTACAAACCTCACTCAAGGAAAAAGATCTTGGGGTGAGTATAACACCAGGCACATCTCCTGAGGTACACATCAACCAAATAACTGCTGCAGCATATGGACGCCTAGAAAACCTCAGAACAGCATTCCGACATCTTAGTAAGGAATTGTTCAGGACCCTGTACACCGTGTACGTTAGGCCCATATTGGAGTATGTGGCACTAGTTTGGAACCCACACCTAGCCAAGCACATAAAGAAAATGAAGAAAGTGCAAAGGTTTGCAATAAGAATAGTCCCAGAGCTAAGGGGTATGTCCTACAAGGAGAGGTTAAGGGAAATTGACCTGATGACACTGGAGGACAGGAGAGATAGGGGGGACATGATAATGATATACAAAATAATGAGAGGAATTGACAAGGTGGACAAAGACAGGATGTTCCAGAGATGGGACAGAGCAACAAGGGGACACAGTTGGAAGTTGAAGACATAGATGAATCTTACCTGGAGTTTACCGGGAGAGTTCTGGGGGTCAACAACCCCGTGGCCCGGTCTGTGACCAGGCCTCCTGGTGGATCAGAGCCTCTTACTGCTGGCTGCATGCAATCCAACATACAAGCCACAGCCCAGCTGGTCAAGTACCGACTTTAGGTGCTTGTCCAGTGCCAGCTTGAAGACTACCAGGGGTCTATTGGTAATCCCCTTATGTATGCTGGGAGGCAGTTGAACAGTCTCAGGCCCCTGACACTTATTGTATTGTCTCTTAATGTGCTAGTGACACCCCTGCTTTTCATTGGGGGGATGTTGCATCGTCTACCAAGTCTTTTGCTTTCGTTGTGAGTAATTTTCGTGTGCAAGTTTGGTACTAGTCCCTCTAGGATTTTCCAGGTGTATACACCTACCATCCGACTTACGACCGAGTTCGGTTCCGAGAAACCGGTCGTAAGTCGAACTTTACTACTGAATATCAACAAAACATTTTTGTAATGACTTTATTTTATTGTTTTATTTTGGTATTTCATGTTTTACTTTACTTTTTATGCTGTTAGTACTGTATTTTATACTGTAAAGTTTAGGATAAACACTGTGTACAACACAAGCACTTGTTTTTTTCCCAGAAATTTGGCATAAAAAACACGGTCGTAAGTTGAGTCGTCATAAGTCGAGCAGGTCGTAAGTCGGATGGTAGGTGTATAATCATGTATCTCTCCCTCCTGCGTTCCAGGGAATACAGGTTCAGGAACTTCAAGCGCTCCCAGTAATTGATGTGTTTTATCTCCGTTATGCGCGCCGTGAAGGTTCTCTGTACATTTTCTAGGTCAGCAATTTCACCTGCCTTGAAAGGTGCTGTTAGTGTGCAGCAATATTCCAGCCTAGATAGAACAAGTGACCTGAAGAGTGTCATCATGGACTTGGCATCCCTAGTTTTGAAGGTTCTCATTATCCATCCTGTCATTTTTCTAGCAGATGCGATTGATACAATGTTATGGTCCTTGAAGGTGAGATCCTCCGACATGATCACTCCCAGGTCTTTGACATTGGCTTTTCTCTCTATTTTGTGGCCGGAATTTGTTTTGTACTCTGATGAAGTTTTAATTTCCTCATGTTTACCATATCAGAGTAACTGAAATTTCTCATCGTTGAACTTCATATTGTTTTCTGCAGCCCATTGAAAGATTTGGTTGATGTCTGCCTGGAGCCTTGCAGTGTCTGCAATGGAAGACACTGTCATGCAGATTCAGGTGTCATCTGCCAAGGAAGACACAGTGCTGTGGCTGACACCCTTGTCTATATCAGATATGAGGATGAGGAACAAGATGGGATTGAGTACTGTGCCTTGTGGAACAGAGCTTTTCACCGTAGCCACCTTGGACTTTACTCTGTTGAGTACTACTCTTTGAGTTATGTTTGTGAGGAAATTATAGATCCATCTACCAACTTTTCCTGTTATTCCTTTAGCACGCATTTTGTGTGCTATTACACCGTGGTTACACTTGTCGAAGGCTTTTGCAAAGTCTGTATATATTACATCTGCATTCTTTTTGACTTCTAGTGCATCTAGGACCTTGTCGTAGTGATCCAATAGTTGAGACAGACAGGAGTGACCTGTTCTAAACCCATGTTGCCCTCGGTTGTGTAATTGATTGGTTTCTAGATGGGTGGTGATCTTGCTTCTTAGGGCCCTTTCAAAGATTTTTATGATATGGGATGTTAGTGCTATCGATCTGTAGTTCTTTGCTGTTGCTTTACTGCCCCCTTTGTGGAGTGGGGCTATGTCTGTTATTTTTAGTAACTGTGGGACGACCCCCGTGTCCATGCTCCCTCTCCGTAGGATGGTAAAAGCTCGTGATAAGGGCTTCTTGCAGTTCTTGATGAACAAGGAGTTCCATGAGTCTGACCCTGGGACAGAGTGCATGGGCATGTCATTTATTGCCTGTTTGAAGTCATTTGGCATCAGGATAACATCAGATAGGCTTGTGTTAACCAAATTCTGCGGCTCTCATAAAAAATTCATTTTGATCTTCGACTCTCAGGGATGTTAGGAAGTATTTCTTCAGCCACAGAGTAGCCAGGAAGTGGAATAGTTTGGGAAGTGATATAGTAGAGGCACGATCTATACATAGCTCTAAGCAGAGGTACGATAGAGCTCACAGTTCAGGGAGAGTGACCTAGTAGAGACCAGTGAAGAGGCTGGGTCAAGAGCTAGGACTCGACCCCTGCAGCTTCAACTAGGCGAGTACAACTAGGTGAGTACCCAGGATGTGACCTACACCAGTCCACTAACCCAGGATGTGACCCACACCAGTCCACTAACACCCAGGATGTGACCCATACCAGTCCACTAACACCCAGGATGTGACCCACACCAGTCCACTAACACCCAGGATGTGACCCATACCAGTCCACTAACACCCAGAATGTGACCCACACCATGTGACCCACACCAGTCCACCAACACCCAGGATGTGACCCACACAAGTCCACTAACACCCAGGATGTGACCCACACCAGTCCACTAACACCCAGGTTGTGACCCACACCAGTCCACTATCACTCAGGATGTGACCCACACCAGTCCACTAACACCCAGGATGTGACCCACACCAGTCCACTAACACCCAGGATGTGACCCACACCAGTCCACTATCACTCAGGATGTGACCCACACCAGTCCACTAACACCCAGGTACCCATTATTACTGTTGGTGAGCATAGACAACCGGTGAAAAGAAACACGCCCAATGTTTCTACTCTCAGCCGGGAATCGAACCCAAGCCTTTACCGTGTGAAGCGAGAGCTTTAGCCACCAGGCCACGGGCCACCATAACGGAGATGATTTGGTTATTTTCAAACTTAGTGACCTGATATAAACCTCAAAGTGGTGGAAATACACTGATCTTATGAGTTACAATATTAATGTTTTCCAGAAGACGTATTGTATCTTAACTTAAGCCTCAATAAACATCCTTTCATGATAATTTGTTCAAAGATGCCAGAACACATAACCTGCTTCTGGATACTTTTTGTTAACACATTCTGTTGTTTTCTGAGTGGTGAATAAGCATGTTAAAACACTGGTGTTTTCTGAGTGGTAACAATCATGTGATTAACCTTGAAATATCCAACAACATTGACAACCAACAACAGAGTAAGACAAACTTTCATAGTTTTACACCCAGGCAAAGTGGCAGGATAGTGCAGGGTAGGACAGAACAGGCAGGTCAGGACAGGCAGGTCAGGACAGGCAGGGCAGGCTGGCATATGTAAAGCAGGCACAGAAGGCTGAGGGGTCTACTCACCTAGCTGTAATCACCTTAAGCCTTTAATAATACACCAAAAAAGCTGCAGTGTAATTGATTACAAACTCCTGCACTAGACAGCATACTCCAATGCTTTTCAAGAGTCTTAACTTGCTTAACCCGTAAACGATCCAAGCAGATCTACGTTCACATGCGTAGTGCTCCAAAAGTAGATCTACTTTTTTTAATATTTTCAAATATAACAAAAAAAAAACGTAGATCAAAGTTTTTTTACATGTTTTCAAATGTAAAAAAAAAAAAAAAAAAGAAAATCTACCTTTTTTACATACTATCAAATGTTGAAAAAATGTATATATATGTTTGGACCGTTTACGGGTTAATATACAAAAGATCCACACTTATTATTATACCTACTACATACACAGAACACTTCACTCAAATATTAACCCTCCTCTCAAACTCCTCCTTGATAACTACAACAGAACACACAGCCATAATGCAAGACACAAATCACTCTTTGATATCCCTAGTGTCCATCTCTCCCTATGAAAAAATGCTATGCACGTAAAGGGCCCAATGATCTGGAACTCATTGCCAGAACACACTAAAAGAACCCTGCTGCCTGCAAATTAATTTAAGGTCTTACTTAGAAATCACCTCATCACCCAAAATTAACCAGACAAACGTACTTAATCCTTTGAGGATCCATCCCGTAGATCTACGCCATGAGCTCAGCTCACTCAGATAACCTGTGAGCGGTAAATTTCTGCCTAGATATGAGAGAACACATTTATGTGGTAAGTGTGCACCACATAAAATAAATTCTGCAGCACACAGTGCATAATGATAGAAAAAAACTGCGACCATAATTTTGGATTAAAATAGCGACTTTGCAGTGTTTTTTCATATGTTCTTTTTTACAGTTGTATTATATATTACAGAAACAGAAACGATTTTGATTGGTTTTAGTGCTGAAAATGGCTTTACACTGAGCTCAAAGTAGTGGAAATGTGAAATTTTTGCCAATGTTCAAGAGTAAACAGATGTTGTCACGAGTCTAATATGCATCAGTTGGTGGGGTGGGTCTAATATATGTTCACAAATCTGTGAGAGAGTAATTGTGGTAGGGGACCTGAATGCTAAAGTAGGAGAAACTTTTAGAGAGGGTGTGGTAGGTAGGTTTGGGGTGCCAGGTGTAAATGATAATGGGAGCCCTTTGATTGAACTTTGTATAGAAAGGGGTTTAGTTATAGGTAATACATATTTTAAGAAAAAGAGGATAAATAAGTATACAAGATATGATGTAGGGCGAAATGACAGTTGTTTGTTGGATTATGTATTGGTAGATAAAAGACTGTTGAGTAGACTTCAGGATGTACATGTTTATAGAGGGGCCACAGATATATCAGATCACTTTCTAGTTGTAGCTACACTGAGAGTAAAAGGTAGATGGGATACAAGGAGAATAGAAGCATCAGGGAAGAGAGAGGTGAAGGTTTATAAACTAAAAGAGGAGGCAGTTAGGGTAAGATATAAACAGCTATTGGAGGATAGATGGGCTAATGAGAGCATAGGCAATGGGGTCGAAGAGGTATGGGGTAGGTTTAAAAATGTAGTGTTAGAGTGTTCAGCAGAAGTTTGTGGTTACAGGAAAGTGGGTGCGGGAGGGAAGAGGAGCGATTGGTGGAATGATGATGTGAAGAGAGTAGTAAGGAGGAAAAAGTTAGCATATGAGAAGTTTTTACAAAGTAGAAGTGATGCAAGGAGGGAAGAGTATATGGAGAAAAAGAGAGAGGTTAAGAGAGTGGTGAAGCAATGTAAAAAGAGAGCAAATGAGAGAGTGGGTGAGATGTTATCAACAAATTTTGTTGAAAATAAGAAAAAGTTTTGGAGTGAGATAAACAAGTTAAGAAAGCCTTCAGAACAAATGGATTTGTCAGTTAAAAATAGGAGAGGAGAGTTATTAAATGGAGAGTTAGAGGTATTGGGAAGATGGAGGGAATATTTTGAGGAATTGTTAAATGTTGATGAAGATAGGGAAGCTGTGATTTCGTGTATAGGGCAAGGAGGAATAACATCTTGTAGGAGTGAGGAAGAGCCAGTTGTGAGTGTGGGGGAAGTTCGTGAGGCAGTAGGTAAAATGAAAGGGGGTAAGGCAGCTGGGATTGATGGGATAAAGATAGAAATGTTAAAAGCAGGTGGGGATATAGTTTTGGAGTGGTTGGTGCAATTATTTAATAAATGTATGGAAGAGGGTAACGTACCTAGGGATTGGCAGAGAGCATGCATAGTTCCTTTGTATAAAGGCAAAGGGGATAAAAGAGAGTGCAAAAATTATAGGGGGATAAGTCTGTTGAGTATACCTGGTAAAGTGTATGGTAGAGTTATAATTGAAAGAATTAAGAGTAAGACAGAAAATAGGATAGCAGATGAACAAGGAGGCTTTAGGAAAGGTAGGGGGTGTGTGGACCAGGTGTTTACAGTGAAACATATAAGTGAACAGTATTTAGATAAGGCTAAAGAGGTCTTTGTGGCATTTATGGATTTGGAAAAGGCGTATGACAGGGTGGATATGGGGGCAATGTGGCAGATGTTGCAAGTGTATGGTGTAGGAGGTAGGTTACTGAAAGCAGTGAAGAGTTTTTACGAGGATAGTGAGGCTCAAGTTAGAGTATGTAGGAAAGAGGGAAATTTTTTCCCAGTAAAAGTAGGCCTTAGACAAGGATGTGTGATGTCACCGTGGTTGTTTAATATATTTATAGATGGGGTTGTAAGAGAAGTAAATGCGAGGGTCTTGGCAAGAGGCGTGGAGTTAAAAGATAAAGAATCACACACAAAAGTGGGAGTTGTCACAGCTGCTCTTTGCTGATGACACTGTGCTCTTGGGAGATTCTGAAGAGAAGTTGCAGAGATTGGTGGATGAATTTGGTAGGGTGTGCAAAAGAAGAAAATTAAAGGTGAATACAGGAAAGAGTAAGGTTATGAGGATAACAAAAAGATTAGGTGATGAAAGATTGAATATCAGATTGGAGGGAGAGAGTATGGAGGAGGTGAACGTATTCAGATATTTGGGAGTGGACGTGTCAGCCGATGGGTCTATGAAAGATGAGGTGAATCATAGAATTGATGAGGGAAAAAGAGTGAGTGGTGCACTTAGGAGTCGTGGAGACAAAGAACTTTGTCCTTGGAGGCAAAGAGGGGAATGTATGAGAGTATAGTTTTACCAACGCTCTTGTATGGGTGTGAAGCATGGGTGATGAATGTTGCAGCGAGGAGAAGGCTGGAGGCAGTGGAGATGTCATGTCTGAGGGCAATGTGTGGGTGTGAATATAATGCAGAGAATTCGTAGTTTGGAAGTTAGGAGGAGTGTGTGGATTACCAAAACTGTTGTCCACAGGGCTGAGGAAGGGTTGTTGAGGTGGTTCGGACATGTAGAGAGAATGGAGCGAAACAGAATGACTTCAAGAGTGTATCAGTCTGTAGTGGAAGGAAGGCGGGGTAGGGGTCGGCCTAGGAAAGGTTGGAGGGAGGGGGTAAAGGAGGTTTTGTGTGCGAGGGGCTTGGACTTCCAGCAGGCATGCGTGAGTGTGTTTGATAGGAGTGAATGGAGACAAATGGTTTTTAATACTTGACGTGCTGTTGGAGTGTGAGCAAAGTAACATTTATGAAGGGATTCAGGGAAACCGGCAGGCCCGACTTGAGTCCTGGAGATGGGAAGTACAGTGCCTGCACTCTGAAGGAGGGGTGTTAATGTTGCAGTTTAAAAACTGTAGTGTAAAGCACCCTTCTGGCAAGACAGTGATGGAGTGAATGATGGTGAAAGTTTTTCTTTTTCAGGCCACCCTGCCTTGGTGGGAATCGGCCAGTGTGATAATAATAAAAATAAATTATTACAACATTGCATAACAGTAAATCTTCTATTTTTTGGTGTGAATAAAAATTCACTATGCAAATAAAAAATAAAAATAGAATTCATTTGTGAAGCCTGAAAACCTAAGTAATGAACAGAGGAAATGCTAGTTAATTGCCAGGAATACCTGCATTGTTCATTCAGAACCCTATTATGAAATTGGAATACAGTAGACCCTCAACTAACGGGTTAAGTTATGGCAAATTTGTGTAACGGCGTGTTTTGGCATAAAAAAATGTCTCTACCAAAGGCAAAAAACTCTACCAACGACGTTTGTCCGGAATGTGTCCATGGGCCGAGAGCGCGGCCTCAGCAGGCCCAGCCACTCCAAAACTCAGTGTGCCATTGTTTACAAGCTGTTGCAGTCGATTCCACGTGCAACTGCCATATATTTTGGATTATTTAAGTGTTTTTAGTGCTTGTAACTGCTAAATAAGCCACCATGGGCCCCAAGAAAGCTTCTAAAAAGGGTGAGAAATGCTCTCGAAATAATATTGTACCATGATCAGCTGTTGCTGCAACACCTTCAGCTGCTGTTGCTGCTGTACTACCGTAAGCTGTTGCTGCACCACCGTCAGCTGCGGCTGTACTACAGTCAGCTGCTGCTGCACTACCGTAAGCTGTTGCTGCAACACCATCAGCTGCTACTGCTGTGCTACCGTAAACTGTTGCTGCACCACCGTCAGCTGCTGCTGTACCACAGGCAGCTGCTGCTGCACTACCTTCAGCTGTTGCTGCAATGCTATCGGCTGCTGCTGCTGCTGAACTACCTTAAGCTGTTGCTGCTCCACCATCAGCTGTTGCTGTACCAGTCAGCTGCTGCTGCACTACCATCAGCTGCTGCTGCACCACGGTCAGCTGTACTACTCGAAGATGTGGAGAGAGTATTGTTGGTGTGGCTTATCGAGAGTACCGAGAAACAATTAACCCCAGAGGGTTAGCCACCCAGGATAACCCAAGAAAGTCAGTGTGTCATCGAGGACTGTCTAAATTATTTCCTGGAGTTTACCTGGAGAGAGTTCCGGGGGTCAACGCCCCCGCGGCCCGGTCTGAGACCAGGCCTCCTGGTGGATCAGAGCCTGATCAACCAGGCTGTTGCTGCTGGCTGCACGCAAACCAACGAACGAGCCACAGCCCGGCTGATCCGGAACTGACTTAGGTGCTTGTCCAGTGCCAGCTTGAAGACTGCCAGGGGTCTGTTGTGGAAATTGGTGTCACGCCCCTTGTGCAGATATCCAAGAACTAGCTACAAGCAGTATTAAAACAGGGAAGTGTTTTTGGGTATGCCCAAATGAGATAAATCTGTGGACTAAAATCACAAGGGTATTAAAAGAGGTCAACATCAAAGCTGCTTTCATAGAAAACCTGGAAGCTTTCTACAACAGATGGGAACATAAAAAGTCCGGGCTGAATGGTACTGCCCTTGATACTGGCCATGTAGTCAGAAATTGTAAGGCTGGAGATGATGTCCTGGTAGTCAGTAAATGGGGGGCTGATAGTGCTGTCCTGGGAGACAGTAATGGGGAAGCTGGAGGTGCTGTCCTGGGAGTAAAAATAGGTTAGATAAAGCATGAGTGGGTGTGGGTGGGTGTGAGTTGGACCGATTAGCTTGTGCTACTAGGTTAGTTGCCGTGTTCCTTCCTTAAGTGGAATGTGACCTGACTTGATTAGGTCGGGACATTGGCTTAAGCCGGTAGGAAACTTGGACCTGCCTCGCATGGACCAGTAGGCCTGCTGAGTGTTCCATCTTTCTTACCGTTCTTATCTGTTTAGTTTCCAATTGGGATCCTTCTAACTTGTCCCCCAACATGCCCACACAGAGTCGCCTATTGCCCAGGTACTACTTACTGCTAGGTGACCACACAGGTATCTGCTTCTGCCAGGTGTATAGTAACTAACACCCAGGTACCTAGTTACTGCTAGGTGAACAGTGACAGCGGTGATTAAGGTAAACAGTCCAAAGGAAATAAGTTCACTCTGTCTGACTTTTTTGGGTTATCCCAGGTTCTCTACACCTAAGCTGCTATGTATTGAAATTCTATGTATCTGTATTTTGTGTATACTGAATAAATCTTACTTACTTATTACTTACTTACTTCCTTGCCAAGGATCGAGCCCCGGAAGTGAGAGTATTGTCAACAAAACAACAAAATCCAGAGCAAGACAGCGCAGTGCAAGGCAGAGCAGAGCAAGGCAGAGCAGTGCAAGGGCATTGCAGAGCAAGGCAGAGACAGTGCAAGGCAGAGCAGAGGAAGGATTGCAGAGCAAGGCAGTGCAGTGCAAGGCAGAGCAGTGCAAGGCATTGCAGAGCAAGGCAGAGCAGTGCAAGGCAGAGCAGTGCAAGGCAGTGCAGAGCAAGGCAGAGCAGTGCAAGGCAGTGCAGATCAAAGCAGTGCAGAGCAAGGCAGAGCATTGCCAGGCAGTGCAGAGCAAGACAGAGCAGTGCAAGGCAGTGCAGAGCAAGGCAGTGCAGAGCAAGGCAGCACAGAGCAAGGCAGAGCAGTGCAAGGCAGTGCAGAGCAAGGCAGTGCAGAGCAAGGCAGTGCAGAGCAAGGCAGTGCAGAGCAAGACAATGCAGAGCAAGGCAGAGCAGTGCAAGGCAGTGCAGAGCAAGGCAGAGCAGTGGAAGGCAGTGCAGATCAAAGCAGTGCAGAGCAAGGCAGAGCATTGCCAGGCAGTGCAGAGCAAGACAGAGCAGTGCAAGGCAGTGCAGAGCAAGGCAGCGCAGAGCAAGGCAGCACAGAGCAAGGCAGAGCAGTGCAAGGCAGTGCAGAGCAAGGCAGTGCAGAGCAAGGCAGTGCAGAGCAAGGCAGTGCAGAGCAAGACAATGCAGAGCAAGGCAGAGCAGTGCAAGGCAGTGCAGAGCAAGGCAGAGCAGTGGAAGGCAGTGCAGATCAAAGCAGTGCAGAGCAAGGCAGAGCATTGCCAGGCAGTGCAGAGCAAGACAGAGCAGTGCAAGGCAGTGCAGAGCCAAGGCAGAGCAGTGCAAAGAAAAGGCAAGTGCAGTGCAAGGCAGAGCAGTGCAAGGCAGTGCAGAGCAAGGGAGTGCATAGCAAAGCAGTGCAGTGCAAGGCTGTGCAGAGCAAGGCAGAGCAATACAAGGCAGAGCAGTGCAAGGCAGTGCAGAGCAAGGCAGTGCAGAGCAATGCAGTTGCAGAGCAAGGCAGTGAGACAATGCAGAGCAGTGCAAGGCAGAGCAGAACCCCCCCCCCCCCCCCCCCCCCCCCCCCCCCCCCCCCCCCCCCCCCCCCCTGAGCAAGGCAGTGCAGAGCAAGCAGTGCAGAGCATAGGCAGTGAGAGCATGCCAGTGCCAGAGCAAGGCTGTGCAAAAGCAAGCATGCAGGCAAGGCAGTGCAGTGCAAGTCAGGTGCAGGCAGGACAGTGCTGAGCAAAGGGACAACAGCAGTGCAAGGGCGTGCGAGCAGGCAGAACAGAGCAAGCCAGTGCTGACAAGGCAGAGCAGTGCAAGGCAGTGCAGAGCAAGGCAGTGCAGTGCAAGGCAGTGATAGCAAGGCAGTGCAGAGCAAGGCAGTGCAGTGCAAGGCAGTGCAGAGCAAGGGAGTGCAGAGCAAGGCAGTGCAGTGCAAGGCAGAGCAGTGCTAGGCAGTGCTGAGCAAGGCAGTGCAGTGCAAGGCGCAGCGCAGGCAAGCAGTGCAGTTGACAAGGCAGGCACAGAGCAAGGCAGTGCAGAGCAAGGCAGTGCAGTGCAAGGCAGTGCAGAGCAAGGCAGTGCAGTGCAAGGCAGTGCAGAGCAAGGCAGTGCAGAACAAGGCAGAGCAGTGCAAGGCAGAGCAGAGCAAGGCAGTGCAGAGCAAGGCAGCGCAGACCAAGGCAGTGCAGAGCAAGGCAGTGCAGAGCAAGGCAGTGCAGAGCAAGGCAGTGCAGAGCAAGCCAGTGCAGAGTAAGGCAGTGCAAAGCAAGCCATGCAGAGCAAGGCAGTGCAGTGCAAGGCAGTGCAGAGCAGGACAGTGCAGAGCAAGGCACAGCAGTGCAAGGCAGTGCAGAGCAAGGCAGAATAGGAGCAAGCCAGTGCCAGAGCAAGGCAGAGCAGTGCAAGGCAGTGCAGAGCAAGGCAGTGCAGTGCAAGGCAGTGATGGCAAGGCAGTGCAGAGCAAGGCAGTGCAGTGCAAGGCAGTGATAGCAAGGCATTGCAGAGCAAGGCAGTGCAGTGAAAGGGACAGTGCAGAGCAAGGCAGTGCAGTTGCAAGGCAGCGCAGAGAGGCAGTGCTGTGCAAGGCAGCACAGAGCAGGCAGGCAGAGCAAGGCAGTGCAGATGCAAAGGCCAGGAGAGTGCAATGCAGTTGCAGTGCAAGGCAGTGCTGTGCAAGGCAGCGCAGAGCAAGGCAGTGCAGTGCAAGGCAGCACAGAGCAAGGCAGTGCAGTGCAAGGCAGTGCAGATCAAGGCAGTGCAGTGCAAGGCAGAGCAGTGCAAGGCAGTGCAGAGCAAGGCAGAGCAGTGCAAGGCAGTGCCCACAGCAAGGCAGTGCACAGCAAGGCAGTGCACAGCAAGGCAGTGCAGGGCAAGGCAAGGCTATGCAAGGCAGAGCAAGGGAGTGCAGAGCAAGACAGAGCAGTGCAGAGCAGAGCAAGGCAAATCTGTGAAGAAAGCAAGGCAGAGCAGTGCAAGGCAGATGAATGCAGAGCAAGGCAGAGCAATGCAAGGCAGAGGAATGCAGAGCAGGGGAGATCAGTGCAGAGCAAGGCAGAGCAGGCAGAGTATTGGAGAGCGATTCAGGATGGCAAAAACAGGAGGCAGTGCAGTGCAAGGCAGAAACAGTGCAGAGCAAGGCAGAGCAGTGCAGAGCAAGGCAGAGCAATGCAAGGCAGAGCAATGCAGAGCAGGGGAGATCAGTGCAGAGAAGGCCAGAACAAGGCAAAGCAATGCAGAGCGGTTCAGAGCAAGACAGAGCAGTGCAGAGCGGTTCATAGCAAGGCAGAGCAGTGCAGAGCAAGGCAGAGCAGTGAAGAGCGGTTCAGAAACAAGGCAGAGCAGTGCAGAGCAAGGCAGAGCAGTGCAAAACAGCGCAGACCAAGACAGAGCAGTGCAGAGCAAGGCAGAGCAGTGCAGAGCGGTTGGGAGCAAGGCAGAGCAATGCCAGAGAAGCGACAGGCAGTGCAGAAGCGGCTCGAGCAAGGCTGAGCAGTGAAGAGGCAAGGCAGAGCAGTGCAGAGCGGTTGGGAGCAAGGCAGAGCAATGCAGAGCACGGCAGAGCAGTGCAGAGCGGCTCCGAGCAAGGCTGAGCAGTGCAGAGCAAGGCAGAGCAGTGCAGCGCAAGGCAGAGCGGTGCAGAGCTAGGCAGCACAGTGCAGAGCAAGGTAACAGAGTCAGTGCAGAGAGGTTCAGAGCAGCATAGCCAATGCAGAGCTTGACAGAGCAGTGCAGAGCAAGGAACAGAGCTGTTGCAGAGCTATTCAGAGAAGGGCAGTGCAGTGCAGAGCTGTTTGAGCTAGGCTTAGCAGTGCAGTCGAAGACAGAGCTGTGCAGAGCAAGGCAGGCAGTGACAGAAGCTGTTCAGAGCAAGGTCATAGCAGTTGCGTGCTGTTCAGAGCAAAAGGCAGAGAGATGCAGGAGCTGTCTGAGCAAGGGCATAGTGCAGAAGCAAGACAGAGCAGTGCAGAGCTGTTCCGAGCAAGGCATAGCAGTGCAGAGCTGTTCAGAGCAGGGCATAGCAGTGCAGGGCAAAGGCAGAGCAGTGCAGAGCAAGATAGAGCAGTGCAGAGCAAGGCAGAGCAGTGCAGGAGCTGTTGCAGAGCAACGGCTGATGCAGGTGCAGAGCTGTTCAGAGCAAGGAAGAGGCAGTGCAGAGCTGTTCAAGCAAGGATAGCAGTGCAGAGCAAGACACAGCAGTGCATAGCTGTTCAGAGCAAGGCAGAGCAGTGCAGAGTTGTTTGGAGCAAGGCAGAGCAGTGCAGAGCTGTTCAGAGCAAGGCAGAGCAGTGCAGAGCAAGGCTGAACAAGGTAAAGCAACACAGAAAAGTGCAGTGCAAAGCAGAGCAAGGCAGAGCAGTGCAGAGCAAGGCTGAGCAAGGCAGGCCAGGACAGTGCAAAACAAAACAGAGCAGTGCAAAGTAAGGTAGAGCACGCCAGAACTAGGAGCAACTTAGAGCAGTGCGAAATGCAGAGCAACGCAGAACAAGATAGAGCAGAGCAGGCGCAGTGTAGGGCAAGCTATATCATAGATGGCAGGATAGGCCAGAGCAGGTAGGGCAGGGCAGGGCAGGGCAGACCAGGGTAGGCAGGGCTGTACAGGACAGACCAGGGTAAGCAGGGCAGGGCATTTATAAATACCCCGGGCTGGGCAGACCAGGGTAGGCAGGACAGGTCAAGAGCAGACTGGGCAGGCATGGGCAGTGCAGGAATAGACCAAGGCAGCAGGGCGTACAATCCAGAGAGAAGGCTGGACAGGCCCAGAGTATGACAGCGCAGGACAGGCTGGGAAAAAGAAGGGCTTTACAGGCCAATGTAGTTAGGCAGGACAGGACCAGTGCAGGACAGGCTAGTGCTGTTAGTTTATAGGACAGGGATAAAAAAAACAGGTAGGGCAGGCCAGAGGCAGGAGGGCAGGATCAGACCAAGCAGAGGCAGGGACGGACAGGCCAGAGAAAGTAAGGCAGGGAGGCAGTAAAGACAACGAACGAGCAAGGCAGGACAAAGGCAGGTCAGAGCAGAAAGGGGAGGAGAAGCCAGAGTAGGACAGGCCAGAGCAGACAGAGCAGGGTAGGCAGGCAAGCAGGGAAGGCAGGCAGGCAAGGCAGGGAGATCAGGGCATGGCAGGCAGAGCGGATAGGCAGGCAGGCAGGGCAGGCGGGCAAGGCAGGCAGGGAAGGGCAGGCAGCACCCGCAGGCAGCAGGCAGCAAGGCAGGGATAGCAGGGCATGGCAGGCAGAGCAGGGTAGGCAGGCAGGCAGGGCAGGCAGGCAGGCAAGGCAGGGAGAGCAGGGCATGGCAGGCAGAGCAGGGTATGCAGGTGGGCAGGGAGAGCAGGGCATGGCAGGCAGTGCAGGGCATCATATGGCCAGATTAATAAATAATGGACAACTTATACTTACAGTGTTGTTGTAAGAGTGTTGTGTTGTGAGTCACTATCAGATACCAACTAAGTCTGATACAAGTCCACTCTAACACCCTCAGATGTACCCTCCCTGCCGTCCTTCCCCCACACCCTCAGATGTCCTCTCCCTGCCGTACTTCCCCCCACACCCAAAAGATGTCCCCTCCCTCCCGTCCAACCCCCTCACCTCAGATGTCCCCTCCCCCCCCCCCACCCAACCCCCCCTCCCTCCCTCTGCCGTCCTACCCCCACACCATCCCTATATACCATCCCTGCCGTCCTTCCCCCACACCTCAGATGTACCTTCCTGCCTCTAGCCCCACCACCCGCCTTTATACCATCCCTGCGTCCTTCCCCAACCCTCAGTTGTACCCTCCCTGCCGTCCTTCCCCTCAATTCAGATGTCCCCTCCTTGCGTCCTTCCCCACACCCTCGATGTCCCTTCTGCCGACCTTCCCCACACACTAAGTGTATCCTCCTGCCGTCCTACCCACACCCTCCTATATACCTCCTGACGTCCTTTCCCCCACACCCTCCGATGTCCCCTCCGCGTCCTTCCCCCAAACCCTCAGAATGTACCCTCCTGCCGTCCTACCCCCACACCCTCCTAAATACCCTCTCCCTGCCGTCCTTCACCAACACCCTCCTACATACCCTCCCTGCCGTCCTACCCCCACACCCTCAGTTGTACCCTCCCAGACTTCCTACCCCCACACCTCTGATTGCTACCCCTCCCTGCCTTCTACCCACACTCTCCTATATACCCTCCCTGCCGTCCTACCTGGAGTTTACCTGGAGAGAGTTCTGGGGGTCAACGCCCCCGCGGCCCGGTCTGTGACCAGGCCTCCTGGTGGATCAGAGCTGATCAACCAGGCTGTTATGCTGAGCTGCACGCAATCCAACGAACGAGCCACAGCCGGCTGATCAGGAACGACTTTAGGTGCTTGTCCAGTGCCAGCTTGACAAGATGTACCCTCCCTGCCGTCCTACCCCCACACCCTCAGATGTACCCTCCCTGCATTCCTACCCCCACACCCTCAGATGTACCATCCTGCCAGTCCTTTCCCACACCCTCCTATATTACCCTCCCTGCCGTCTACCCCCTCACCTCAGATGATTATACCCTCCCTGCCGGTCCTACCACACACCCTCCTAGCCCCTGCCTGCCGTTTCCAACCCACACCCTCAGATTACTTCCTTGCGTTCTACCCTCACACCCTCCTATTACCTCCCTGCCGTCTACTCCAAACTCCCTCTATATACCTCCTTGCCATCCTACCCAACTCCCTCAGATGTACACTCCCTGCCGTCCTACCCCCAAACCCTCAGATGTACCTCCCTGCCTTCCTACTAGCACTCAATGCCCCCTACCCTACACCCACCCCCATCCCCTGCCTTCTACCATCCACCACCACACCTTCCTCCATCCCCTGCCTTCCTTCCATCCACTCTTACACCCTCCCTCCATCCCTGCCGTGCCTACCATCCACCACCACACCTCCTCCAATCCCCTGCCTTCCTACCACCCACACCACACCCCTCCTCATCCCTGCCTTCCTACCATCCACCTTCACTCCCTCCTCCATTCCCTGCCTTTTCCATCCACCTTCACACCTCTCATCCCCTGCATTCCTACCATCCACCTTCACACCCTCCTCCTCCTGCCTTCCTACCATCCACCTTACACCATCCTCCATCCCCTGCTTCCTACCATCCACCTTAACACCCTCCTCCATCCCTGCCGTCTACCATCCACCTTCACACCAATCCTCCTTCACCCTGCTTTCCTACCATCCTCCTTCACACCTTCCTCCATCCCTGCTTACTACCATCAACCCTCACAACCACTCCTCCATCCCATGCCTTCCTACCATCCACCCTCACACCTCCTCCATCCCCTGCTTCCTTCCCATCCACACACACACCTCCTGCCTTTCCCAGGATGTGACCCACACCAATCCACTAACACCAGGATGTGACCACACCAGTCTCTAACACACCAGGTTGTAACCACAACCAGTCCACTAACACCAGGATGTAAACCCACCCACAGTCACTAACACCGGGATGTGACCCTCACCAGTCTCTTACACCCAGGATGTGACCCACACCAGTCCACAACACCCAGGTTGTGGGACCACACCAGTCCACTAACACTCAGGATGTGCCCACACAGTTCCACTAAACACCCAGGATGTGTGGTATTTTATTTTGGTCCCTAAAGTTCCACAGGGACAGTTCAGCATGGCCGTAACGGATGGCTGAGCTGGATGGCCTTATACCCACCCTAAACATGAAAGCATTGTCTCGGGGGGCGATGGATTCTTGGTAGGCATGTATTTAATTTATAGATTTATTCTTCAGGGAGGAGTAGTGTAGTTTTTTCTGTTAGTAGATTATAGTAGGTTACTAAGGCAACTGTAGATAATAATAATTGTGACCTAAGGGACCTTAAATTGTAGTATAGCGAAAATTTAGGCAATTACTAGGATAAGTTAGCTAGGGAGAACTGGCAGCCCCCCCCCCCCCCCCTAGTTGAATGACGAGGACGGGTCACAAAGACAGAAGAGCGTCTTGCTTAAGACGACACCACTGGTCAACACGTGCCGTGATCAGCAGACGGCGGCCCCCATGTTGTCTTACATCTGAGACCTGGGGAAATCTGGTTTGAGGCACCTCGATGTACCGTAGTGTCCTCCTCCGTCTGGCCATACAGTAAGACAAGACCTCCACCTTTGTCTCGTAGTTTTCTGGCCTGTTGTTGGGGAGATTGTGTAGTGAGTGTGTTTACTGTGGGCCCTGGTTGCACTGGCGGTGCATGCCCAGTAAGTACCAGTGTCTCTGGGCAGTCTGGAAGCTAGTGTCTGAGTCTGCTATAGTTTTTACTAGGGGATACATTTTGATTTTATTTTTCTGAAAACCCCTCTTGGGTTGAGATGGAATTTTTCTGTGTGCAAGGCAGGACACTAATTACGATTGAATATTGCAGGAATTAATGCTCCCGGTCTGCACGTGGTTTCTGAGGATGCCAAAGGGGACTATGGCTAAGCTAGAGAAGTGAGATCAGGAAATATGCTGCCAACACAAGTAAGTTAGGTCCTTTAAAACATACATGCAGGCGAGGTTTTTTGCAACATCAATCTTTTGTGAAAATCTGTCCTATATACCACTTGTGGGCTGAGGTACCCACTCCAGAGCTCGGTGTCAAAACAGAGGTTTGCCAGGGTAGGCGGACTCCACTGGAGGCAGTCCACACAAAAATTTTCACAAAAGTGTCTTCGAAAATCCGTGATGTGGAATAGCTTGTTAAGCTATACATGCGAGGCACATTAGGAAACAGTCGTTATCAGAGTTAGGATTTAGTTGCCTAGGCCCAATGTTACCAGTGGCTTTGCCAAGCTGACTATACAAGAAGTTGTTTTTTGCAGTAATTTACAGGGCAGGCTGGTAGGCTAGAGAAGCTGTGAATTTAATTATTTACAGTGATTACAAGTAATCCAGAGTAGGAGACTGGTTGGTATTACTTACAGTGGATTTGCAGGTAGCACAGTTAGCTTGGCTGGTGCAATATTTACAAAGTTATAGTACCTAGGACAGATTTAACCTAGTTATTATTTACAGGGGAGTTTTTAAACAGGTTTAAGTTTATAGCAAACTTGTTTAAGGTTAGATTTACTTATCACCATCCATGCCTAGACTGAGTAGCTGGGCACAGCTAGGCCAAGCTGTTTACCCATACATGTTTTTATTTATGTTTCACAAGTTGTATTGTTGATTTTACTTGTGTTAACAAGTGATTTAATTTGTATATTGCACTTTTATTGTGTGATTTTCATTGTCTTTATTCATGTTATTGTGGGGATTTGTGAATTGTACCTGAGACTAGGTTAATCCTGTAATTATTTTACTGGCATTGTACAGAAAGTGCTAGGTTAAGCTTTACATCGTTAACATTTCAAATTGGGATTTGAGAGCTAACAGTGTACATTTTTGATCAGGAGTAGAGTCAATAATATAAAGGGGTTGTCAAGCTTGTTGAGAAGCTTGAGAATCGTTCATTCTTGCCTAATACCGTTCGTGCTGTGGGTGGGCTAATTGAAGTACAAATTAGTTACTGTGTTTCTTAACTAAACCGCAACTATGTAGGTGAAGAAGCTGTACAGGCTGTCCAGATCTAATCAATTAAGGGTCTATGGGAGCCTATAAGGGGCGCCTGAGCAAAGCATGTGAGGAGTGTCGTTACGGTCAGGCAAGACAGACGTTAGACTGGAGGATAACTAGTGAGTTGCCTGAAAACCTTTGGAGCAAAGACTGAGGCCTTTGAGTGATCATTCATCCTTTATGAGACAGAGGACTATACTACAGGTGAGTCTGATTATACAGTGAAGTAGCACGGAAAGACTATGACGAACGAAGGGCAGAGGGTAAATCAGAGTGAGACTTGCAGGCAGTTAATAAAGGACTTTGTAGGCCGGTACAGCAGGGGCTGTATAATGTATCAAGAGAAATGAACAACAGCACGCCTGTTAATGTGATGCCAGATTGCCCAGTTGAATTTACAACGTTGGACGGAACTTAACAGAGTACATTGCCTTTTGGGGATCAGTTTAAAGCCCAGATAGATGACAGAGTTGATTTGTCAGATTGCCGTCAAGTTTACATATTTACGTTTCACAGTCAAGGGTAAAGCCTTGGACTTGGTCCGGCTTACCAAACCACCGGACACCATTACCAACATGCAAAGACAATTAAAGGAAACGTTTGGCAACACTGAGGATGATAAAGGTAGCTATACTGTATCGGTTGTGGATCTAGAGGCTTGTCGCCATGACTGTCAGAGGTTAGTGAAGTTCCGAAGCGAATTTATGAGTTTGACGACCTAGTCCTTAAAAGATTTACATGATTGGGAAGTCAGAATGTTCATCAGTCAGGTGATTTCAGAGAACTGGCTGGCAAGACAGTGCATGAGTTGCACTTAAAATATCGGACGAACCGGTTCACAATAAAACTGATCATTAAGGGGTTGGGAGATCCGTGTCTCTACGAGCATAGGTCGGGGGGAGAAATTGCCGACCAAGGTGGAATATATCAACCCCTCCAGTACTCGAGAGATAAAGATTAACCACCTCCTACTAGGGTTGCTCTTTTATTGCCCAGGACAAGTCTCCACCCCCAGAGCCAAGGGAGAAGTCATTCAAGCGGCCAGTAAGTGACGTTGCGTGTTTTGTGAAGAAGACATGCTAGTTCAGGGTGCGTTTCAAGCTTCACCTCCTATAACCAAAGGGTTCAAGACTAAATGGGAGTTGAGACTTTGTTTTCAATGTTTGTGCGCGAACATTTTGCCAGGGACTGTAATGCACAACTCCAGTGTGTCGGGGCTGCTGGAAGGGTAAGCACACAGTGCACTGTGTCCTAATGACGCCAGATTAGCACAAGTTAAGGAGTAGCAAACGCGAGAAAGGGGCAGAAGAGCAAGAAACAAGTCTGAAGTAGTTGGATGAGTTGTGGCGTAGTACGCACCGAGGATTTGTTCTGGTGAGTAGTTTCAAGGTTCTCGGTGCCTTGCCTCCATAATGGGCTGTGGTTGCGAATAATAGGAAGAAGTCTGAAAATGTCCCGTTTGTTCTTCGACAGTGTGGCCTCAGAGATCCTATAGTGGAGAGTCTAGCAACTAGATGAAGCTGGCGGACCGTTGTTAAAGTTGGACATTGAAGGTGGAAGGGTTTGGTGGGGAAGTTCCCACGCAGGTCTTATCCAGTATGTGCATGTGACGGTTCAGGTTTGCCAGGCTCGACGGAAATTTCAGCCTTGATAGTGAGGGCTGCCCAATATTCATTGACACTAAGGGACTGGCTGCAGCAGTCAAACGTTTGAGGCAGTTGGGTGTGAAGCTAGCGGGACTCAGACATGTACAGACAACGTTTGTAATGTAGGAATCTTGGTAGGGGGGGATTACATAGACGAGTCGTGTCTACGAGAAGGTTATCAAGGAGGGGGTTGGACTGTACAGAATCCAGAAGGGTTACATTCGTAGGAGGCAGAGTACCAGCTCACTTCTCTGTGACCCGGGATAAGGTCGGGTTTGGTTATTACAGCAACTGAGGCTGTACTGGAGATGCGTTGGTGTGCATCGAGGGTCTGTCAGAGACGCAAGTGGCATTATCCGACAGTGAGCCGGTCCATAAAACTATGGGACATGGATGTAGTAGGGATTAAGGTGGACCAGCCGCCCCGAAACACGAAGAGACGTATCAGAGATTACTTGAACCATGGGCATTCAGGGACGGACAGTATTGGGTGCGACTCCCATGGAAACCGGGACACCCAACGCTGCCCACTAATTTTCAGAAGGCACGGGGTCAGTTGTAATTCATTGGTGAACAGCCTGACAGAAGGGTCTGGTGGGGGGAAATATGATGATTTATTAAGGAAACAGCTGGCCCTTGGTTCATTGAGAAAGTGCCCAATGCCAGCCCTGGGAAAAACACCCATTATCTTCACACTTGGCAGTAACAAGGAGGTCGGTAACCACTACCATCAGAGTAGTCTTCATCTGCAGCTCGCAGGCGAAGTCCCGAGATCCATCGTGAACGACTGTCTGCTCACAGGGCCCTCCTGACGCAGAAATTAGCAGATGTGTTGTCCCCCCCCCCCCCCCACCCCCCCCCCCCCCCCCCCCCCCCCCCCCCCCCCCCCCCCCCCCCCCCCGATTCGGACAGAACAGTACGCTTTTGCGGCAGACATTAGCAAAGCCTTCACCTTCTATGGGTTGCAGCCACAAGACAGGGACTACACTGCGTTCTTGTGGTTGGCTAACAGGGAGGTGCCCAAGTCAAGGTTTGATTCCTTACAGATTCAGGGCCAGTGTTTGTTTGGTGCCACTAGTTCACCATTTTATTTCAGGCTTCCATAGACTACACCTTGTGAACGTAACAGCCCGCTTAATGGATTACTGATGGACCCTATTTTATGTAGACAAACATGCAAGGTACCACCTCAGATGAAAGGCTGTCTGATGGGTACATTACCGAGAGTCTAATCAGGAGATGCTTTCAGCTAAACATGCCATTGGTGAGAATGTGTGACAGAACATCCATTGTGGCGGGGCACGGTGGATACATGACTTTGCTGGCTATCAGTACCTGAGGTCAACATCGGTGTTAGGGCACTGGAGTGAAATCGAAGAAGGCGACAGACTTAGGCTAAAGAGGAAAAACTGATTGGGGAAGGGAATCTGACCAGGGAGGTTTTTGCTGAGCATCAGTACGCAGACTTGCCTTCGATTCTTTGGGTTTGTTGACACCCATCCACCATTCGAGGGAGATGCTAGTCGCAACAGACTGGGAGCTGAAACCTAGGTTGGACAACCGCGTCACTGCTGTTAACAGTCTGCCAGGAGTGGGGATCTGGTTAGCAAAGATCCTAGCGGAATTGCATGATGATTCACATTCCCAGGTCCATTGGGTGCACCGGGGGGATTAGGACTTGAACGTCTTCTGATGATTGCCTCCTCCAGGGCCTATGGGAGCAGTAGCGTATTTGGTAGCCGGGGACCAAGTCAATCTGGTTCACCAGTCGTGCGCGGGTGACACCCTGAAGGATTGCTCAGATCCCAATGTAGAGCTCACGGCGAGTTGCTGGGGGCAAGTATGGGTTAGTACATAGAGGAGGTGTTGAGTAATTGAGGGTGAAGACACACCTATGTATGGACAGACTCGGAGGTGGCCTTTACAGTGGGTCAGAGACGACATGTCTAAGCTCCACTATGGCTGGAAATCGGTGGTAAAGGAGATACGGGAACTGCAGATATAAACGTCAACAATTTCTGTATGTGCTACAGTCCAAACCCAGTGACGACCTGATAAGCGAGGGGTGAACACAAAAAGCTGAGTAAAAGCGAGATTTGTTCAATGGCCAGACTGTTACCGGTCAAGGGATTGATGGCCAGAGCAGGAAATTCGTGGAGAGACAAACCAAGGCAGCATAGTAACACTTTGCGGGGGACCCGACACTGATTATTTGACCCCAGGGCGCTAATCTCTTGGAGGAAATTATAGGAGTCACGGAAATGGTATTTCAATTTGTGAGAAAAGCTGCATGACAAGGTAAGCTCAGGTCGACAGTTGTCTCTCTTGGGTCCCAGAGTTTATTGGATAAGGCCAGTACCAAAGGGAGAGGTTTCCAGGAGTGTGGAAGTACTTTGCAATCCAGGCAGCAGGTTTATGGCGTCAGGACACGTGACCAACACGGACACGACTCAGGAACAGTAATATTGGTTCACTCATTGGGATGGTTCCTAGATCTTGGGCGCTAATAAGATGCAAGGAAGAATACAAAACCTCTGAGCTAGCTTGGGGCCAAACTCCCGTGCTACTGGAAAGGAGGGAGGGGCGACAGAGCTATGTGATACAACGTATGCCTTCAGAGGACATTACATGGGGGTTTGGAGATTGCCCTCACCTGCCTACGTTCAGAATTACTGCGGTTACTGAAGGGTCGAGTGCCGTCAAAGGGTGCTAAAGTGTTGCATGGTCTGCGGCAGTTCGATGGGAGGATCCTTGTCATACCAGTGGTCCACACCGCTGCCTCAGGAGAGGTACATAGTGACAGGCCCGTTGTGACTGGTGGGAATAGACTATTTACTGGGCTCTACACATTGAAGAACCCAGGAGACGATAGTGGGTGGGCCCCTCAGAAAAGTATATGCCTGCCTGTTTACTTGTTAGAGATATACTACTCGAGATGTGTATTTGAGTTGGAGAAGATATGCATCAGAGACTTTCGGTGAGCAGTTCAGGAGGTTTACAGCCAGATTCTCGTGCCCGCGTTGCTTGATTATTCGCGACATATGGCACAAGCTTCAGGGGGCCGATAAAGTTTTCAGGGAATCTTAGGGACAAAGGAGAAGTACGAGAAACAACTGAAGAGACAGAGTGCGAGTGAGGTTTCATAGCTCCCAGGGTGCCTTGGCAAGGGGGATTCTATGAACGCATGGTGGGCACAAGTCAAAAGGTGCATTCAGAAGTCTGTGGCACGGCCAGTGAGTGAGCTTTGATTGAACTGAGGACAGTGTTAAGTTTGAGTAGAGTGCAAGAGTTAATAACAGGCCTCTGACCTACGTACATAACGGTTTGACAGCAGGAAGCTCTCACCCCGCAATCACATGCTGTTGAAGGAGGATTGAGCCCTTTCCCGCATTTTGAGTCCGTCTTCCAAGGGAGCTGGAATTATTATGTGGGCCAGATGGTCCCCCCATCAATGAAGGTACTGCACAGGAGTCACAACAGACTGGTGATAAACATCTGGGACAAATGGAACCAGGGTGGCGCAGGGATTACTGACAACCTTGTGGGAACATTTCTAAAGGGTTTGCCGACCCGAGGCAAATTAGATGATGCTAAGTGAAGGGGACCTGGTGCTAGTAGAATCCGAGGCACACCCAGGCTTACTGGGCCTCTTGGCCTGGTTAGTGTCACTCACACCCAGACAAGGCCTGGTCAGTTGAGAATGGTGAAGGTGAGATGATATGGGGTCGAGGCTATAAGACCATCAACAGGCTTTTTACCTCTCGTGTGGTCACACGGTGGGAACGGAGACATAGAGAGAATTAGACTCAGAGGCTGGACCGAGCTGAGCGGCCGGACGACCATAAAATGGCGCTCAAGTCCAGGCCCACTGGGAGGCCTGCGGGAGGCAGACTTGATCTAGACTTAGAGCCTACCTTCGCCGGCGGGAGGATGTGGAAATTTATTTGGTCCCTAAAGTTCCACAGGACAGATCAGCATGGCCGTTTACGGGATGGCTGAGCGGGATGGGCCTTATACCCCACCCTAGTACAATCTGCATCTCTCTGGTCCTTTTTTTTTTTGGGTTTAGCGTGGCGAATGGATTCTATGGTTGGCATGTTTTTTATTTATAGATTTATTCTTCAGGGTAGGAGTAGGTTGTTTTACTGATTAGTATATTTAAATATTAGGTTACTACAGGCAACAGTAGTGATAATAAATAATGTAGACCCTTAAGACCTTACATAGGTTGTTATATAGGCGAAAATGTAGGCAAAACACTAGGAAGAAGTTAGCTAGGGAGAACTGCAGGCCCTAGCTTGAATTGACGAGGTGCGGGTCTCAATGACAGAATTGCGTCTTGCTTAGACAGACTCCACCTGGTAACACGTATCGTTGATCGCAGTCGGCGGCCCGCCACGTGTTTTCACATTCTGAGACCTGGGTAATCTGGTAGAGGCACTCGATCGTACCGTAGATGTCCTCATCCATATGCCCTATACAGTTCGACAAGACTCCACCTTTTCTCGTAGATTTCTGGCCTGTGTCTTGGGAGATTGTGTGTGAGTGAGTTTACTGTGGGTCCCGGTTGCAAAGGCGGTTGCATGCAAGTAAGTACCAGTGTCTCAGATTGCAGTCTGGAGTAGTGTCTGGAGTCTGCCATAGTTATGCTAGGGGATACATACGCTCTTGGATATAGGAATTTCTGAGGTGCAGGCAGGACACTAATTCGATGAAATATTGCATGAATAAGGCTCCCGGTTGCACGTGGTTTCTGAGGGAAGTCCAAAGGGGCTAAGGCTATGCTTTGAGAAGTAGTAAGATCAGGATATATGTTGCAACACCAATTAAGTTAGTCCATATACATGCATGCAGGCGAGGTTCTTGCGACATCAATATTTGTGATGAATTGCTGTCCTATAAACCACTCCTCACCCCCACTCTCCACCCTTCATCCTCATATCCGACATAGACAGGGATGTCAGCACGCACGTGTCTTCCTTTGCAGATTGACACACGAATTGCTTGACAGTGTCTGCATGCAGACACTGCAAGGCTCCAGGCAGCATTCAACCAAATCTTCAGTGAGGCTGCATGTAGTTTTAAAAATAGGTTAGATAAATGCATGAGTGGGTGTGGGTGGGTGTGAGTTGGACCCGATTAGCTTGTGCTACTAGGTTAGTTGCCGTGTTCCTTCCTTAAGTGGAATGTGACCTGACTTGATTAGGTCGGGACATTGGCTTAAGCCGGTAGGAAACTTGGACCTGCCTCGCATGGACCAGTAGGCCTGCTGCAGTGTTCCATCTTTCTTACCGTTCTTATCTGTTTAGTTTCCAATTGTGATCCTTCAAACTTGTCCCCCAACATGCCACCCACAAGAGTCGCCTAATGCCCAGGTACTACTTACTGCTAGGTGACCACACAGGTATCTGCTTCTGCCAGGTGTATAGTAACTAACACCCAGGTACCTAGTTACTGCTAGGTGAACAGTGACAGCAGGTGTAAGGTAACACGTCCAAAGGAAATAAGTCACTCTGTCTGACTTTTTTGGGTTATCCCAGGTTCTCTACACATATGCTGCTATGTATGATAATTCTATGTAACTGTATTTGTGTATACCTGAATAAACTTACTTACTTACTTACTTACTTACTTCCTTGCCAAGGATCGAGCCCCGGAAGTGAGAGTATTGTCAACAAAACAACAAAATCCAGAGCAAGACAGCGCAGTGCAAGGCAGAGCAGAGCAAGGCAGAGCAGTGCAAGGCATTGCAGAGCAAGGCAGAGACAGTGCAAGGCAGAGCAGAGGAAGGATTGCAGAGCAAGGCAGAGCAGTGCAAGGCAGAGCAGTGCAAGGCATTGCAGAGCAAGGCAGAGCAGTGCAAGGCAGAGCAGTGCAAGGCAGTGCAGAGCAAGGCAGAGCAGTGCAAGGCAGTGCAGATCAAAGCAGTGCAGAGCAAGGCAGAGCATTGCCAGGCAGTGCAGAGCAAGACAGAGCAGTGCAAGGCAGTGCAGAGCAAGGCAGTGCAGAGCAAGGCAGCACAGAGCAAGGCAGAGCAGTGCAAGGCAGTGCAGAGCAAGGCAGTGCAGAGCAAGGCAGTGCAGAGCAAGGCAGTGCAGAGCAAGACAATGCAGAGCAAGGCAGAGCAGTGCAAGGCGTGCAGAGCAAGGAGGAAGCAGTGGAAGGCAGTGCAGATCAAAGCAGTGCAGAGCAAGGCAGAGCATTGCCAGGCAGTGCAGAGCAAGACAGAGCAGTGCAAGGCAGTGCAGAGCAAGGCAGCGCAGAGCAAGGCAGCACAGAGCAAGGCAGAGCAGTGCAAGGCAGTGCAGAGCAAGGCTGTTGCAGAGCAAGCAGTGCAGAGCAAGGCAGTGCAGAGCAAGACAATGCAGAGCAAGGCAGAGCAGTGCAAGGCAGTGCAGAGCAAGGCAGAGCAGTGGAAGGCAGTGCAGATCAAAGCAGTGCAGAGCAAGGCAGAGCATTGCCAGGCTGTGCAGAGCAAGACAGAGCAGTGCAAGGCAGTGCAGAGCCAAGGCAGAGCAGTGCAAAGAAAAGGCAAGTGCAGTGCAAGGCAGAGCAGTGCAAGGCAGTGCAAGAGAAAGGGAGTGCATAGCCAAAGCAGTGCTAGTGCAAGGCTGTGCAGAGCAAGGCAGAGCAATACAAGGAGAACAGTGCAAGGCAGTGCAGAGCACGGCAGTGCCAGAGCATGCAGTTGCAGAGCAAGGCAGTGAGACAATGCAGAGCAGTGCAAGGCAGAGCAGAACCCCCCCCCCCCCCCCCCCCCCCCCCCCCCCCCCCCCCCCCCCCCCCCCCTGAGCAAGGCAGTGCAGAGCAAGCAGTGCAGAGCATAGGCAGTGAGAGCATGCCAGTGCCAGAGCAAGGCTGTGCAAAAGCAAGCATGCAGGCAAGGCAGTGCAGTGCAAGTCAGGTGCAGGCAGGACAGTGCTGAGCAAAGGGACAACAGCAGTGCAAGGGCGTGCGAGCAGGCAGAACAGAGCAAGCCAGTGCAGAGCAAGGCAGAGCAGTGCAAGGCAGTGCAGAGCAAGGCAGTGCAGTGCAAGGCAGTGATAGCAAGGCAGTGCAGAGCAAGGCAGTGCAGTGCAAGGCAGTGCAGAGCAAGGGAGTGCAGAGCAAGGCAGTGCAGTGCAAGGCAGAGCAGTGCAAGGCAGTGCAGAGCAAGGCAGTGCAGTGCAAGGCAGCGCAGAGCAAGGCAGTGCAGTGCAAGGCAGCACAGAGCAAGGCAGTGCAGAGCAAGGCAGTGCAGTGCAAGGCAGTGCAGAGCAAGGCAGTGCAGAGCAATGCAGTGCAGAGCAAGGCAGTGCAGAACAAGGCAGAGCAGTGCAAGGCAGAGCAGAGCAAGGCAGTGCAGAGCAAGGCAGCGCAGACCAAGGCAGTGCAGAGCAAGGCAGTGCAGAGCAAGGCAGTGCAGAGCAAGGCAGTGCAGAGCAAGCCAGTGCAGAGTAAGGCAGTGCAAAGCAAGCCATGCAGAGCAAGGCAGTGCAGTGCAAGGCAGTGCAGAGCAGGACAGTGCAGAGCAAGGCACAGCAGTGCAAGGCAGTGCAGAGCAAGGCAGAATAGAGCAAGCCAGTGCAGAGCAAGGCAGAGCAGTGCAAGGCAGTGCAGAGCAAGGCAGTGCAGTGCAAGGCAGTGATGGCAAGGCAGTGCAGAGCAAGGCAGTGCAGTGCAAGGCAGTGATAGCAAGGCAGTGCAGAGCAAGGCAGTGCAGTGAAAGGCAGTGCAGAGCAAGGCAGTGCAGTGCAAGGCAGCGCAGAGCAAGGCAGTGCAGTGCAAGGCAGCACAGAGCAAGGCAGTGCAGAGCAAGGCAGTGCAGATGCAAAGGCCAGGAGAGTGCAATGCAGTTGCAGTGCAAGGCAGTGCAGTGCAAGGCAGCGCAGAGCAAGGCAGTGCAGTGCAAGGCAGCACAGAGCAAGGCAGTGCAGTGCAAGGCAGTGCAGATCAAGGCAGTGCAGTGCAAGGCAGAGCAGTGCAAGGCAGTGCAGAGCAAGGCAGAGCAGTGCAAGGCAGTGCACAGCAAGGCAGTGCACAGCAAGGCAGTGCACAGCAAGGCAGTGCAGGGCAATGCAGTGCAAGGCAGAGCAAGGGAGTGCAGAGCAAGACAGAGCAGTGCAGAGCAGAGCAAGGCAAATCTGTGAAGAGCAAGGCAGAGCAGTGCAAGGCAGATGAATGCAGAGCAAGGCAGAGCAATGCAAGGCAGAGGAATGCAGAGCAGGGGAGATCAGTGCAGAGCAAGGCAGAGCAGTGCAGAGTATTGGAGAGCGATTCAGAGCAAAACAGAGCAGTGCAGAGCAAGGCAGAACAGTGCAGAGCAAGGCAGAGCAGTGCAGAGCAAGGCAGAGCAATGCAAGGCAGAGCAATGCAGAGCAGGGGAGATCAGTGCAGAGAAGGCCAGAACAAGGCAAAGCAATGCAGAGCGGTTCAGAGCAAGACAGAGCAGTGCAGAGCGGTTCATAGCAAGGCAGAGCAGTGCAGAGCAAGGCAGAGCAGTGAAGAGCGGTTCAGAACAAGGCAGAGCAGTGCAGAGCAAGGCAGAGCAGTGCAAAACAGCGCAGACCAAGACAGAGCAGTGCAGAGCAAGGCAGAGCAGTGCAGAGCGGTGGAGCAAGGCAGGCAATGCCAGAGAAGCGACAGGCAGTGCAGAAGCGGCTCGAGCAAGGCTGAGCAGTGCAGAGCAAGGCAGAGCAGTGCAGAGCGGTTGGGAGCAAGGCAGAGCAATGCAGAGCACGGCAGAGCAGTGCAGAGCGGCTCCGAGCAAGGCTGAGCAGTGCAGAGCAAGGCAGAGCAGTGCAGCGCAAGGCAGAGCGGTGCAGAGCTAGGCAGAACAGTGCAGAGCAAGGCAGAGCAGTGCAGAGAGGTTCAGAGCAAGGCATAGCCAATGCAGAGCTTGACAGAGCAGTGCAGAGCAAGGAACAGAGCTGTTGCAGAGCTATTCAGAGAAGGGCAGTGCAGTGCAGAGCTGTTTGAGCTAGGCTTAGCAGTGCAGTCGAAGACAGAGCTGTGCAGAGCAAGGCAGGCAGTGACAGAAGCTGTTCAGAGCAAGGTCATAGCAGTTGCGTGCTGTTCAGAGCAAAAGGCAGAGAGATGCAGGAGCTGTCTGAGCAAGGGCATAGTGCAGAGCAAGACAGAGCAGTGCAGAGCTGTTCCGAGCAAGGCATAGCAGTGCAGAGCTGTTCAGAGCAAGGCATAGCAGTGCAGGGCAAGGCAGAGCAGTGCAGAGCAAGATAGAGCAGTGCAGAGCAAGGCAGAGCAGTGCAGAGCTGTTCAGAGCAAGGCAGAGCAGTGCAGAGCTGTTCAGAGCAAGGCAGAGCAGTGCAGAGCTGTTCATAGCAAGGCATAGCAGTGCAGAGCAAGACACAGCAGTGCATAGCTGTTCAGAGCAAGGCAGAGCAGTGCAGAGTTGTTTGGAGCAAGGCAGAGCAGTGCAGAGCTGTTCAGAGCAAGGCAGAGCAGTGCAGAGCAAGGCTGAACAAGGTAAAGCAACACAGAAAAGTGCAGTGCAAAGCAGAGCAAGGCAGAGCAGTGCAGAGCAAGGCTGAGCAAGGCAGGCCAGGACAGTGCAAAACAAAACAGAGCAGTGCAAAGTAAGGTAGAGCACGCCAGAACTAGGAGCAACTTAGAGCAGTGCGAAATGCAGAGCAACGCAGAACAAGATAGAGCAGAGCAGGCGCAGTGTAGGGCAAGCTATATCATAGTGCAGGATAGGCCAGAGCAGGTAGGGCAGGGCAGGGCAGGGCAGACCAGGGTAGGCAGGGCTGTACAGGACAGACCAGGTAAGCAGGGCAGGGCATTTATAAATACCCCGGGCTGGGCAGACCAGGGTAGGCAGGACAGGTCAAGAGCAGACTGGGCAGGCATGGGCAGTGCAGGAATAGACCAAGGCAGCAGGGCGTACAATCCAGAGAGAAGGCTGGACAGGCCCAGAGTATGACAGCGCAGGACAGGCTGGGAAAAAGAAGGGCTTTACAGGCCAATGTAGTTAGGCAGGACAGGACCAGTGCAGGACAGGCTAGTGCTGTTAGTTTATAGGACAGGGATAAAAAAAACAGGTAGGGCAGGCCAGAGGCAGGAGGGCAGGATCAGACCAAGCAGAGGCAGGGACGGACAGGCCAGAGAAAGTAAGGCAGGGAGGCAGTAAAGACAACGAACGAGCAAGGCAGGACAAAGGCAGGTCAGAGCAGAAAGGGGAGGAGAAGCCAGAGTAGGACAGGCCTGAGCAGACAGAGCAGGGTAGGCAGGCAAGCAGGGAGGCAAGGCAGGCAAGGCAGGGAGCTGGCTTGGCAGGCAGAGCGGATAGGCAGGCAGGCAGGGCAGGCGGGCAAGGCAGGCAGGGAAGGGCAGGCAGCACCCGCAGGCAGCAGGCAGCAAGGCAGGGATAGCATGGCATGGCAGGCAGTGCAGTGTAGGCAAGGCAGGCAGGGCAGGCAGGCAGGCAGGCTGGGAGAGCAGGGCATGGAGGCAGAGCAGGTATGCAGGTGGGCAGGGAGCCAGCAGGGCATGGCAGGCAAGTGCAGGGCATCATATGGCCAGATTAATAAATAATGGACAACTTATACTTACAGTGGTGTTGTAGAGTGTTGTGTTGTGAGGCACTATCAGATACCAACTATGTCTGATACGAGTCCACGCTAACACCCTAGATGTACCCTCCCTGCCGTCTTCCCCCAACACCCTCAGATGTCCTCTCCCTGCCGTACTTCCCCCCACACCCAAAAGATGTCCCCTCCCTCCCGTCCAACCCCCTCACCTCAGATGTCCCCTCCCCCCCCCCCACCCAACCCCCCCTCCCTCCCTCTGCCGTCCTACCCCCACACCATCCCTATATACCATCCCTGCCGTCCTTCCCCCACACCTCAGATGTACCTTCCTGCCTCTAGCCCCACCACCCGCCTTTATACCATCCCTGCGTCCTTCCCCAACCCTCAGTTGTACCCTCCCTGCCGTCCTTCCCCTCAATTCAGATGTCCCCTCCTTGCGTCCTTCCCCACACCCTCGATGTCCCTTCTGCCGACCTTCCCCACACACTAAGTGTATCCTCCTGCCGTCCTACCCACACCCTCCTATATACCTCCTGACGTCCTTTCCCCCACACCCTCCGATGTCCCCTCCGCGTCCTTCCCCCAAACCCTCAGAATGTACCCTCCTGCCGTCCTACCCCCACACCCTCCTAAATACCCTCTCCCTGCCGTCCTTCACCAACACCCTCCTACATACCCTCCCTGCCGTCCTACCCCCACACCCTCAGTTGTACCCTCCCAGACTTCCTACCCCCACACCTCTGATTGCTACCCCTCCCTGCCTTCTACCCACACTCTCCTATATACCTCCCTGCCGTCCTACCTGGGTTTACCTGGAGAGAGTTCTGGGGGTCAAACGCCCCGCGGCCCGGTCTGTTGACCAGGCTCATGGTGGATCAGAGCTGATCAACCAGGCTGTTATGCTGAGCTGCACGCAATCCAACGAACGAGCCACAGCCGGCTGATCAGGAACGACTTTTGGTCCTTGTCCAGTGCCTGCTTGACAAGATGTACCCTCCCTGCCGTCCTACCCCACACCCTCAGATGTACCCTCCCTGCATTCCTACCCCCCACACCTCAGATGTACCATCCTGCCAGTCCTTTCCCACACCCTCCTATATTACCCTCCCTGCCGTCTACCCCCTCACCTCAGATGATTATACCCTCCCTGCCGGTCCTACCACACACCCTCCTAGCCCCTGCCTGCCGTTTCCAACCCACACCCTCAGATTACTTCCTTGCGTTCTACCCTCACACCCTCCTATTACCTCCCTGCCGTCTACTCCAAACTCCCTCTATATACCTCCTTGCCATCCTACCCAACTCCCTCAGATGTACACTCCCTGCCGTCCTACCCCCAAACCCTCAGATGTACCTCCCTGCCTTCCTACTAGCACTCAATGCCCCCTACCCTACACCCACCCCCATCCCCTGCCTTCTACCATCCACCACCACACCTTCCTCCATCCCCTGCCTTCCTTCCATCCACTCTTACACCCTCCCTCCATCCCTGCCGTGCCTACCATCCACCACCACACCTCCTCCAATCCCCTGCCTTCCTACCACCCACACCACACCCCTCCTCATCCCTGCCTTCCTACCATCCACCTTCACTCCCTCCTCCATTCCCTGCCTTTTCCATCCACCTTCACACCTCTCATCCCCTGCATTCCTACCATCCACCTTCACACCCTCCTCCTCCTGCCTTCCTACCATCCACCTTACACCATCCTCCATCCCCTGCTTCCTACCATCCACCTTAACACCCTCCTCCATCCCTGCCGTCTACCATCCACCTTCACACCAATCCTCCTTCACCCTGCTTTCCTACCATCCTCCTTCACACCTTCCTCCATCCCTGCTTACTACCATCAACCCTCACAACCACTCCTCCATCCCATGCCTTCCTACCATCCACCCTCACACCTCCTCCATCCCCTGCTTCCTTCCCATCCACACACACACCTCCTGCCTTTCCCAGGATGTGACCCACACCAATCCACTAACACCAGGATGTGACCACACCAGTCTCTAACACACCAGGTTGTAACCACAACCAGTCCACTAACACCAGGATGTAAACCCACCCACAGTCACTAACACCGGGATGTGACCCTCACCAGTCTCTTACACCCAGGATGTGACCCACACCAGTCCACAACACCCAGGTTGTGGGACCACACCAGTCCACTAACACTCAGGATGTGCCCACACAGTTCCACTAAACACCCAGGATGTGTGGTATTTTATTTTGGTCCCTAAAGTTCCACAGGGACAGTTCAGCATGGCCGTAACGGATGGCTGAGCTGGATGGCCTTATACCCACCCTAAACATGAAAGCATTGTCTCGGGGGGCGATGGATTCTTGGTAGGCATGTATTTAATTTATAGATTTATTCTTCAGGGAGGAGTAGTGTAGTTTTTTCTGTTAGTAGATTATAGTAGGTTACTAAGGCAACTGTAGATAATAATAATTGTGACCTAAGGGACCTTAAATTGTAGTATAGCGAAAATTTAGGCAATTACTAGGATAAGTTAGCTAGGGAGAACTGGCAGCCCCCCCCCCCCCCCCTAGTTGAATGACGAGGACGGGTCACAAAGACAGAAGAGCGTCTTGCTTAAGACGACACCACTGGTCAACACGTGCCGTGATCAGCAGACGGCGGCCCCCATGTTGTCTTACATCTGAGACCTGGGGAAATCTGGTTTGAGGCACCTCGATGTACCGTAGTGTCCTCCTCCGTCTGGCCATACAGTAAGACAAGACCTCCACCTTTGTCTCGTAGTTTTCTGGCCTGTTGTTGGGGAGATTGTGTAGTGAGTGTGTTTACTGTGGGCCCTGGTTGCACTGGCGGTGCATGCCCAGTAAGTACCAGTGTCTCTGGGCAGTCTGGAAGCTAGTGTCTGAGTCTGCTATAGTTTTTACTAGGGGATACATTTTGATTTTATTTTTCTGAAAACCCCTCTTGGGTTGAGATGGAATTTTTCTGTGTGCAAGGCAGGACACTAATTACGATTGAATATTGCAGGAATTAATGCTCCCGGTCTGCACGTGGTTTCTGAGGATGCCAAAGGGGACTATGGCTAAGCTAGAGAAGTGAGATCAGGAAATATGCTGCCAACACAAGTAAGTTAGGTCCTTTAAAACATACATGCAGGCGAGGTTTTTTGCAACATCAATCTTTTGTGAAAATCTGTCCTATATACCACTTGTGGGCTGAGGTACCCACTCCAGAGCTCGGTGTCAAAACAGAGGTTTGCCAGGGTAGGCGGACTCCACTGGAGGCAGTCCACACAAAAATTTTCACAAAAGTGTCTTCGAAAATCCGTGATGTGGAATAGCTTGTTAAGCTATACATGCGAGGCACATTAGGAAACAGTCGTTATCAGAGTTAGGATTTAGTTGCCTAGGCCCAATGTTACCAGTGGCTTTGCCAAGCTGACTATACAAGAAGTTGTTTTTTGCAGTAATTTACAGGGCAGGCTGGTAGGCTAGAGAAGCTGTGAATTTAATTATTTACAGTGATTACAAGTAATCCAGAGTAGGAGACTGGTTGGTATTACTTACAGTGGATTTGCAGGTAGCACAGTTAGCTTGGCTGGTGCAATATTTACAAAGTTATAGTACCTAGGACAGATTTAACCTAGTTATTATTTACAGGGGAGTTTTTAAACAGGTTTAAGTTTATAGCAAACTTGTTTAAGGTTAGATTTACTTATCACCATCCATGCCTAGACTGAGTAGCTGGGCACAGCTAGGCCAAGCTGTTTACCCATACATGTTTTTATTTATGTTTCACAAGTTGTATTGTTGATTTTACTTGTGTTAACAAGTGATTTAATTTGTATATTGCACTTTTATTGTGTGATTTTCATTGTCTTTATTCATGTTATTGTGGGGATTTGTGAATTGTACCTGAGACTAGGTTAATCCTGTAATTATTTTACTGGCATTGTACAGAAAGTGCTAGGTTAAGCTTTACATCGTTAACATTTCAAATTGGGATTTGAGAGCTAACAGTGTACATTTTTGATCAGGAGTAGAGTCAATAATATAAAGGGGTTGTCAAGCTTGTTGAGAAGCTTGAGAATCGTTCATTCTTGCCTAATACCGTTCGTGCTGTGGGTGGGCTAATTGAAGTACAAATTAGTTACTGTGTTTCTTAACTAAACCGCAACTATGTAGGTGAAGAAGCTGTACAGGCTGTCCAGATCTAATCAATTAAGGGTCTATGGGAGCCTATAAGGGGCGCCTGAGCAAAGCATGTGAGGAGTGTCGTTACGGTCAGGCAAGACAGACGTTAGACTGGAGGATAACTAGTGAGTTGCCTGAAAACCTTTGGAGCAAAGACTGAGGCCTTTGAGTGATCATTCATCCTTTATGAGACAGAGGACTATACTACAGGTGAGTCTGATTATACAGTGAAGTAGCACGGAAAGACTATGACGAACGAAGGGCAGAGGGTAAATCAGAGTGAGACTTGCAGGCAGTTAATAAAGGACTTTGTAGGCCGGTACAGCAGGGGCTGTATAATGTATCAAGAGAAATGAACAACAGCACGCCTGTTAATGTGATGCCAGATTGCCCAGTTGAATTTACAACGTTGGACGGAACTTAACAGAGTACATTGCCTTTTGGGGATCAGTTTAAAGCCCAGATAGATGACAGAGTTGATTTGTCAGATTGCCGTCAAGTTTACATATTTACGTTTCACAGTCAAGGGTAAAGCCTTGGACTTGGTCCGGCTTACCAAACCACCGGACACCATTACCAACATGCAAAGACAATTAAAGGAAACGTTTGGCAACACTGAGGATGATAAAGGTAGCTATACTGTATCGGTTGTGGATCTAGAGGCTTGTCGCCATGACTGTCAGAGGTTAGTGAAGTTCCGAAGCGAATTTATGAGTTTGACGACCTAGTCCTTAAAAGATTTACATGATTGGGAAGTCAGAATGTTCATCAGTCAGGTGATTTCAGAGAACTGGCTGGCAAGACAGTGCATGAGTTGCACTTAAAATATCGGACGAACCGGTTCACAATAAAACTGATCATTAAGGGGTTGGGAGATCCGTGTCTCTACGAGCATAGGTCGGGGGGAGAAATTGCCGACCAAGGTGGAATATATCAACCCCTCCAGTACTCGAGAGATAAAGATTAACCACCTCCTACTAGGGTTGCTCTTTTATTGCCCAGGACAAGTCTCCACCCCCAGAGCCAAGGGAGAAGTCATTCAAGCGGCCAGTAAGTGACGTTGCGTGTTTTGTGAAGAAGACATGCTAGTTCAGGGTGCGTTTCAAGCTTCACCTCCTATAACCAAAGGGTTCAAGACTAAATGGGAGTTGAGACTTTGTTTTCAATGTTTGTGCGCGAACATTTTGCCAGGGACTGTAATGCACAACTCCAGTGTGTCGGGGCTGCTGGAAGGGTAAGCACACAGTGCACTGTGTCCTAATGACGCCAGATTAGCACAAGTTAAGGAGTAGCAAACGCGAGAAAGGGGCAGAAGAGCAAGAAACAAGTCTGAAGTAGTTGGATGAGTTGTGGCGTAGTACGCACCGAGGATTTGTTCTGGTGAGTAGTTTCAAGGTTCTCGGTGCCTTGCCTCCATAATGGGCTGTGGTTGCGAATAATAGGAAGAAGTCTGAAAATGTCCCGTTTGTTCTTCGACAGTGTGGCCTCAGAGATCCTATAGTGGAGAGTCTAGCAACTAGATGAAGCTGGCGGACCGTTGTTAAAGTTGGACATTGAAGGTGGAAGGGTTTGGTGGGGAAGTTCCCACGCAGGTCTTATCCAGTATGTGCATGTGACGGTTCAGGTTTGCCAGGCTCGACGGAAATTTCAGCCTTGATAGTGAGGGCTGCCCAATATTCATTGACACTAAGGGACTGGCTGCAGCAGTCAAACGTTTGAGGCAGTTGGGTGTGAAGCTAGCGGGACTCAGACATGTACAGACAACGTTTGTAATGTAGGAATCTTGGTAGGGGGGGATTACATAGACGAGTCGTGTCTACGAGAAGGTTATCAAGGAGGGGGTTGGACTGTACAGAATCCAGAAGGGTTACATTCGTAGGAGGCAGAGTACCAGCTCACTTCTCTGTGACCCGGGATAAGGTCGGGTTTGGTTATTACAGCAACTGAGGCTGTACTGGAGATGCGTTGGTGTGCATCGAGGGTCTGTCAGAGACGCAAGTGGCATTATCCGACAGTGAGCCGGTCCATAAAACTATGGGACATGGATGTAGTAGGGATTAAGGTGGACCAGCCGCCCCGAAACACGAAGAGACGTATCAGAGATTACTTGAACCATGGGCATTCAGGGACGGACAGTATTGGGTGCGACTCCCATGGAAACCGGGACACCCAACGCTGCCCACTAATTTTCAGAAGGCACGGGGTCAGTTGTAATTCATTGGTGAACAGCCTGACAGAAGGGTCTGGTGGGGGGAAATATGATGATTTATTAAGGAAACAGCTGGCCCTTGGTTCATTGAGAAAGTGCCCAATGCCAGCCCTGGGAAAAACACCCATTATCTTCACACTTGGCAGTAACAAGGAGGTCGGTAACCACTACCATCAGAGTAGTCTTCATCTGCAGCTCGCAGGCGAAGTCCCGAGATCCATCGTGAACGACTGTCTGCTCACAGGGCCCTCCTGACGCAGAAATTAGCAGATGTGTTGTCCCCCCCCCCCCCCCACCCCCCCCCCCCCCCCCCCCCCCCCCCCCCCCCCCCCCCCCCCCCCCCCGATTCGGACAGAACAGTACGCTTTTGCGGCAGACATTAGCAAAGCCTTCACCTTCTATGGGTTGCAGCCACAAGACAGGGACTACACTGCGTTCTTGTGGTTGGCTAACAGGGAGGTGCCCAAGTCAAGGTTTGATTCCTTACAGATTCAGGGCCAGTGTTTGTTTGGTGCCACTAGTTCACCATTTTATTTCAGGCTTCCATAGACTACACCTTGTGAACGTAACAGCCCGCTTAATGGATTACTGATGGACCCTATTTTATGTAGACAAACATGCAAGGTACCACCTCAGATGAAAGGCTGTCTGATGGGTACATTACCGAGAGTCTAATCAGGAGATGCTTTCAGCTAAACATGCCATTGGTGAGAATGTGTGACAGAACATCCATTGTGGCGGGGCACGGTGGATACATGACTTTGCTGGCTATCAGTACCTGAGGTCAACATCGGTGTTAGGGCACTGGAGTGAAATCGAAGAAGGCGACAGACTTAGGCTAAAGAGGAAAAACTGATTGGGGAAGGGAATCTGACCAGGGAGGTTTTTGCTGAGCATCAGTACGCAGACTTGCCTTCGATTCTTTGGGTTTGTTGACACCCATCCACCATTCGAGGGAGATGCTAGTCGCAACAGACTGGGAGCTGAAACCTAGGTTGGACAACCGCGTCACTGCTGTTAACAGTCTGCCAGGAGTGGGGATCTGGTTAGCAAAGATCCTAGCGGAATTGCATGATGATTCACATTCCCAGGTCCATTGGGTGCACCGGGGGGATTAGGACTTGAACGTCTTCTGATGATTGCCTCCTCCAGGGCCTATGGGAGCAGTAGCGTATTTGGTAGCCGGGGACCAAGTCAATCTGGTTCACCAGTCGTGCGCGGGTGACACCCTGAAGGATTGCTCAGATCCCAATGTAGAGCTCACGGCGAGTTGCTGGGGGCAAGTATGGGTTAGTACATAGAGGAGGTGTTGAGTAATTGAGGGTGAAGACACACCTATGTATGGACAGACTCGGAGGTGGCCTTTACAGTGGGTCAGAGACGACATGTCTAAGCTCCACTATGGCTGGAAATCGGTGGTAAAGGAGATACGGGAACTGCAGATATAAACGTCAACAATTTCTGTATGTGCTACAGTCCAAACCCAGTGACGACCTGATAAGCGAGGGGTGAACACAAAAAGCTGAGTAAAAGCGAGATTTGTTCAATGGCCAGACTGTTACCGGTCAAGGGATTGATGGCCAGAGCAGGAAATTCGTGGAGAGACAAACCAAGGCAGCATAGTAACACTTTGCGGGGGACCCGACACTGATTATTTGACCCCAGGGCGCTAATCTCTTGGAGGAAATTATAGGAGTCACGGAAATGGTATTTCAATTTGTGAGAAAAGCTGCATGACAAGGTAAGCTCAGGTCGACAGTTGTCTCTCTTGGGTCCCAGAGTTTATTGGATAAGGCCAGTACCAAAGGGAGAGGTTTCCAGGAGTGTGGAAGTACTTTGCAATCCAGGCAGCAGGTTTATGGCGTCAGGACACGTGACCAACACGGACACGACTCAGGAACAGTAATATTGGTTCACTCATTGGGATGGTTCCTAGATCTTGGGCGCTAATAAGATGCAAGGAAGAATACAAAACCTCTGAGCTAGCTTGGGGCCAAACTCCCGTGCTACTGGAAAGGAGGGAGGGGCGACAGAGCTATGTGATACAACGTATGCCTTCAGAGGACATTACATGGGGGTTTGGAGATTGCCCTCACCTGCCTACGTTCAGAATTACTGCGGTTACTGAAGGGTCGAGTGCCGTCAAAGGGTGCTAAAGTGTTGCATGGTCTGCGGCAGTTCGATGGGAGGATCCTTGTCATACCAGTGGTCCACACCGCTGCCTCAGGAGAGGTACATAGTGACAGGCCCGTTGTGACTGGTGGGAATAGACTATTTACTGGGCTCTACACATTGAAGAACCCAGGAGACGATAGTGGGTGGGCCCCTCAGAAAAGTATATGCCTGCCTGTTTACTTGTTAGAGATATACTACTCGAGATGTGTATTTGAGTTGGAGAAGATATGCATCAGAGACTTTCGGTGAGCAGTTCAGGAGGTTTACAGCCAGATTCTCGTGCCCGCGTTGCTTGATTATTCGCGACATATGGCACAAGCTTCAGGGGGCCGATAAAGTTTTCAGGGAATCTTAGGGACAAAGGAGAAGTACGAGAAACAACTGAAGAGACAGAGTGCGAGTGAGGTTTCATAGCTCCCAGGGTGCCTTGGCAAGGGGGATTCTATGAACGCATGGTGGGCACAAGTCAAAAGGTGCATTCAGAAGTCTGTGGCACGGCCAGTGAGTGAGCTTTGATTGAACTGAGGACAGTGTTAAGTTTGAGTAGAGTGCAAGAGTTAATAACAGGCCTCTGACCTACGTACATAACGGTTTGACAGCAGGAAGCTCTCACCCCGCAATCACATGCTGTTGAAGGAGGATTGAGCCCTTTCCCGCATTTTGAGTCCGTCTTCCAAGGGAGCTGGAATTATTATGTGGGCCAGATGGTCCCCCCATCAATGAAGGTACTGCACAGGAGTCACAACAGACTGGTGATAAACATCTGGGACAAATGGAACCAGGGTGGCGCAGGGATTACTGACAACCTTGTGGGAACATTTCTAAAGGGTTTGCCGACCCGAGGCAAATTAGATGATGCTAAGTGAAGGGGACCTGGTGCTAGTAGAATCCGAGGCACACCCAGGCTTACTGGGCCTCTTGGCCTGGTTAGTGTCACTCACACCCAGACAAGGCCTGGTCAGTTGAGAATGGTGAAGGTGAGATGATATGGGGTCGAGGCTATAAGACCATCAACAGGCTTTTTACCTCTCGTGTGGTCACACGGTGGGAACGGAGACATAGAGAGAATTAGACTCAGAGGCTGGACCGAGCTGAGCGGCCGGACGACCATAAAATGGCGCTCAAGTCCAGGCCCACTGGGAGGCCTGCGGGAGGCAGACTTGATCTAGACTTAGAGCCTACCTTCGCCGGCGGGAGGATGTGGAAATTTATTTGGTCCCTAAAGTTCCACAGGACAGATCAGCATGGCCGTTTACGGGATGGCTGAGCGGGATGGGCCTTATACCCCACCCTAGTACAATCTGCATCTCTCTGGTCCTTTTTTTTTTTGGGTTTAGCGTGGCGAATGGATTCTATGGTTGGCATGTTTTTTATTTATAGATTTATTCTTCAGGGTAGGAGTAGGTTGTTTTACTGATTAGTATATTTAAATATTAGGTTACTACAGGCAACAGTAGTGATAATAAATAATGTAGACCCTTAAGACCTTACATAGGTTGTTATATAGGCGAAAATGTAGGCAAAACACTAGGAAGAAGTTAGCTAGGGAGAACTGCAGGCCCTAGCTTGAATTGACGAGGTGCGGGTCTCAATGACAGAATTGCGTCTTGCTTAGACAGACTCCACCTGGTAACACGTATCGTTGATCGCAGTCGGGGGCCCCCCAAGTGTCTTCACTTTTCTGGACCTGGGAAAAATCTGGTAGAGGCACTCGTTTGTACGTAGATGTCCTCTCCTTCAGGCCCATCCCGTACGCCCAAAAACCCCACCTTTATCTCGTAGTTTTCGGCCCAGTGTTTTGGGAGATTGGGGAGTGAGTGAGTTTATTTTGGGCCCGGTTCAAACAGGCGGGGCATGCCCAGTAAGTCCATTGTCCCCAGAGCAGTCTGGAAGTTTTTGGTGTGGGGAGTCTGCTAGTTATGCTAGGGTTTTAATACGCTCTTGGTTAAGGAATTTCTGGGGTGCAGGCAGGGACCTAATTACGATTAAATTATTGCGGAAATTAAGGCTCCCGGTTGACGGGGTTTTTTGGGGGGAAAGGGCCCAAAAGGGGGTAAGGCTAAGTTTGGGGAAGTGAAGACGGATATATGCTGCAAACCAATTAAGTTGCCCCTTTATACGGCATGCAGGCGGGGGTTTTCTTGAAACATTCTTTTTGAAAATCTGTCCTATAAAACCACTCTCCCCCACTTCCCCACCTCACCTCATATCCGACTAGCAAGGTTTTGTCGGGGAAAAGCCCCGTGTCTTCCTTTGCAGATGAAAACCCAAATTGCAGGACAGTTCCCCATTCCCAGCACTGCAAGGCTAAGGAAAGGGACATCAACCAAATCTTTCAGTGGGCTGCAGAAAACAATTTTGAATTTCAACGATGAGAAATTTAAATTTACCCCGATTGGTAAACATGGGGAAAATTTAAAAATCTTCTTAAGAGTAAAAAAACCAAATTTGGCCACAAAATAGAGCGAAAAACCCAAGTCAAAGACCGGGGGGGAGGATTATTGGGGGGATTCACCTTAAAAGGGCCCCAATAACTTTGGTATCAACGCTTTTCTGCTAAAAAAATGACAGGATGGAAAATGAAAAACCTTAAAAAATTTGGGGGGCCCAAAGGCCCATGGGGAAAATCTTCAGGTCACTTGTTTATCTAGGTGGAATATTGCTGCACTCTAACAACCTTTCAAGGGTTGGTGAAATTGCCGACCATAAAGTACAGAGAAATTTCACGGGGGCGCATTAAAAGAATAAAACACCTCAATTACTGGGAGGCTTGAGGTTTCTAAACCCCGTATTCCCGGGGAAAGCCCGGGGGTGAGGATACTGATTATATCCCCCTGGGGAAAATTTTGAGGGACTAGTACGGGAAAAAAAAAAAAAAAAAAAAAAAAAAAACTTGGGACACGAAAAATCCCCCCTAGAAAAACATTAAAGAAATTGGACCACACAAAATTTTCAGGGGGAGGGAATGCAAATTGAACCCCCAAAAATAAGGGGGGTTTCCCGGGGCCCGGAGTTCAAACTGGGCCCCCCAAACACCAAATTAAAGGGGGCCCGGGCCCGGGGCCCTCTTTTTGGTGGGACCGGACAACACCTTGGGGCAGGCCTGATCCCCCGGGCTGGGGGGCCCCGGGGGCGTTTACCCCCCAAACCCTGGTTGGAATTTTTTCCCTAGGCCCCGGGTTTTTTGGCCCCAACCGGGCCCGGGCCCCCGGTTGGAAATTTGGTTGGACCTAAAAAAAAAAATTTTTACCAGAAAAAACCCCCACGGCGCGCAAATGGAGATAAAACACCTCAATTACTGGGAACGCTTGAGGTTCCTAAACCCGTATTCCCCGGAAAGCAGGGGGGAGAGGGTAAAGGGTTATATTACACCGGGAAAAACCCAGAGGGCTAGTCCCCAAAAATGCACAGAAAATCAATCAAATACGAAAGCAAAAAAAAATTGGAAAACGATGCAAAAATCCCCAGATGAAAAGAAAGGGGGGTCATAACAGTTTGGGACCACAAAAGTGTCAGGGGCCCCCAGGGTGTTCCCCTGCCTCCCCGCATTAATTTAAGGGGGGGTTTCCAACAGACCCTGGCAGTCTTCAAGCGGCATGGGGCAAGGACCCAAAGTGGTTTCCCGACCCGCCCGGGCTTTTGGCTCGTACGTTGGTTTTTCCCTTTTCAGCCCGCAGCAACGCCCGGTTGGGTCGGCTCTGGTTTCCCCCAAAGGGGGCCGGGGCCCCAACCCGGGCCCCGGGGGCGTTTACCCCCCGGGAAAAATTCTCCCCCGGTAAATCCGGTAAACAGTCCACTAACAACCCCGGAAGGGACCCCCACCGTTTCCCCTAACCCCAGGATGTGAACCCCCACCAGCAACCCAAACCCCCCGGATGTGCCCCCCACCAGGGCCATAACACCCCGGATGTGATAAAACCAGTCTTCTAAAACCAAAACCCAGGAATTTACCCACACGAGTCCCCTAAACCCCGGTTTCCCATTAAATTTCTTTACAAATTTAACATAGGAAAAACAGGTTTAAAGGAAAAAACGCCAATGTTTCTACCCCTCGCGGGGGCTCGACCCCCAAAACCCCCAGGGAGTGAAGCAAGTTTAGAGTTACTTTTTTTCCATTTTGGGGCCCTTTTCTCGATTTTAAAAGAGAAAAAAGTAGATGGAAAAAAGGGCACTTCCCGGGGGCACTCCAACAACTACAGTTTGAGGACTTAGGACACTTCCCTGTGGCCTCCAAAACTTCAGTTGAAGGGCCCAGGGGCATTCCTTTTGGCCCCTCCCCAAAAAATACAGTAGGGGGACCTAGGCCCTTCCTTGTGGCACTCCAAAAAACTACAGTTTGAGGAAATAGGACACTTCCCTTTTTGGGACTCCAACAACTACGTTTTGAGGACCTAGGACACTTTTCCCCGTGGCCCCTCCAACTGGAGTAGAGGACCTAGGCACTTCCCTGTGGCAAATCCAACAAAATTTAGTAAAAGGGCCCCAGGAATTCCCTGTTTGGACTCCAACAATTCAGTAGGGGGGCCTAGGACATTCCCTTTTGGCACTCCCGCAAAAAGCAGTAGGGAACCTAGGGGCAAATTCCCCGTGGCACCCCCAAAACCCTTCCCCCAAAGGATAGGACACTTCCCTTTTGGCACTCCCAAAAAACCTTTAGTAGAGGCCCCAGGGGAAATTTCCCTTTGGGACTTTCCCCCCAATACAGTATAGGACCCAGGGGCGCTTCCCTGGGGCACTCCAAAAATACAGTAGAGGACCCAGGACCCTTTCCTGTGGCCCCTCCAAAAAAACTTTAGTAGGGAAACCCAGGAACTTCCCCGTGGGCACTCCAACAATTACAGTAGAGGGAAACCCAGGGAAATTCCCCCCGGCACTCCAAAAATTACAGTAGAGGACTAGGACACTTCCCTTTTGGCCCCCAAAAAAAATACAGTAGATTACCTAGGTCACTTTCCCCGTGGCACTCCCAACCCCTTTCCCGGGCACTCCAAAAAATTACCCGTGAGGATAGGACACTTCCCTTTTCTCTTTAACAACTTCAGTGGGGGACCTAGGACACTTTTCCCGGGGGCATCCAAAAAAACTTTTTGTGGCACTCCAACAATTTAAAATGAGGACTTGGGCACTTCCTGTGGGGACCCCAAAAACTACGTAGGGACTTAGGACCTTCCCCCGTGGCACTCCAAAAAATACAGTAGGGACCCAGGACACTTCCCTGGGGCACTCCCAAAAATTCAGTAGAGGAATGGACACTTCCCTTTTGGCACTCCAACAAAATTCCGTAGAGGACCCAGGGGAAATTCCTTTGTGGCACCCAAAAAACTACAGTAGAGGGGCCTAGGGGGAAATTCCCTTTTGGGGGCCCCCAAACAACTACGTAGAGGACCTAGGACACTTCCCGGGGGCACTCCGCAACCCCGCGGGAGAGGGCCTTTGGGCACTTTCCCCGTGGCCCCTCAAAAACTCTAAAGGACCTAGGGGCACTTCCCTGTGACACTCCCCAAAAATTCAGTAGAGGACCAAGGGGAAATTCCCTCCTTTTTTCCCCCAGCAATTTCAGTAGAGGACCCAGGGGGCACTTCCCCGTGGCACTCCAACAACTTCCCGTAAAGGACCTAGGACACTTTCCCCGTGGCCCCAAAAAAACTTCAGTTTGAGGGACCTAGGACACTTCCCTGTGGCACTCCAACAATTACAGTAGGGGACCAAAGGCCCTTCCCCCGTGGCACTCCAACCCAAATTTTCAGTAGGGACCTAGGACACTCCCCGTGGCACCCAACAACTAACCAAAATAGATTTTTTAGGGGGGCACTTCCCAGTGGCCTTCCCAACACTTCCCCGCGGCACTCCAAAATTACAGTAGGGCCCCAGGGCACTTCCCCGTGGCACCCCAACAAAATACCGTAGAGGACCTAGGCCCCTTCCTTTGGCACTCCCAAAAATTCTTGTTGGGACTCCAACAATTACAGTTTGAGGACCTAGGACACTTCCCCGTTTGGGACTCCAAAAAAACTTCATTTGAGGACCCAGGGCACCCTTCCCCTTTTTGGCACTCCAACATTTTTTGGGCCTTTCCAAAAAAGCTACAGTTGAGGACCTGGGGCACTTCCCCGTGCCCCTCCCAAAACTTCTTGTGGCACTCCCCCCCAATTACGTTGAGGACCTAGGACACTTCCCTGTGGAAATCCCAAAACTACGTAGAGGACCTAGGACATTCCCGGGGGACACTTTAAAACTTCCCGTGGGCCCCTCCAACAAACTACAGTAGAGGACCTAGGGACACTTCCCTGTGGCACTCCAACAATTACAGTAGGGGACCCAAAGGGCTTTCCCTGTGGCACCCTACAAAAATTTTAGCTATAAGCTTTGGGTGATGACATTTTGATCCCCTAAAACAGGGATAAGAAGATGAATACCATTTTTAATGAAGTTTTAAGCAATTTTTAAGGGCCCAGGCCTCATAATATCTTCCCTAAAACAAAGATATTAACAGCAAACGACCCTCCCCCCCCCCATTTCTTGAAAGGGGGAAAAAATTAGCTAAAAATTTAAAAATTTGGGTATCTTGGTGTGTTGCACCCTTTAACAAATTACTATACCCCAAAAATAAATTAAGGGAAAAACCCAAAAATAAGCTAAATGCTCTCAAAGTTGTTGCTGGGTCAACCCCAACTATGGTGCTAATTTTTGCTGGTACAACCCCCAATTGGTGTAATTTTTGCTGGCTACAGCCCCAACTATGGTGCCAATGTTACTCGCTTTCAACCCCAACTATAGTGCTAAAGTTTCTGGTACAAACCCCGACTTTTTGGGGCCAATTTTTACTCGCTCAACCCCCAAAATATGGTGCTAATGTTGCTGGCTACAGCCCAAACTATGGTGCCATGTTACCGTTTCAAAACCCCAAAAATGGTGTTTGGGTTTTGGCTACAGGGCCCCAAACCATGGTGCCCAAAGTTTACTCGCTTCAACCCCAATTTTGGTGCTATTTTTGCTGGTCCCGCCAAACTATGGTGCCAATTTTTATCGCTTCAACCCCCAAATATGGTGCAAGTTGCTGGTACAGCCCCAAAATATTTTGCCCAAAGTTAATCCTACAAAACCCAACTATGGTGCCAATTTTGAGATTTGTTACATTTATTGTACATTGTCTTTTGTTAGGTCCTTAAATTTATTTTGCTGCTCCCATGTTGGGTATTAGCTACAGAAAGGTTTTTCTTCGACCCTGGAAGGGTTTAAAAAAGAAAGAAGCTCTCAGAATTATTATTTGGGTTTTCCCAAAAACTATTAAGGGTTTTTTAAAAATAAGGAAGGAGATGTTTTTTAGTATCAGTTTACAGGATTGTTGAGGGGTTAAAAACTGTACTCGGTATTGAAAGTTAAGAAATTAACCCGACACTGGCCAATGAAACTTACTAAGTGGGTTTGAGGTAAATGCCACAGATCTTTAAAAGGATTGTGAAAAAATTTTCAAAAAATATAAACCCGCCCTTTAACTGTATCACCGTAGAAAAGTTAGTTTTAAAACGTTTATTATGCACCCGTACCCCTCCTGTGGGGGGTAGTTTAATAGAAATTTTCAAGGAGGTACTAATTGGTCCCGGGACTGGACTCCAAAGTTTTGATAGCTGAGCAAGTTACAGAGGTAATGAACTCACAATTTACAAAGGTAACGAACTCACAAGTTACAAAGGAAATGAATCCTGTAAGAATGGTTACTTACGTTTATGCATGGCTACAATCATGAACAAATTATAGAGTAATGAGCAATTCACACTTCCACACCCAGTCACAACTGTAATGAGTTATTGGTGCAAATATTGATTGTTGAGTCACACACACACACACTGTAGACAACAAGAGCATTTCACCCCTCCATGGAAGACGTGTTCATTTAATATCACATACCTGTAAGAAGCTCACTGCTAGTAATCCCTTCCTTAAATCACTTGTTAAAGCAACTGCTCAAGAAAAAATTTCTTACCTATCTGGTAGTAATAAGTGTAGTGATACTGCTCTTGTGGGGAGCAGCAGCAGGATAATACTGCACCACCTCTCGGGGCCCTTAACAACAACAACAGTTTGGTGTGTGTCATGGGCGCCAACACATGGTGTGTGATTATCTTCTCTTATATCCATATATTAGTGATGCAGATTACATGGTGAGTTTAAATATGTGGCCTGTAGTTATAACTTTTCTCTTGACATATGCAAGACATCACCATCCCTGTAGAAGCCGTTATTATATGTACTAGTCATTATATTTTGTTGTTGCAGAAGTACTATGAAGATTCTATGTTCAATAAAGCCTAGAGATAAGGCCTGTGTTTCTATCACAACAATTTATTGAACATAGAATCCTGGGCTACCTGGTGGTGATCCTGCGTTTAGACTACATCACAACATGGAGCGTTTACTGAAACCTGAGGGCTAGACTGTGACCCCAGCTTATCAAGGGCCCTGCTCGGGAAATGGAAGCACTGGTTTTAAGACTTTCGAAAACTTCTTGGGAGCCCTTCCTAAAGAAGATCTAGATTAAACTAAGTCTGCTCATAAATTTTGTGTCACCTAAGATATTGAGGCTATTTCTGAGTGTAATACATATGAAGATGCTACAAAACCCCTCAAGTCTCAGTATATTAAACCTACAAATGAAATCTTTGCACGCTATCGCCTTGCAACTGGGCCGCCAGCAGAATTGATGAATCCTTAGAGGAATACTTTCAAGCACTGAAATTTTAGGTAAGGACTGTCACTTCCAAGCAGTGACAGTGCTCAGTATTGTGAAGAGTCCATCAGGATGCTTTTATCAGGGGCCCTGCAATCACCAATAATAGGCAGCGTTTATTGGAGAATAAAATCTCGACTTAGCCGCTTGCCTTTGACCAGGCAAGGCTCTAGATTCAGCCCAGAAGAATTCTGAAGTATACAGTACCACTCAGCCTTCTCGAGTGGTAAGTGCTGCAATTTCCCTGACCAAAGACTCTTGCAATGAAGTTACTGGGGAACCTGCCCTCGTGACAGCAGCAGCAGGTACGGTGTGTTTCTTTTGTGGTTTTTCAAGACATCCACGTCCAAAGTGTCCTGCTCGTGAAGCAATGTGCCATAAATGCCACAAGAAAGGTCACTTTGCTAAAGTATGTCGTGCTAATTGCATCAACAAGAGCTAGTGCTCCACACATTCCAGTGATCATGCAACTCTAGCAACAGTGACTTCTGCGGCTATTCCAAATTCACTGTCAAAGGCAGTTGTGAAAGTTGTCTAAGGAACAGAAGTAGATGGTCTTATTGATAGTGGCAGCTCAGAGAGTTTCATCAACCTTGACTTAGTTAAACGGCTCTCCTTGACTCTACATCACTCATCAGGTACCGTTTCCATGGCATCAACATCTCTCTCTATTCAGACCTTAGTGTTTTGTAAGGTAAATCTCAGAGTTAATGGAAAGGATTATCAAGATGTACATTTAGCTATTCTGCCACAACTATGCTCTGATGTTATCCTTGGTCAGGACTTTCAGAAGCTGCATGGTAGTTTTCACCTTAACATATGGAGGTGAACTGCCTCCTCTTGTTGTCTGTGGACTTAGCACTTTAAAGGGTAGACCCCCAAAGCTGTTTGCAAATCTTACCGTGGGGGTTTGCCACCCATTTTCAGCTAAGTCATGCCGCTATTATGAGGATCGGATGTTCATTAAAAAAGAAACTAAAGAGGCTGTGAAGGAGGGTATTATAGAACCGATTTAATTCCCCTTGGCATGCACAGGTTGGTGTTGTTAAGGTGATTATAGGAAACGGAGACTGGCTATCGATTATTTCTGAGACAATCAAAAAATTTTTACACTTCTTGATGGGTACCCTCTACCTCAAATTGATGATACAGTGAACAAAATTGCTCAGTACTATGTGTTTAGCACAATTATCTACAGAGTGCCTATCTCAAGTCCCTATAAGGAATGAAGAAAAAACCATACACAGCATTCAGGTAGTGATGCCTGTTTCGTTTCCAGAGTCCCTTTTGGAGTCACCAATGGGGTAGCTTTCTTCCAACGAATTATGGATTCACTCATTCAGGAAGAGCAACTCATGGGAATTATGCGTATTTAGATAATGTTACCATTTTTTGGCAAGACCCAGGAGGAACATGATGCAAACCTTTATAAGTTTTTGGAAGCCCCCAAGAAGAAAAATATCAGTTACAATGAGGAAAAGTGCACTTTTTCAACTAAAAGGCTTAGCTCCTTGGTTATGTAGTGGAAGGAGGTTCAATATTCCCCGACCCTTTAACGACCTCTATGGGAACTTCAATGCCTCAAGACAAAAAGTCAATCCGAAAAACTCTTGGTCTCTTTGCTTATTACTCACAATGGATCTACAACTTATTCAAGTAAAGTCCACCATTGGTGCTACCAATTTCCCGTGACAAAGGAAGCAGAAGCCGCTTTCCATACTCTCAAACAGGACATTGAAAAAATCAAATTTTAAGCCTTGATGAGTCCCTACCATTCGAAGTGGAAACGGATGCATCTGACATTGCCATTGCTGCAGTCTTATCTCAGGCAGGACGACTAGTAGCCTTCTTTTTGAGAACTTTTCAAGGATCAGAGAAGTGTTACGCTGCTGTAGAAAAGGAAGCCCTGGCCATCATAGACGCAGTTCACCACTGGAGGCATTATTTAACTGGTAGATACTTCACCATAAGGACTGACCAACGGTCTGTGATGTATATGTTCGACAAGAAGCACAAAAGTAGGATAAAGAATGACAAGATATTACGCTGGAGGATTGAACTATCGTGTTATGACTTTGATATTCTGTACCGACCGGGTCAAGAGAACATCTCACCTGATGCATTCTCTAGGTCCCACTGTGGAGCAGAATGTCATGATTTGCAATCACTCTCAGCGCTCCACAAGGCTTTGTGTCACCCAGGAGTTACACGCCTGTACCTTTTTTCAAATCAAAGAACATGCCCTACTCAGTGGAAGATGTGCGGGAAAATGATCAGAGCATGCAGAGTATGTGCAGAGTGCAAGCCAAACTTTCATCAGCCAGAGAAGACTCATCTCATAAAATCCACCCAGCCTTTCAAGAGACTGAATATAGATTTCAAAGGACCTCTACCAAGCATAAATCAGAATGGATATTTCCTTAACATAGTAGATGAATATTCAAGGTTTCCCTTTGTGTTCCCCTGTGCAAATATGATGGCTTCAACTGTTATTAGTTGTCTTTCACAGTTGTTCTCTATTTTTGGTATGCCAGCTTATATCCATTCAGACAGGGGATCCTCGTTCATGAGTAACGAACTTCAGGAGTTTTTGGCTAGCAAAGGTATTGCCTGCAGCAGAACAACAAGCTACAACCCTCAAGGCAATGGTTTAAGTGGAGCGGGGGTTTAATGGTACTATATGGAAGGCAGTTACAATGACATTAAAGTCGCGCAATCTACCTGTTCAACACTGGCAAATGTCCTACCTGTTTCTCTTCAATCTTTAGATCGTTGCTGTGCACAGCTACTAATGCAACCCTCATGAAAAACTCCTCAAAATATTCACGTCGTTCCTCTACAGGGGCCTCTGTGGCCACTTGGTTTTTGTCATCCTGGACCCGTTCTCCTGAAAAAGTCACCGTAGGAGAAAAAGACAGATCCTTTATTGGAAGAGGTAGAGCTCCTGCAAGCTAATCCACATTACACCCACATTCGCTACCCAAAAAAAGGTTTAAGAGACTACAGTATCTATAAAAACATTTAGCCCAGTTGAAACCCCCATTAGTGTGGAATCTCAAGATACACCAATAGATGTGAAAAATGCTTCGTTTTCTCCTGGAAAGCCCTTGAGACTACCCTACAGAAATAGAGGATTCTGCTCCAGCAGTTAGTCAAACCCCACTGAAAAATATTGAACCTGGTGAAGAGGCTCAAGGGCTACGAAGGTCGGGACGTGTACGTCGCCCACCTAACAGTTTGGGAGATTACTGTCTCTGATATTTTAGAAGGGGGAGATTGTAGTGATACTGCTCCTGTGGGGAGCAGCAGCAGGATAAAACTGCACCACCTCTCGGGGCCCTTAACAACAACAACAGTTTGGTGTGTGTCATGGGCACCAACACATGGTGTGTGATTCTCTTCTCTTATATCCATATATTAGTGATGCAGATTACATGGTGAGTTTAAATATGTGGCCTGTAGTTATAACTTTTCTCTTGACATATGCAAAACATCACCATTCCTGTAGAAGCAGTTATTAGATGTACTAGTCATTATATTTTGTTGTTGCAGAAGTACTATGAAGACTCTATGCTCAATAAAGCCTAGAGATAAGGCCTGTGTTTCTATCACAACAATAAGTTATCACAAGTTATATACACTGATGGATCTAAACAGGAGTCTTCTGGCAGGGCTGCATCTGCTCTTGTTACCACCTCCCTAGTTAAGAACCATAATAAATTTATTGAACTAGGCATAAGAATTAACAACTGAGCGTCTACATTGCAAACTGAACTGTTTGCAATCATAATGGTACTAAAGCTAACTTATGATACTGAGCTTGACTCTATCATCATTACTGATTCTATGTCATCATTGAAGGCTCTTAACTCATATAATGACTCCAACAACATGGTCAATGGAGAAGCCAGGTTTTTTTTTTTTTTTATATTTTATTTAAAACTTCATGTACAAATATTAATAGGTACATATATAAATAATGAACAAGGACAACATCAGTAAAACAGTATATAAACACAAAACAATCCAGGCAACATCTGACAGTCTACTATATACAAGTTTTTAAAACATATCACAATTTAAAAAGAAATAAAGTTATAATAACAAAGGCCACAAAATGGCTATAAACAAAACTCCTAAAATTACAACCTCAACACAATAATTTCACCAAGCTTAATGACAATCACCCATTTAAAACAATTCGCAAAAAAACACCAGACCTACAATAGCCTTATTAAGAAACCT
>NC_069429.1:43550741-43606138 GCF_026875155.1 Cherax quadricarinatus | reverse complement strand
GTTTTCCCTTTAACGTGCTAGTGCCCCCCTGCTTTTCTTTGGGGGGGGATGGTGCATCGCTGCCAATTCTTTTGTTTTCGTATGAGTGATTTTCGTGTGCAAGTTCGGTACTAGCCCTCTAGGTTTTCCAGGTGTATTAAAATCATGTATCTCTCCCTCCTGCGTTCCGGGGAATACATTTTTTAGGAACCTCAAGCGTCCCAAAATTGAGGTGTTTATCCCCTTAAAGGCCGTAAAGTTCTTGTACTTTTTCCCAGGTCGGCAATTTACCTCCCTTTGAAAGTGCTTTTAGTGTGCACAATATTCCACCCTAGATAGAACAAGTGACTAAATGTCATCAGGGGTTTGGCCTCCCTATTTTGAAGGTTCCTTATCCATCCTGTCTTTTTCTAGCAGATGGATTGATACAATTTTGGTCTTGAAGGTGAGATCCTCCGCATGATCACCCCCCAGTCTTTGCTTTGGTGTTTCGCTCTATTTGTGGCCAAAATTTTTGGTTTTACTCTGTAAAATTTTAAATTTTCCTATTTTACCATATCTGAAAAATTGAAATTTCTCATTTTTGAATTTCAATTTTTTTTCTGAGCCCCTGAAGTTTTTGGTTGATGTCCGCCTGGACTTTGCATGTCTGAAATGGAAGACACTGCATCAATTCGGGGTCATCTGCAAAGGAAACACGGCTGGGCTGACATCCTTGTCTAGTCGGATATGGGATGAGGAACAAGATGGAGCGGTACGTGCCTTGTGGAACGAGCTTTTAAAACCTTTCTGCCTCGGACTTTATTTGTTGACGACTACTTCTGTGTTCTGTTAGTGGGAAATATAGATCCATCACCGCTTTTCCTTTATTCCTTTAGCAGCTTTTTGGGCGTATTACCCCCATGGTCACACTTGTCAAAGGGCTTTTTTAAATCTGTAATATTACATTGCATTTTTTTGTCTTCAGTCATTTGGACTTGCGAGTGACCATTTTTGGACAGACGGAGGACCTTTTCAAAACCCATTTCCCTTGGGGTTTTGTGTAACTGATGGGTTTCTAGATGGGGGGGTGATTTTGTTTTCTTGGACCCTTTCAAAGATTTTTATGATATGGATTTAGTGCTTTTGGGCTGTAGTTCTTTGCTTTTCCTTTACTCCCCCTTTTTGGGGGGTGGGGCTAGTCGGGTTTTTTTTTTAAAACGTGGGACCCCCCCCGTGCCGCTCCCTCTCCATAGGATGGAAAAGGTCGTGATAGGGCTTTTGCAGTTCTTTAAAGAACAAGAGTTCCCGGTCTGGCCAAGGGCAGAGTGCATGGCATTCTTTTATCGCCTGTTCAAGTCATTTTTGGGGTCAGGGAAACTCGGAAGGCTTGTGTAAAACCCAAAATTTTTTGGCTCTCTCATAAAAAAAAAATTTTGTCTTCGACTCTCATCGGTTATGGCTTCTAAAAACTGGTCATATTGGACTTGGGACTCACTCATTTCCCTTTCTGATCTGGTAGGACCTCTTGTTTTAAGTAGGGCCCAATCGGACGTGTTCTGATTTTTTATTTGGCAAGGAGAGAAAAACTTTGGGTTTTTTCGTTTCATTTATGGCTTTTATTCTTCCCCCGTTTTTGACCCTAAAGGTTCTTTTAGTTAAGTTCGATGCTTGCTATTTCTTGACCATGTCCCCTACGCATTTTTAAATATTGACCTCTTTTAGCCGCTCTTTATTCTTTTCCGTCGCCTGTAAAGGGGTGCCTTCTCTTTTTTTTTTACATACTCCTCCTTTTTTAGAGGAATAAGCCTTGTGCCTACACGAGTGCCACCGAGTTAATCTGTTTAGGCATAAGTTTTGGGGCGTGTTGCTTAGTAATCTTCAGGCTTATTCGGTTAGGACTTTGGTTTTCTTGGGCCCACTTTATGTTTTTGTATGAAGTTGAATTGGTGAATGCTCCCCCCGTGACTATTTTCATTTTGTCGGTCTGGGGCTCCCCGGGATACATGACTGAACCCCAAATTTTGTTGTGACTGATTTTGTTTTTGATATGGTGACATTTCTTATCAGATCACATTGTTAAATGAAGATGAGGTTATGTATTCTCCCTTTGTAGGTTATTATTTGTGGTTTAAATTGAATTTTGTGCAGAGATTTTTTAAAACTTGTGTAGGGTAGTTTTCATCAAGTTGCTCCTGGTGTTATTACGCAACAATTTATTTGCTATATTCCTCCCTTTTAGGGGCCTTAAGTTGAAATCCCCCCGGGGAAGATGTTGGGTGCAGTAAGCTGGAAGATTTTCCAACAGTGGTCAATTTTAACAGCTGTTCTTGGAATTGCTGGATGTTGCATCTGGAGGCTTGTAGACTACCAAAATGACTAGGTTTTGGTTCCGACCTTTACTGCTAAAACTTTCACTACATCATTTGAGGCATTTAGCAGTTCTGTGCAAACAAGTGACTCTGCAATGTGCAGGCCAACTCCCCCCTTTTGCCTGTTCACTCTGTCACATCTGTATAGGTTGTAACCTTGGATCCATATTTCGTTGTCCAAGTGATCCTTTATGTGGGTCTCAGTGAAAGCCGCGAACATTGCCTTTGCCTCTGCAAGCAGTCCACGGATGAAAGGTATTTTGTTGTTTGTTGCTGGCTTTAGACCCTGTATATTTGCAAAGAAGAATGTTATCGGACCGGTGGTATTGTTGGTACTGGGGGGGGATTTTTTTTCCGGCATTAGTATCTGTATCTGTTGGTTTGGAGTGGAGGCCATCGACTGGGTTCCACTCCAGGGAATGACTGGATTTGGTGTAAAGATTTCTGCCATTTCCTGCCAGTTTTTTTTCCTTCCTGGCACTGGTGTGAGTTACATCCTGGGTGTTAGTGTACTGGTGTGGGTCACATCCTGGGTGTTAGTGGACTGGTGTGGGTCACTTCCTGGGTGTTAGTGGACTGGTGTGAGTCACATCCTGGGTGTTAGTGGACTGGTGTGGGTCACATCCTGGGTGTTAGTGGACTGGTGTGGGTCACATCCTGGGTGTTAGTGGACTGGTGTGGGTCACATCCTGGGACAAAACTGACCTAATTTGCGGGAAATGATTAGCATAACAAGCGGCTTTCTATATAGTAGTATGTCATTTATGTCAGCTATGGTCTGTATACCTTATACATGTACTTGTATACCTTGTACATGTACTTCAAATTCAAATTCAAAGTTTATTCTCTATAAGGATTGCAATGCTGAGTTTACAGAAATTTGGTTATTGTTTGGTTTACATGTAGTAAAATTGTGATTACAGAGTGTACCACTAGAACGCTTAGCATGGCTAGGCATTTCGGGCATTCTTAGTTTTATTCTTAATTGTAAAATATTACAAATTATGAGGTAAGTTGGTATTATGGATAAGTGACTAAATACTAGTTTGGGGAGTTTAAGCAATGTGAATGCTTTTGTTTTGTCACAGTAAAATAGTTTCAGTATTGGAGTATCACAGGATTCATTATTTTAAGACTGAGATTAATATTTCCGTTTATGGTCAAATGAGTGAGTGATGTAAGTGTGAACCACCAGGTGGTATTCGTGTAGTTAGTTGACGGGTGTATCAGGGAGATAAGATGTTTTCTAATGGTAGTTTTGAAGGTGATGAATGTGTCTGCAGTTCTAGAGTTCTCAGTAGGGTATTCCAGATTTTAGGGCCTTTGACATACATTTGAATTTTTGTAAAGGTTTTGTCGGACACGGGGAATGTCATAGAGATGTTTGTGTCTGGTGTTAATGCCTGTGGGTTCTGTCACAACTATCAAGAAAGCGTTTTAGGTCAAGGTTGATATTAGAGTTTAAGGCCCTGTAGATATAGTTTGCACAGTAGAAAGGGTGTGGATGTACTGAACTGGGAGCAAGTTTAGATCTATGAAGAGTGGGGGGTGTGTTGCCAGGGATGGGATTTAGTGATTATTCTTACTGCAGCTTTTGTTGGGTTATTATTGGCTTTAGGTGTGTTGCTGCAGTTGATCCCCAAGCACAAATAGCATAGGTGAGGTATGGATAAATAAGTGAGTGGTATAGTGTGAGAAGGGCATTTTGCGGCACGTAGTATCGTATCTTGGAGAGGATCCCAACCGTTTTGGATACTTTTTTGGCTATATGCTCGATATGGGTGCTGAAATTCAGGTTGTTGTCAAGGTATAAGCCTAGGAATTTTCCCCCATTATTTCTGGTAATTAGAGTGTTGTCAATCTCAATGTTAATTTGTGCATCTCCTGCTCTGCTACCAAACATAATATAGTAGGTTTTGTCATGTTAAGCGTAAGTTTATTGGCTGTCATCCAAGTCGATATTTAATCAGCTCCTCATTCACAATGGTGTTGAGGGTGGCAAGATTAGGGTGAGAGATGACATAAGTCGTGTCATCAGCAAAGAGAATGGGTTTCAGGTGTTGGGATACGTTTGGAAGGTCATTGATGTATATGAGGAAGAGCAGGGGACCAAGGACACTTCCCGCGGAACTCCAGTATCAAGTGGCCGTGTTGCTGATGCTGTGTCTTTAATGGTGACGTACTGATACCTATTAGTAATGTAAGATTTGAAATAAGCAAGTGCATGGCCTCTTATACCGTATGATCAAGTTTGTGGAGTAGGATGTCGTGGTCTACTGTGTCAAAAGCTTTTCTTAGGTCAATAAAAATTCCTAGGGGATATTCCTTATTTTCCAATGCTGTGTAAAGCAGATCTAGCATTTTTATGATTGCATCATTAGTGCTTTTATTTTTCCTAAATCCAAACTGGCAGGGGTTGAGTATGTTTTGAGCCGTATAAATGAATACAGTCTCCTGTGCACGAGTTTTCTCAAAGATTTTGGATAGCAATGGTAAGTTAGATATTGGCCTATAGTTGTTTTAAGTCTGTAGGTCACCACCTTTATGTATTGGTGTAACCCTTGCCATCTTGAGTAGTTTCGGGAAGGTGCTAGTCTCTATTGACTTTTTTAAAAAGTAATGAATAGCATGCGAAAGGACATGGTCCCTCGCTTGTACAGTAATGGGGGGACATGAGACAGATTCCCCGAGTTATTTTTAAGTGACTTTATGATCTCAATGACTTCCGTGGGCTCAGTTGGTGCAAGATAGAAGGAATTAGGGAAATTTCCATCTAGGTAGCCCCCGGGCAGGGGCATTGGTATGTGGGATTTTACTGGCGAGATTAGATCCTATGTTTGAGAAGAAGTCGTTTATCTTGTTAGCTGTGTCAGTGGGATGTAGTGGTGTTTCATTAGGTTTAGTTAGGACAATATTCTTGGTTTTTTTTCAGTTTGTGGGTCCCAGAATCTGAGAGTGTTTTCCAGGTCTTTTTTATATCTCCTCTATGTCTGTGAATTCTACTGGAGTATATAGTTGTTTGGCTTTTTTTATTACTTGGTGAGAGCTGATGAATAGTGTTTTTAAAAGTATCTTTGTGTATTAAAACCCTGTCTATATTGCTTTTCATATTGGTGTTTCTTGTCAATGGATTTCAGAATGGTGCTGGTTAGCCATGGGCAACCAAGCCGTTATGTTTGTGATCTGTTTTGTTTTTTATAGGACAATGTTTGTTTTTATAGTCTAAGTAATTTGTTAAGAAAGATGTCTGTCCAGTCATCAATACCATTGGCCTTGGAGAATTCTGTAGGCCAATCAACAGTCTCTAGGTCAGCTGTGGGAAATTCCTTACTGAGGCCTCGTCATGGAGTCTAAATGAGACTTTGTTGTATTCAAGTGGTGGTTTACTAATGTTTGTCAGGAGGAAGGTAGGGTAGTGGTCTGTAGTGCTATCTGTGATTATCCCTGATTTAAGGGGGCTAGTATATTGTCCATATGTGGTCTATTATGGTTGCACTTGTCTCAGTGAGCCTGGTTGGTTTAGTTATTGTTGGTATGAGAAGTGGTTGTTCATATTGTTGATGAAATCAGTTACAGGCTGATCATCTATAAGCCAAGGTTGATGTTGAAGTCTCCAGCTAAGAGAAGGTGGTGCTTATTCATTTGTCTGTTTGTTATTAGTGACTTTAATTTCTCCTGAAATTTGGGGTGTTTGTTGAGTATCCGGGAAATGGCACCGATTGTTATAGGCTCTTAAGGTTTTTTACAGTAAAATTAGCAAAAATGTATTCCCCATATTCATCACTAAAGCAGTGGTGCTAAGACAAGATAATTGGTTAGAGTAATAGATTGCAATACCACCCCCAACTTGGTTTGTTCTGCAGTTGTGAATTGCTGTGTATCCTGGTAGAGGGTAGATATCTATTGTGTCCTGCTTAAGCCAGGTCTCAGTAAGAATAATGCAGGAGAAGGTGTCTTTAGTGATTCAAGGAGTGCTAGAGGTCATCATAGTGTTTGCTTAAGGACCTGATGTTTTTAGTTACGTACTGATAGACTTTTAGCATTGTTTAGGATAGTGGTGGCTTGTGATGCTGTGTAATAAAGGGAGTTACTTTCCAATAGGTTTTGATTGGGTGTCAGATTATGGAGGTTTTGATCAGGGTCAATGTAATCAATCATCTTCTAGGTTTAAAATTATGGTTATTTATATCCTGAGTTGTGTGTTGAGTTCTACTACTGATATCTGTAGTGGTAGGAAGTTTGGACAAGTATATAGCTAGATTATTTTGGTCATATAGAGTATAGTCACTACTACACATAATGAGGTTGATGTTGTCTGTGTGTTGTGCTGGAATGAACTAAAGTACAACTAGGTATAAACTTAGTAATATAAAAATACAAATTAAAAATAGAACAAGACTCTCACTTGTAATTGCACTGAGGTCTAATAATGACTTTTGTGGAGTCTATGTTTTGAGCTAGAGTGAGCTAAAGTACAATAGGTTTAATCTAATAATATAAAAGTACAAATTAAAAGTAGCACTAGTCTCTCACTAGTAATTGCACTATGGTCTAGTATAGTGAATTTGGTATTGACTATGTATTGAGCTAGAATGAGCTAGAGTAAAACTGTGATTAATCTAATAATATAATGTATACCTTGTACATGAACTTGTATACCTTGTACATGCATTTGTATACCTTGTGCATGTACTGGTAGTAAATAATGACTGGTATTATTATTATTATTATTAATGGAATCCTATTTCCCTTTCCAGTTGCTGCCCAACTTTAAAAGATTTTATATTTTACCACCGAAGTGGCTGGTTTACTGTGCACCTCGTATCCATCTTATGAACGATAGCACAAGAGCATATGGATACACAAAAGGCCCAGGAGCTAGGCCCCAACTCTGGACATTATTCCTGTCCCAGTAGTTGAGAAGAAGTGGTCAATAAGGCGCAGGTTTTGGTGGCCTTTATGGACCACCACAACAACAACACTGTTGCTGCTGGCTGACAACACTTGTATTTACCACCAAAAACACGAGTAAATAAACAAAATTGAAGGTGTTTCCTACATCCTCTGATGGTTGAGGTAAGTAGGTATATTGGTGTGAGGTTTATGGTGTTTAAAATGTGGAAAGTGGTCAAGAAATAAGAGAAATATGTTGTTGTTGACCTGACGAGTTGACTTCTGTAGTTTTTCTGACCTTTATGTACACCTAGCGGTAATTAGGTACCTGGGTGTTAGTGATTTTACAACTGCTGTCATTGTTCACCTAGCGGTAATTAGGTACCTATTGGTAGTGATCTTACACCTGCTGTCATTGTTCACTTAGTAATTAGGTACCTGGGTGTTAGTTACCCTACACTTGCTGTCACTGTTCACCTAGCAGTAATTAGGTACCTGGGTGTTAGTTACCCTACACCTGCTGTCACTGTTCACCTAGCAGTAATTAGGTACCTATTGATAGTGATCTTACACCTGCTGTCATTGTTCACCTAGCAGTAATTAGGTACCTGGGTGTTAATTACCAGTAGCCCTAACTTCTCACATCATAAAAATATTCAAAAGAGTGATGAGACGGCAGATTACAAATTTCCTGGACCAACACAAACAACATAACCTGAACCAGCCGGATGATCGTGTCTGTCACAGCTGCTGAACCATTATGACACAATTACGGAGACGTTGGAAGACGACCAAAACGCAGATGTGATATACGCAGATTTTGCCAAGCATTTGACAAAGGCAACCATGGAGTAATAGGACACAAAATGAGAGCCACGGGCATTACCTGCAAGGTAGGCAGATAGATTTTTGGGTTCCTAACACACAGAACATAGAGAGTAGTAGTAAACAGAGGAAGATCCAGCATCAGTGAGGTAGAGAGCTCAATTGGTGCTACTTAAGCATGTGGTCTACCAGCTCATTTACACCAGCCTAACCTAACATAACGTGCGGTCTACCACCTAACATAATGTGTGGTCTACCACCTAACATAATGTGCGGTCTACCACCTAACATAATGTGTGGTCTACCACCTAACATAATGTGCGGTCTACCACCTAACATAATGTGCGGTCTACCACCTAACATAACGTGCGGTCTATCACATAACATAACGTGCGGTCTACCACCTAACATAACGTGCAGTCTACCACCTAACATAACGTGCGGTCTACCACCTAACATAACGTGCAGTCTACCACCTAACATAATGTGCGGTCTACCACCTAACATAACGTGCAGTCTACCACCTAACATAACGTGCGGTCTACCACCTAACATAATGTGCGGTCTACCACCTAACATAATGTGCGGTCTACCACCTAACATAACGTGCGGTCTACCACCTAACATAACGTGCGGTCTACCACCTAACATAACGTGCAGTCTACCACCTAACATAATGTGCGGTCTACCACCTAACATAACGTGCGGTCTACCACCTAACATAACGTGCGGTCTACCACCTAACATAACGTGCGGTCTACCACCTAACATAACGTGCGGTCTACCACCTAACATAACGTGCAGTCTACCACCTAACATAATGTGCGGTCTACCACCTAACATAACGTGCAGTCTACCACCTAACATAACGTGTGGTCTACCACCTAACATAATGTGCGGTCTACCACCTAACATAATGTGCGGTCTACCACCTAACATAACGTGCGGTCTACCACCTAACATAACGTGCGGTCTACCACCTAACATAACGTGCGGTCTACCACCTAACATAACGTGCAGTCTACACCTAACATAATGTGCGGTCTACCACCTAACATAACGTGCAGTCTACCACCTAACATAACGTGCGGTCTACCACATAACATAACGTGCAGTCTACCACCTAACATAATGTGCGGTCTACCACCTAACATAACGTGCAGTCTACCACCTAACATAACGTGCAGTCTACCACCTAACATAATGTGCGGTCTACCACCTAACATAACGTGCGGTCTACCACATAACATAATGTGCGGTCTACCACCTAATATAACCTAACCTAGGTTAGGTAAGTGTAAATGAGGTGGTAGACCACATGCTAAAGTAGCACCACTCAGTTCCTCAAGGCACTGTCCTGGCACCTCTGCTGTTTCTCATCCTCATAGCATAGATAAAAACACCTGTCATAGTTTTGTGTCATCATATGCAGATGATGCTAGAATAAGCATGAAAGTCACTACAGTAGAAGACACAGAAAAATTTTAGGGAGATATAATCAGGGTTTTCCACTGGGTAGTAGAGAACAACATGACATTCGGTGGTGATAAGTTCCAACTGCTTAGGTATGGACAGAATGAGGAACTCAAAAGGAACACTACATACAAAACTCAAGAGGGTCACCAAATAGAACGAAAGGAACACATAAAAGACCTGGGAATAATTATGTCAGCCGACCTTTCTTTCAAAGAACACAATAAAACAAAGATCACAACAGCCAGGAGGATAACAGGGTGGGTATTGAGAACTTTCGAAACAGTGGAAATAATGCCAGTAGTGACACTGGTGTGGGTGGCATCCTGGGGAACAAGATTGAAGGACCATAATGGAAATAGGACAGATAGCCCTCGTGACACACTGACTTTCTTGAGTTATCTTGGGTGGCTAACCCATCTTACCCTTGATTATGCTGGGTGGCTAACACTCCCTACCCTGGTTATCCTGGGTGGCTAACCCTTCCCCTGGGTTATCCTGGGTGGCTTACCCTTCCCCTGGGTTATCCTGGGTGGCTTACTCTTCCCCCGGGTGGCTAACCCTTCCTCCGGTTTAAAAATCTAAACAAATGTTATCTTAATCTGAAGTCATTACCCGTGGATAGGTGAGACATTACCTGTGGGTGGGTGAGTCATAACCCATGGGTGGATGGATCATTACTCATGGTTGGAAGACCTTACCAGTCAGTGGGTGAGATGTCTTCCGTAAGTGCGCTAGACATTTTTCTTGCTAGTCGTAGGTCACTATTTTTTTTACACTGTCCAAGATTTATTATAAAGTATTTATTTTTATTGCTTATTTTTTACTATAACTGCATGTTTGGGTCAACCAAGATGCTGTGGGTCAAGTCCTGGGTGAAGCATGACATATGGACAAGTTTCTTAATACAGGAGGGCCCCACTTATACGGCGGGTTAGGTTCCAGGCTACTGCCGTAAAGCGGAAACCGCCGTAAAGTGGAACACCCTTTTTTTCCACTTATAAATGCATACAAACACTAGATAACAAGTTTACACTAACATATATTATGTTAGCAATAGAACCAGGCATCAAAAAACAATAAAAAAGTACAATAAACACATAGTGCACTCATTACTTACCTTAAAATATTTATAGTCTTAATCTAGGGTGAGACAAGTAGTATTTATTGTAAGAAATCAAGTGTGGTATGTATGGTAGTCAGCCAGGCTACCATACCAGGCCACCCCACCCACACATACTATTCTATGATATTTAAGCATCCCAGAGCGATAAAATGTATATACAGTTCACTCATTACTTACCTTAAAATATAGGGTGAGATGAGTAGTATTTATTGTAAAAAATCAAGTGTGGTATGTATGGTAGTCAGCCGGGCTACCATACCAGAGAGAAAGAATGAGTGCATGAGAGAGGACAGGCGCAGAGTTATGTAAACAAACCAGGCGAAGGTAAGTTTTGTAAACAGTGTACACGTCTGGTTTGTGTACAAGTTACATTGTGTACAGGTTGTCTCTACATTGATACGGTAGAATAAATAAAGAAGAACACTCCCATTCTCATGTAACATCATTTTGAGATGAAATGATGCTCTGAGTGAAGGCAATGGAAGTAAGTCACTCTGACTTTTTTGGGTTATCCTAGGTTCTCTACACATATGTTATGTATTTATGTTATGTATCATGTTTATTATATAATTTTGAAAAAAATATCACGGATGGATTAATGAAAATGTATATATTAAAGTAATATACAACATTTAATGATACACCGAGCTCAGACAGCGTAAACAAACTGAACAGGTTGTGGACGATCACTCGGTCAGGCGAAATAGACGGTATTAATACGTGTCCAGTTTTAGTTCATTCATGTACATTTGTAAGAGTTTGTGAAACTTTTACCTTATAATATTTTTATTATTATAATTAAATCACGAAACAAATACTCTTACACTGTGTACAAGTTAGTACAGAATTATAGCTATAAAGTGAAGGCATACGAAAGGAATATTTTTCTACAGTTATCCCTAGTAACAGGTGACGGGCTAGAGAAAACGTAATTCTTCCAACACTTCTACAAACCGTTTGGTAAACATCTCATATATATTTGTATAAATTTTTATACTGTGGGTGCATGTATCATGTTTGTGTGTTACATAATGTGTTTCTTATATAATTTTGAAAAAAATATCATAGATAGATTAAGGGAAATGTCTATATTAACGTAATATGCGACAATGCGCCCAAGTGATTATTATTATTACTATTATTATTATTATTATTATTATTATTATTATTATTATTATTATTATTATTATTATTATTATTGCATCAAGAGTAGAGAGACTCTTAGTGATTTTAATGTGTACCTACATGCCAGCACAGTGTGTAAGTTTATTTAGGTACAGGTGTACACAAGTTTAATTATCAAGTACAATACATATAAAATATACAATAACTTTAAAACACTTGAAATTTGGGAAAGTTTCCAGACATAATAAGGAGATGTGCTCAGGGAGAATGTAAACAAACTTGGTGGGCCGCTGTGACCGTATTAGAAAGACAGGTGGGGGGAGCCGTATAGCAAGTTTTGGTCATAATTTGAAATGTCCGTATTAGCGGAATGCCGTAAAGCGAAACGCCGTAAAGCGGGGCCCTGCTGTACATGTCGGCCATCACTAATCCAGGATCATTGGGACCTGCCTCCAAGTTTGGCATGATTGACCTGAGATGCCTGGGTCTTAACACTTGGTGTTTGCAGTATTAAAAAAGTCTGGGACCAGTTAGTACTTTGTGGGAGCACCAGTTCAATTGAGCCCCAGCTAGAGCAGACAGCATGGCAAACACCAGGGATTCACTGATGTCATGTATTAACACTCCCCTTTTAATGGGAAAGTGATGTTGACCCTGAGTTTAGGGCCTGTGAGATGGATGTCGTCACAAGTGGTCGAGGAAATGTCAAAAACCTCGGTAATAACCCATGTGCAACATTTGTGCAACATCCTTTAAATTCTGATACCACTGGTAATGTCATCCTGCGACAATCTCCTATAACCTATGCCCTAAGTAAAGGGAAAATTCAGGAACATGTGTAATACTATGTGTTCAGCAGGGCAGCTGGCCGACGGCTGGCTGGGTGGGTGGCTGATTGACTTTGGCTGTCTCTATCTCCATCTGTCTGTCTCTGTCTGTCTCTGTCTATCTGTCTCTGTCTATCTCTCTGTCTCTATCTCTGATGAAAAATTAGACATATGCAACATCTGGGTATCTTTATTGTAGATGTTTTGCCATCCAATGTCTTTATCAATACAAATTGAAGGACATAATTGGAAGACAGAAGAACTATATACAAAACATGAGGTTATCAGTCCCTCAGCTTTGGACAGCCCCTCTTCGAGACAGAAAGAGAGACAGGAAGACAGATGAACAGAGATAAGTCTAGATAGACAGAGACAGATAGACAGACAGACAAACAGATAGACAGACGTGTTAATGTGTAACAGTGAAAACAAATAAAGCAAAGGCAGTGCAGCATCATCAAATGTCACTCCTCTGCTGCACTGTCAGCAGTGGAGTATACCAAGCACGTCTAAAACATTGCTTGGACCTATAAATACTTTGTATATATTTCCAGACAATAGTAGGTGACCAAGGCAGGTGAAAATGTTCTGTCAGTGTGTTTGTGACTATTTGAGTACTATTTCAGTGCCTAATATTAGTGTCAGAACAAACATTGGCTATGAAATCACAAGAACTACTACAAATTGAAAGTATCAGAACATAAAATGAGAAAATAAGGAACATTGGCAACATTTCTGCAAACAGCATCTCCCCATGTTGCTGTCAGGTGAGCATCCAGCGCCAACTTTGCGGCTTTATATCTCAGTAAGTACTGACCCTAATTTTTTTTTTTTATCTTATTACACACAGAAAATTGTTATCTTTAATTTAAAAAAAAATTAAAATGTATTCAGAGCGCTGGGCAAGAGAACGTAGATCTACATTTGGATAGTTAAGGGGTTAATAGTGTCCTGTCTATCAGTGAGCTTGCAGGATTCACTTCCGTCTCCACTATCCAGTTTACTCTCTCTGACCTCCTTGCTGAAGGCTCCACCTTTGACAAAGACTCCTTGACTTTTTAACCCTTTGACTGTCGAGACCCCTGATCCTGAACTCACTCTGTCGAAAAATATTAAAAAAAAAAAATAAAAGAATTATTTTTTCTAAGCAAATCTTAAGAATATTTTTATAAGTGTTTTAAAACAAAAAATAAAATTTTTGCAATCATCACTTACTGAGATATAAAGGCGTAAAGTTGACAGAAAGTGAACCACTTACGGCAACATCCGCGACTGCTGCTCACTTGGTAATATTTTTACTTTTATTGTATTTTTTCTTTTATTTTTTAATATTTTAATTTTTCAAGTAACTTTTGTGGCCTGTGGGACCAATATAATGCATAAAGTATATATATCCAGTCATTGTATGCAGCACAGTAACCGCACAAATGTTGTTATCATTATATTGTTGACAAAACATGTTTACACAAACCCACGCTGCCTTCCCCACCACCGATGCAACCTTCCCCACCACCCACACTGCCTTCCTCACTACCCACACTGCTTTCCCCACCACCCACATGGAAATTAGTCACTTTGTCTGACTTTTCTGGGTTACCCTAGGTAATCTACACATATGCTGCTATGTTGTTTACACAAACCCACACTGCCTTCCCACCACCGATGCAGCCTTCCCCACTACCCACGCTGCCTTCCCCACCACCCACGCTGCCTTCCTCACCACCCACACTGCCTTCCTCACCACCCATGCCATCTTCCCCACCACTCACATGGAAAAAAGCCACTCTTCAAAGTCATAAGATTCATCTTCACTGACACTTCAATCTATGTTAGAACTATCACTTGGGAAGGGAAGAGTTCCAGTTCACCGGAGAGTAAGGTATTCCTTACTGCTAGGCTTGGTGATGAAGACATACTGAATTAGCACTCCCACAATGTACTGCGGCATCCCTGATTTTTTTTATACTGCACACACTAATGACACAGACCCATTTTCTCACATGTAGGCCTCCCAGCTCTCTCCCGTTAGATTTGAAGCCACTAGAATTGTGGCGTATTAATACATCACCAACACTGGCTCGTAAGACGTATCTATATGGCACCAACAGTGAAAGGGTTAATAGAAACTATTGCAGCAGCTTTTATTAAATTTTACTCCTGTACTCTCTTACCTCCACTAACCCCAACCCTTGCACATTCCTGCCCTTCCTACTCTTCACATGTTCCTGCTTCTGCTCATTCCTCCCTTCAGTAATGTATAACCCTGTTGGGTTTATCGCTTAAATTATGACTAAAATAATTTCCCAAAATATAAAAGATTGAAATATTTCATACAGTAAATTTTTTCTCTTTTGTAGGTCATCCTGGCACAAGAGGCTGGCACTAACATTGTGCTAATACTGAAGGTCATCCTGGCACCAGGGGCTAGCACTACTTATTTTGTGCTTCTGCTGCAGATCATCGAGACTCGAGAGGATATTCTACTTGCCAGTACTGCAGGTTATCTTGGCACAAGAGGCTTACATGTGTTGTGCCAATACTGAAGGTCATCTTGGCACTTAAGGCTAGCACTTGTAGTGGCATTATTATAGGTCATCCTGGCACCAAAGGTTTACACTTGTAGTGCCACCACTACAAGTTACCCTGGCACTGTTGTACTTACAGTCATAGTACCAGCACTTCAAGTCACTCTGGCACTGTCATATTTACAGTTGTAGTACTAGCACTACAAGTCACCCTAGCACTGTCATACAGTTGTAGTGCCAGCACTACAAGTCACCCTGGCACTGTCATACTTACAACTGCAATACCTATACTCAATGTCATAAAACACACGAAATGCCTCGGCATGATAGTGGCTTTCTTTGTACTTTGCAAACCAAAATTGTAATTCCACAATGTAACATTTACAAAAAAATAAAATCTTTATCTTAATACAAGTGACATAAACAGTTATATATACAGTGACATCACTGTGTACCCACAGTGATAGAAATGTCACATTTATAGTATACCTGGAGTATACCTAGTACACCATTCCTAAAATCTTGTGTTGACACTTATTCTCATCATTCAGATTTTATGTACACCATTAACACCTCTGTGATAAAAAAAATTCATAAAAATTATTACACGTTCATTGGCATTAACATAAACTGTGCTAAGGTTAATCTCTCACCTTAGAGAAAATGTGTTGAACTACCTTTAAACTCTTAGTAGAGACTAAATATGTCATGTGCATGAGTAGTGCAAATGTTGAATGTATAATTGGTATTCCTGGGAAGGGACTTTTTTTGCTATTGTCTTGTGAAGATAAATGTCTAGGTGATTTTATCATAGGAATATTATGTAGGAAACCATTGTACAGTAGCAGTGTAAGTAACAGCACTGTTAACACCTGGAGACCATTGTACAGTAGCAGTGTAAGTAACTGTACTATTATATTAACACCTGGAGACCATTGTACAGTAGCAGTGTAAGTAAAAGCACTGTTAACACCTGGAGACCACTGTACATTAGCAGGGTAAGTAACAGCACTGTTAACACCTGGAGACCACTGTACAGTAGCAGTGTAAGTAACAGCACTGTTAACACCTGGAGACCATTGTACAGTAGCAGTGTAAGTAACAGCACTGTTAACACCTGCCATCTCCACCAGGTTAGGTTGGTTCTGCGGAGAAACACATTTACTGCATTTTTATAGGCTAAATTATTTTGTATCTGTCACATTTCACTTATTTTATCCCTCTGATCTATCACACTGTCACATACCTTATTGCTCCCAGATATAATAAATTGAATCAGTCTAATTATCTTGCCATAATATTGCTCAGTCATTGTACCATAATGTGTCTGACACATGTTAAGGTAAAATCCTTCTTTGTCCACATCATAAGTCATGTGTTATAATGCAAGACCATTGTAGCAATAACTGACTGTGTAGGAATCACCAACACTGCCATAGAGAAGAAATATTTCAGTATTTTGGGACCTGAAGCTTAGTACAAATGGACTTAAGTAATATACTTGAGAGTTTAAATGAATAAAATTTATATCAACGTACTTTGTTTTGAAACTGTTGCAAAAGCTTTAGCAACAAACATTTAAGTTCATGTAAGATATTGTAGATACCTTCAAGGTCAGTGCTTAGCTGTGTTGAACAGCTCTTCACATGAGGAACCAGAGGTAGCCTTTCATATCTCAAGTCACTTCCTCCTAATACCAGACAGTGTATCTTACTCTTACTGGTGTACCGCCTTCCCTTATTTTTTTTAACGTACTGACCCTCCCACCGAGGCAGAGTGGCCTTAAAAGAAAGTTGTTCCTTTTTTCATTTAGTAATTTATCCAGATGAAAGGTTACTAGACCCTTCAGGCATTTAGTCGCCTCTTACGACAGTCATGGCTTATGGAAGAAGAATTCTTTTTCACTTCGCCACGGAGTTTATAATATTATATTAGAGAAATATTGAATGTCAGTATAAAATATTTGCCAAAATTTTGCCTAGTTAAGTGTTTATATAATTACTATGGAAGATTTTAAAATCAGTGTTCATTATGTCTAAAATACTATTAAAAGAATGTGTTCAAGAAACACAAATTATAGTTGACCCAGAAGAAAATCTATATCAGTATTCACAGTCTCTAAAACACTCTTCACAAAAATCTCTGCCTGTCTCTCTGATCAGATTTCATAAAGACAAAAAAGTGCTCGAGTGTTCAGTGTGTCAGAAGGAATTTTCCCAAAAATCTCTCTTAGAATCCCACATAAGAATTCATACTGTAGAGAAACCATATCAGTGTTCAGTGTGCTCAAAAAACTTTTCTCGAAAAGACAACTTAACAATTCACATGAAAATTCACACTGGAGACAAATCATATCAGTGTTCAGTGTGTGTAAAAGAGTTTTCCCAAAGTTCTTATTTAGTTAAGCATATGAAAATTCATACTGGAGAGAAACCATATCAGTGTTCAGTGTGTCTTAAAGACTTTTATCAAAAAGCTCACTTAATTAATCACATGAGCATTCACACTGGAGAGAAACCATATCAGTGTACAGAATGTTTGAAAGACTTTTCTCAAAAATCTGATTTAACAAGTCACATGAGAAGTCACACTGGAGAAAAACCATATCAGTGTTCAGAGTGCTTAAAAGATTTTTCTCAAAAATCTGATTTAATAAAGCACATTAGAATTCACACTGGGGAGAAACCCTATCATTGTTCTGAATGCCTGAAAGACTTCTCTCTCAAACCTGATTTAATAAAACACATGAGAAGTCATACTGGAGAGAAACCTTATCAGTGCTCAGAATGTCAACAAGGCTTTTCTCAATATTCTAATTTACTAAGACATATGAAGACTCATACTGGGGAGAAACCATACAAATGTTCAGAGTGTCTAAAAAGCTTCTCTCAAAAATATGGCTTAATAAAACATATGAGAATTCATACTAGAGAAAAACCATATCGGTGTTCAGTGTGTCTAAATGAGTTTTCCCAGAAATCTAGTCTAGTACAACATATGGCTGCTCACACTGGAGAGAAACCATATCAGTGTTCAGTGTGTCTAAAAGACTTTTCCTTAAATTCCTATTTAGCTAAACATATGAAAATTCATACTGGAGAAAAATCATATCATTGTATATTGTGTTCGAAAGACTTTTTCCAAAAAGTTCATTTAATAAATCACATGAAGACTCACACTGGAGAGAAACCATATCAGTGTTCAGTGTGTCTAAAAGACTTTTATCAAAATGCACATTTAAGTAGTCACATGAGAATTCACACTGGAGAGAAGCCATATCATTGTTCAGAGTGCCTAAAAGATTTTTCCACAAAATCTACTTTAGTACATCATATGAGAATTCATTCTGGCGATAAATCATAGCATCGTCAAGGATGACTTAACCTGTAAATGGTCCAGGCAGATCTACGTTCACATGTGTAGTGCTCCAAAAGTAGGAGGGGTGTTAATGTTGCAGTTTAAAAACTGTAGTGTAAAGCACCCTTCTGGCAAGACAGTGATGGAGTGAATGATGGTGAAAGTTTTTCTTTTTCGGGCCACCCTGCCTTGGTGGGAATCGGCCAGTGTGATAATAATAATAATAATAATAATAATAACAAAAAAAAAAAGTAGATCAATTACACATTTTCAAATGTAAAAAAAAAAAAAAGATCTACTTTTTTTTACATGCTTTCAAATGTTGAAAAAACGTGGACCCTCGACTAACGATATTAATTGGTACCCGAGAACGAATATCGTTAGTCGAGTTTTTTATCGTTAGTCGAGGCAACAAGTTAGCGTTAACATATATCGTTAGTCAAATTTAACGTTAGACGATGCCATCGTTGGTCGGGGGTCCACTGTATATACGTTTGGACCGTTTATGGGTTAATGATTTACCTCAAAAGGCTTATTGAATACAACAGTGAAAACTAATATTGGAAAGAAATATAAAAGTGTTCAGTTACCAAAGTATTCAAAATTATTTAGTATAATAGATCATCGGATAACACGAGATCTGTTAACACATTTTCTGTTGAGAAGTTTTGAAAAATTGTGGGATATTTTTGGTGTACATGCCATAAAAATGGTTTATATGATGGAGTATCTGCAAGGGAAATGTGGCAAGTGTTGCAATCTTTCCCCTCCACCTCACAGTGAGCTTCAGGACAAGTCTTATGAGCTAGTGGGTGGGAGTGGTTGAGCTAGTGGGTGGGAGTGGTTGAGCTAGTGGGTGGGAGTGGTTGAGCTAGTGGGTGGGAGTGGTTGAGCTAGTGGGTGGGAGTGGTTGAGCTAGTGGGTGGGAGTGGTTGAGCTAGTGGGTATGAGCATGCTAGTTAGTGGGTGAGAGTAGGTGAGCTAGTGTGTGGTAGCATGTGAGCTAGTGGGTTAGGACATGGTACTGAGTGAAAAAGGGTGAGTGAAGGGCAACTGTGGGAAATGGGTAATGGTTGAGGGCCAGATGTAGGGTGATGGTGTCGGTTCACAGCTATCCTGCCCTCCAACATATTGATAGGTTGAGGGCATGTAGGTGATGGGATAGGTGAAGGTGTGTGTTGGGATGGGTGAAGGTAAGTGAGGGGGTAGAATGTATGGGCAGAAGGGTGTAAAAAATGGGTTTTGGTGTTGGTCATGATGGTGAAGGCTGGAGCATCTGGCAGTGAAGCTGCAAAGTGAGGTTCAGCACTACATTCATACATGCATAATACCATTCCTTGTGCTACATTCAAACACATAAAATGTTCATACACATATAATACCATACCTTGTGCTACGTTCATACACATATAACATTCATACATGTATAATACCATACCTTGTGCTACGTTCATACACATATAACATTCATACATGTATAATACCATACCTTGTGCTATGTTCATACACATATAACATTCATACATGTATAATACTATACCTTGTGCTATGTTCATACATGTCCAGTACCATACCTCAGCCACACACCTCGCACAACAACTGCTCATTCAACCTCTCCCACCACCTCCATGGCCACACATCCTTGCTGCACACCCATCAACCTCACCTATACTGCCTACAACCCCCACCCATACCACCCACCCCTATAGTTCCCACATGGTCACATGCCTTCACTCACAGCATTCCAACCAGTAACTTCCACTCACACATCTTCCCCCCTTCCCCCCATGCTTTCACTTATACCATTCTGACCAACAATGTACCCTCACACAATCTGCCTATACAGCTTCCCCCCACTGCCACCATGACACCACCTGGTTGCTTCCAGATTCGACTCCCACATCCCACCACCACCCAGCATCCTCCACCTCCCACCAACAGCCTGCAGCTCCCACCCACACCCCTCCACCATTTGGTCTTCACCTACAACAGGGGTCCCTCACCCCCCACACTGAACCCATTTGCCCCAACCACTCTAACTCCTCTCATGTACACACCACACTCTCTAACCCCTCCTTTATATCTCCCATACAGTTGCAAAAAGTAGGAAAATCAAGAAAGTACTGTTGCAACAAGCAGGACAATCAAGAAAGTAACTCTGTACGCTATCAGTGATGTAGTTGCAGGAATTTTGGTGCATCACCACCACATTGACCTTCAATTACATTATCATCATTTTTGTGTTTTATAGTCTTGACACTTAAAAAAAGAGAAGCTTACGACGACGTTTCGGGTTATTTGTGTATCGTTCTAGTCACGGTATTGTGCCTTTTCTTTTGTTACTTAAAAAAATTTGGTTGGCTTTTTTTTGGGGGGGTATAAGGAACATAACCCTATTTATCACATGTGTTCTTGAGTTCAGCTTACACAGGTTTTTTATTACCCACTGTTTTTCAGGAACATATGTACTGTGTTATCCGATGGTGTACTGTAAATCACGTGAAAACTTGTAAGACAAGAGACATTACTTCAGTTTTCAGTATTTCTATAGGAATTTTCTCATAAGCTTTTTTTAACAAATAAACCAAAAATTTGCACTGAAGATTGACCCCTGTTAGTATTGTAGTATGTCTAAACAACTGTATTCAAAACTCTCATATATGAAATAAAATGAGAATTCAAACAGAAGAGAGACCATATCAGTGTTGAGAGTGTCTAAAACAGTTTTCAGATAAATCTAGTTTAGTACAACACATGAGAATTCATTATAGTTAAAATTCATATAGGTTTTCCATTTCTAGAAGTCTTGCATAAATCTAATTTAGTTATCCACATCAGAATTCATGTTGGAAGGAAATTATGTCAGTATACATTACAATATACAGCCTCTCCTCACTTAGCGACGTACTCGTTTACTGATGACTTGGACTTACGATGGGCTCTCTGACCAGTTTGCATACCTAAATAATATATATTAGAGCTTATTTCCTCTCTTCTGTTTATTAGAGTATACAGTACACTACTGTATAAACATTTAAAAATTTTTTTTTTTTTTTTTTTTTATTATCACACTGGCCGATTCCCACCAAGGCAGGGTGGCCCGAAAAAGAAAAACTTTCACCATCATTCACTCCATCACTGTCTTGCCAGAAGGGTGCTTTACACTACAGTTTTTAAACTGCAACATTAACACCCCTCCTTCAGAGTGCAGGCACTGTACTTCCCATCTCCAGGACTCAAGTCCGGCCTGCCGGTTTCCCTGAATCCCTTCATAAATGTTATTTTGCTCACACTCCAACAGCACATCAAGTATTAAAAACCATTTGTCTCCATTCACTCCTATCAAACACGCTCACGCATGCCTGCTGGAAGTCCAAGCCCCTCGCACACAAAACCTCCTTTACCCCTTCCTCCAACCCTTCCTAGGCCGACCCCTACCCCGCCTTCCTTCCACTACAGACTGATACACTCTTGAAGTCATTCTGTTTCGCTCCATTCTCTCTACATGTCCGAACCCCCTCAACAACCCTTCCTCAGGGCCCCCTGGACAACAGTTTTGGTAATTTCCCCCACCTCCTCCTAACTTCCAAACTACGAATTCTCTGCGTTATATTCACACCACACATTGCCCCTCAGACATGACATCTCCACTGCCTCCAGCCTTCTCCTCGCTGCAACATTCATCACCCACGCTTCACAACCCATATAAGAGCATTGGTAAAACTATACTCTCATACATTCCCCTCTTTGCCTCCAAGGACAAAGTTCTTTGTCTCCACAGACTTCTAAGTGCACCACTCACTCTTTTCCCCTCATCAATTCTATGATTCACCCTCATCTTTCATAGACCCATCCGCTGACACGTCCACTCCCAAATATCTGAATACATTCACCCTCCTAACTCTCTCCCTCCAATCGATTTTCCCAATCTTCATCACCTAATCTTTTTGTTATCCTCATAACCTTACTCTTTCCTGTATTCACCTTTAATTTTCTTCTTTTGCACACCCTCCCAAAATTCATCCACCAATCTCTGCGTTCTCTTCAATCTCCCAAGAGCACAGTGTCATCAGCAAAGAGCAGCTGTGACAACTCCCACTTTGTGTGTGATTCTTTATCTTTTAACTCCACCCCCTCTTGCCAAGACCCTCGCTTTTACTTCTCTTACAACCCCCATCTTTTAAATATATTAAACAACCACGGTGACATCAACATCCTTGTCTAAGGCCTACTTTTACTGGAAAAAATTTCCCTCTTTCCTACATACTCTAAACTTGAAGCCTCACAAATCCTCGTAAAAACTCTTCACTGCTTTCAGTAACCTACTCCTACAAACCCTACACTTGCAACATCTGCCACATTGCCCCCCCATCCACCCTGTCATACGCCTTTTCCAAAAATAAATGCCACAAAGACCTCTTTAGCCTTATCTAAATAATGTTCACTTATATGTTTCACTGTAAAACACCTGGTCCACCACCCCCCACCTTTCCTAAAGCCTCCTTGTTCATCTGCTATCCTATTCTCCGTCTTACTCTTAATTCTTTCAATTATAACTCTACCATACACTTTACCAGGTACACTCAACAGACTTATCCCCCTATAATTTTTGCACTCTCTTTTATCCTTTGCCTTTATACAAAGGAACTATGCATGCTCTCTGCCAATCCAGGTACTTACCCCCTTTTCCCTACTTTATTAAATAATTGCACCAACCACTCCAAACATAATATCCCCACCTGCTTTTAACATTTCTACTTTATCCCCTCAATCCCGGCTGCCTTACCCCCTTTCATTTACCTACTGCCTCACGAACTTCCCCACACACTCACAACTGGCTCTTCCTCACTCCTACAAGATGTTATTCCTCCTTGCCCTATACACGAAATCACAGCTTCCCTATCTTCATAACATTTAACAATTCCTCGAAATATTCCCTCCATCTTCCCCAAAACCTCTACTCTTCCATTTTTAAAAACTCTCCTCTCCTATTTTTAACTGACAAAATCCCTTTTTTCTCTAGGCTTTCTTTTAAATTGTTAATCTCACTCCAAAACTTTTTCTTATTTTCAACAAAATTTGTTGATTTAAAATCTCACCCACTCTCTCATTTGCTCTCTTTTTACATTGCTTCACCACTCTCTTAACCTCTCTCTTTTTCTCCATATACTCTTCCCTCCCTTGCATCACTTCTACTTTGAAAAAACTTCTCATATGCTAACTTTTTCTCCCTTACTACTCTCTTTACATCATCATTCCACCAATCGCTCCCTTTCCCTCCTGCACCCACTTCCTGTAACCACAAACTTCTGCTGACACTCTAACACTACATTTTTTAAACCTACCCCAAATACCTCTTCGACCCCATTGCCTATGCTCTCATTAGCCCATCTATCCTCCAATAGCTGTTTATATCTTTCCCTAACTGCCTCCTCTTTTAGTTTTATAAACCTTCACCTCTCTCTTCCCTGATGCTTCTATTCTCCTTGTATCCCATCTACCTTTTACTCTCAGTGTAGCTACAACTAGAAAGTGATCTGATATATCTGTGGCCCCTCTATAAAACATGTACATCCGAAGTCTACTCAACAGTCTTTTATCTACCAATACATAATCCAACAAACTACTGTCATTTCGCCCTACATCATATCGTGTATACTTATTTATCCTCTTTTTCTTAAAATATGTATTACCTATAACTAAACCCCTTTCTATTACAAAGTTCAATCAAAGGGCTCCCATTATCATTTACACCTGGCACCCCAAACTTACCTACCACACCCTCTCTAAAAAGTTTCTCCTACTTTAGCATTCAGGTCCCCTACCACAATTACTCTCTCACTTGGTTCAAAGGCTCCTATACATTCACTTAACATCTCCCAAAATCTCTCTCTCTCCTCTGCATTCCTCTCTTCTCCAGGTGCATACACGCTTATTATGACCCACTTCTCTCGCATCCAACCTTTACTTTAATCCACATAATTCTTGAATTTACACATTCATAATTCTCTTTTCTCCTTCCATAACTGATCATTTAACATTACTGCTACCCCTTCCTTTGCTCTAACTCTCTCAGATACTCCAGATTTAATCCCATTTATTTCCCCCCACTGAAACTCTCCTACCCCCTTCAGCTTTGTTTCGCTTAGAGCCAGGACATCCAACTTCTTTCCATTCATAACATCAGCAATCATCTGTTTCTTGTCATCCGCACTACATCCACGCACATTTAAGCATCCCAGTTTTATAAAGTTTTTCTTCTTCTCTTTTTTAGTAAATGTATACAGGAGAAGGGGTTACTAGCCCATTGCTCCCGGCATTTTAGTCGCCTCCTACGACACGCATGGCTTACGGAGGAAAGATTCTTTTCCACTTCCCCATGGACAATAGAAGAAATAAAAAAGAACAAGAGCTATTTAGAAAAAGGAGAAAAACCTAGATGTATGTATATATATATATGCATGTGCGTGTCTGTGAAGTGTGACCAAAGTGTAAGTAGGAGTAGCAAGATATCCCTGTTATCTAGCGTGTTTATGAGACAGAAAAAGAAACCAGCAATCCTACCATCATGCAAAACAGTTACAGGTTTTTGTTTCACAGTCATCTGGCAGGACGGTAGTACTTCCCTGGGTGGTTGCTGTCTACCAACCTACTACCAGAAATTTTATAAATGGCACAAAGGTGACATTAAAACAATATCAAAGATGGTTGGCACAAACCCACTACCATTATAGTATGCTCCTCACTTAGCGATGAATTCATTTACCTACATGGTCTTAGGAGCGGAATTCCTTCATTAAGTGAGGAGAGGCTGTATTAGCCAGTAAGATGCTTGAAAACAATCTGAAAGATATACATTGGTACCTTGAATTACGAGCTTAATTTGTTCCAGAAGGCTGTTCGAGTGCCAGTACCGAACAAATTTGTTCCCATAAGAAATAATGAAAATTAGATTAATAAGTTTAGGCCCCTAAAAATACACCTACAAAAGCACTTACAAAAACACACTTACATAATTGTTCGAGTTGGGAGCTGCTCATAACTCGAGGTACCACTCTAGATGTCACTCTTCCAGATGTACAGTGGTCCCTCATTGTTCGTAATTAATCCGTTCCTGGAGCCGTTACTATAAACGAAATTTACGATTTACGAATCAATTTTCCCCATTAGAAATAATGTAAATACAATTAATCCGTTCCTGACACCCATAAGTATTAAAACAAAAAATATTTTTAACATGAAATATACATGTAGTACATAAACAATACAATGGGAAATGATGAATGAAACATTAACAGCATAACACTTACCTTTATTGGAGATTCTTCTTAGTGTTTACCTGGAGTTTACCTGGAGAGAGTTCCGGGGGTCAACGCCCCCGCGGCCCGGTCTGTGACCAGGCCTCCTGGTGGATCAGAGCCTGATCAACCAGGCTGTTGCTGCTGGCTGCATGCAAACCAACGTACGAGCCACAGCCCAGCTGATCAGGAACTGACTTTAGGTGCTTGTCTAGTGCCAGCTTGAAGACTGCCAGGGGTCTGTTGGTAATCCCCCTTATGTGTGCTGGGAGGCAGTTGAACAGTCTCGGGCCCCTGACACTTATTGTATGGTCTCTTAACGTGCTAGTGACACCCCTGCTTTTCATTGGGGGGATGGTGCATCGTCTGCCAAGTCTTTTGCTTTCGTAGTGAGTGATTTTCGTGTGCAAGTTCAGTACTAGTCCCTCTAGGATTTTCCAGGTGTATATAATCATGTATCTCTCCCTCCTGCATTCCAGGGAATACAGGTTTAGGAACCTCAAGCGCTCCCAGTAATTGAGGTGTTTTAAACTCCGTTATGCGCGCCGTGAAAGTTCTCTGTACATTTTCTAGGTCGGCAATTTCACCTGCCTTGAAAGGTGCTGTTAGTGTGCAGCAGTATTCCAGCCTAGATAGAACAAGTGACCTGAAGAGTGTCATCATGGGCTTGGCCTCCCTAGTTTTGAAGGTTCTCATTATCCATCCTGTCATTTTTCTAGCAGATGCGATTGATACAATGTTATGGTCCTTGAAGGTGAGATCCTCCGACATGATCACTCCCAGGTCTTTGACGTTGGTGTTTCGCTCTATTTTGTGGCCAGAATTTGTTTTGTACTCTGATGAAGATTTAATTTCCTCATGTTTACCATATCTGAGTAATTGAAATGGGAGACTGGAGGAGGAGAGTGGATTGTTTATAGTTTGGAAGTGGAATCCCCTTCCATCAACACCTCAGGTACCATTTGCTTTTCTGGGGTTGCTTCTCTTCTCTGTTTCTTAATGCCACTAGGACCACCTTGAGTCACTGGAGTCCTGTCTCACAAAATAACTGTGGAGAGAGCTCTCTTTCTGGCGTCTCTTTAACACTTCCCTAAAATGGCCCAAGACTTTGTCACTGTACATGTTGCCAACCTGGCTTGCAACAACCTTGTTAGGGTGATGTTTCTCCATAAAGCTTTCCATCTTATCCCACATAGTAAAAATCTCTTTAATTTCTGAAGAAGGCACCTTCTTCCATCCTTTTCCTCCTCCTCGCAGAAGTTTCTGAGCTGCGAGTGTTGCTCTTCCTGTGAAGCTCTTGCAGCCCTCATGTGAGCTTTTCATTGGTTTTCCACCAAATTTTTCCCACATCCTCCAAACTCACATCCAACCCCTGGAACCCCCCAGTGCCACAATTGTTTTTTACAACAAACATAGGCTCATTAGGGTCATCCCAAAAAACTTCAAAATCCCTCTTGCGACAAAATTTGGGCCACATTTTCTCCAGGAGAGTTCAAATTCCTGGTAGTCATCCCCCCCCAAGCCATACCAAAGGGGTTAGCAGTAGAGGTGCGAAGTTTTCTCTCCAAAATTCCCTTAGGATCAAGTGAGTGTCTGTGGTCACAGTCAAGCCCCGTGAAACATTGCTTTTGTGAAATTTTTTTTTTAAAAATTTCAATAACTCTGGCCAGGGGAGGAGAGGGTGGTTTTGGGGGGGCAAGAATTACGTGATAAACCCAAACCCTCGAAAATTAGGTCACCCAAAGTTTGGAGGTAGCAGGTGCATTGTCATTCTAGGGGGCACTTGAGATCCAATTTTTTTTTCCAAAGATACCCTTCACACTGGGCCAAAAAACTTCATTGAACCACTCGAAAAAAATTTCCCTCGGCCCCATGCCTTACTATTAATTTCCAAAACCCGCAATTACTCTTCTAACATTGTTTTTCCTGAACCTCAAATTTTTTTCAAAAGGGTACACTTATAAGGTTCACTTTGAAATCCCCACTAGCATTAGCACAGAACATTAGCGTCCCCCTGTCTTTATGGGCTTGTGTCCTGGATTCCCTTTTTCCTCTTGTGTAATAAAGGGTCCTCTTTGGCATTTTCTTCCAAAAAGGCCTGTTTTCACAATTGAACACTTGTTCGGGTTTTCAGCCCTTACCTCTATGATTGGAATTCATGCACATATTTTTCAGCCGCCGTGGTCTGAACTGGCAGCCCCCACCATCCCTTACCACACTGTGTATGCCCTACGGTTTTTTAAATCTCTCAAACCCGCCTTTTCTGGGCCCTTTAAATTTACCCTTTCCACTATTGCGGCAATTTTTTTACCAAACTCCATGCAATGCCTAGCCTTTTCCAAATAAACAATCATAAGAGTTCCCCCCTGCTAATTTTTTCTCTTTATCCCCACCAATAAAACTTCTCAACCTTTCCAAAATGGTGATCTCATTTTGTCAGCATAGTTATCCCTTTGCAAAAACATCATCCTTTTTTCATTTTTCTTGGCCCCTATGGAACATAAGGTTTTGTAGGGTTTCTTATCTCCGGACAGTTCGGCCCCACTTTTACCACTTTATATTGTTCAATGATGGTTTTTTTAAAATTTAATCGTATTTCTCACCTTTTTTACCCCAGGCTTGGCCAGGACTTTCTTTGGAGCCTGGTAGCTTATTTGTACTTCAACAAAAAAAATGGGAAAATTATGAAATATTTGCTGGAGCACGTGGGGAACCTTTGCTACTGGTAAACAATGCCAGATGGTGCCGCCCCGGCTCACGCCGTGGGTACGTGTTCCCGGGCGAACACACTCCGAGTCAAACCTTGAAAAGGGGGGTCCTGTTTATCGAAAATTACCCCTATATTGGCGAATTTTACGATTGCCCGGGGAAATACGAAAACGGGGACCACTGTATATTAACCCATAAAAGGCCAAGAGTCTCGTTTACATGTTTAGGCTACAAAAGTAGATCTACGTTTTTTTACATATTTTAAAAATTAAAAAAAAAAAGTAATCAAGTTTTTTACACATTTTTTAAAATGAAAAAAAAAAAAAAGAATTACTTTTTTTTCATACTTTTAAATGTTGAAAAACGTTTTATCTTTGGACCGTTTACGGGGTTAAGGTACATCATTTAAAAAAATCTGAATTCGCAGTTCATGCAAATATTCATGTGCAGGAAAGAATATCTTTCCTTAGTGTAGTTATATACAGTAAGTGGAATGGCTGAATTTGTGTTCATTGTGTCATAGTTTTTTTCCATTGAATGATAATATTTTCTGCTACAAAATATACTCAAATTTGTGAGGTTGTTTTGTTGTCCTTGCAAAATTTTCCTGAGTTGTATTTGCAGTATAGACTATATAGAACATTATAATTACTGTACTAATGCGTATATTAACCCTTAAACTTAGATCTATGTTCACTCGCGTAGCACTCTGAACATAAATCTGTTTCATTTTACAAGAAATCAAATGTAAAAAAATGTAGATCTACATTTGGAGCGCTATGCGAGTGAACGTAGATTTACGTTTGGAGCACTGTGCAAGTGAACGAAGATCTACATACGGAGCGCTACGCAAGTGAACGTAGATCTACGTTTGGACAGTTTAAGGGTTAAGTTTAATATAAAGACTGTAGGGTATCATACAGTATTAATATGTGTATTAATTTTAGTGTCATTCTAGAGACTTTGTTTCAAGTAAATTCTATGTAAGACTTTTTTTAAGACATTGGGCATCCCCCACCAAGGTCAGGTCAGAGTTCTGCCAACATAACAGTTGAGATGACCCTTCACAGTGCAGGTACTGTACTTTCCACCTTCATCACTAGCCTGGCTAACCAGTTCCCCCTCAGTCACTCCATTAATGTTATTTTGTTCACAGTTCAACGCTCCAACATTGGAACATTTTGTCATTAATGTGTGTAATATATATTTTGCATTATTCTTTAAATCAAGTTTCAAGATAAAGAATATTTAAAACATGATATGACGCTTAATATGTGTGTATCAGTTTAAGTGTAATTCCATTTATGGCTTTAACGTCACTCAAAGATAATATCTCCTTGAGAGAAATATTACAGCCTCTCCACACTTAACGACGGAGTTGTGTTCCTGAGACCACATCGTTAAATGAATTCATCGTTAAATGAATTCATCGTTAAATGAATTCATCGTTAAATGAATTCATCGTTAAATGAATTCATCGTTAAATGAATTCATCGTTAAATGAATTCATCGTTAAATGAATTCATCGCTAAGTGAGGAGCATACTATAATGGTAGTAAGTTTGTGTCAGCCATCTTTGATGTTGTTTTAATGTCACTTTGCACCATTTCTAACATTTCTTGTATATTTTTAAATGTTTATACAGTAGTGTACTGCATATTGAAATAAACAGAGTAGAGGAAATCAGCACTAGTATACATTATTTAGGTATGAATACTGGTCAGAGAGCCCGTCGTAAGTCTGAGGCGTTGGTAAACAAGTACAGTACGTCGCTAAGCGAGGAGAGGCTGTAGTTCAAAATTGTACATAGATATTTTAATAAAGATCTTGATCCATATTTCCATACATACGTGTTTTATATTTAAAGGTACTGTGGAATTTCTTTGAAACATAAGAGCTATTTGACCCTTGTGGGTTTAGCGCTTAGTTTTGATTGTAATATTAATTAGAGCATAAGAGTTATATTGGTTGCTGTATCTCCCCTTTGATTCATATTCATCATGATTTCAACAAGTGGAACTTATGATGATTATATGTGAATATTATATTCAACACTAGGAATACAGTGGACCCCCGCTTTACGATCAGCTCCCAATGCGACCAATTATATAAGTGCGTTTGTACGTATATGTTTGGGGGTCTGAAATGGACTAATCTAATTCACAATATTCCTTTTGGGAACAAATTCGGTCAGTACTGGCACCTGAACATACTTCTGGAATGAAATAATATCGTAAACCGGGGGTCCACTGTACTGTGTTGTCATAAATTTAACACATTAATATTTTAATTGCATTCCTGTTAAAGATTAACACTTTACTATAACATGTTATTGATAATCGGGAATGGGCTCTATATGACGTAGAAATATGGGGCTGTTAATTGTTTAAGATTAAAGAGTTATTTCAAGAAGTATATAGAGCTTGAACATAGGTTGCTTATGGGAGACATCTGGTCACAGGATCACGATCAGGAACACACTCCGAGATGTACAGTCGCATCCCGGCAACTGTATGTACTTATTTCAGACAAAAATTTCACTCTCCCGTAATGAATACTTCAAACCAGATGAGCCAAAGCTTTCTTTTTCAGCAGAAACCATAAAAATATAATCATTTTTTTTCTTCAAGACAATAAATCTAGAACGTCAAGTTTTGTCGAAAATATCCAAATTATGAAATTAATTTTTCATGATCATCCAGTTGTCTTCTGAATTAGAGTAGTTGGACAACTGGTTCAGAAGACAACCAGATGTAAAGTATATAAGTATTGCAACCTGCAGTACTACAGTACAGTAGTGTACTGTATAATAAATGCAGTAGACCATTACAGTAAGGACCCACTTATACAGCAGGTTAGGTTCCAGGCTGCCACCAGAAAGCATAATGCCACTTTTTTCCACTTATAAATACATACATATAAATGCTAGATAACAAGTTTATATTAACATATTAAGTTAGCAATAGAACTAGAATTTAAAAACAATAAAAAGTAAAATACACACACAGTGCATTCATTATTTACCTTAAAATATTTGTAATCTTAATGTAGGGTGAAAGGTGAGTAATATTTATTGTAAGACGTCAGATGTGTGGGTAGTGTGGCCAGCCTGGCCACACTACCCACACATAATATACTGCAACATTTAACCCTTTGACTGTCGCAGCCGTGTATATATACGTCTTATGAGGTACCGTGTTTGACGTATATATACTCATAAATTCTAGCGGCTTCAAATCAAGCAGGAGAAAGCTGGTAGGCCCACATGTGAGAGAATGGGTCTGTGTGGTCAGTGTGCACCATATAAAAAAAATCCTGGAGCACGCAGTGCATAATGAGAAAAAAAAACTCCGACCGTTTTTTTTAATTAAAAGGCCGACTTTGTGGTCTATTTTCGTATAGTATTTATGGTTGTATTCTCGTTTTCTTGGTCTCATTTGATAGAATGGAAAACATATTATAGAAATAGAGGTGATTTTGATTGATTTTTCTATAAAAAGAACCTAGAAATGGAGCTCAAAGTAGGGGAAATGTTTGATTTTTGCCGATGTTCAAAAGTAAACAAATGATGCCATTGTCCAATAAATGTCCAACTAGCCATTCTAATATGCAGTCGTGAATGGGTTGATGTTATTTATACAATTGTTACAGTATTGCAGTAGTCTGCATAATAGTAAGTCTTCTATTTTTTTTTTGAATAAAAATTCAAAATAGAAAGCAAGAGTAATATCAGAGGGGCCTGGAGACATGACTGATGAACAAAGAAAATGTTATTTTAGAGCCAGGAATGTCTGTATTGTTCATTCTGGACCTTATTTTGAAATTGTCATATTTTTTCGTTCATGAAATTGGCCAAATTGCAAATTTCTGACCACATTACTAGGTAGTTGAAATCGGTAAATGGGCAGTTTCTTCTACTCAATCGATAGAAAAAATGGAGTTCTAAAGAAATAGCTATGAGTTTGGGCGACTGGAACAATGGAATTAGCCGAAAATAGGGCTCAAAGTGGGCGAAATCGCCGATTTGTAAACAGCGCCGAGGTCGCTAACTTCGCGAGAGCATAATTCCGTCAGTTTTCCATCAAATTTCGTTTTTTTGGTGTCATTACAATCGGGAAAAGATTCTCTATCATTTCATAAGAAAAAATAATTTTTTTTTTTTAAATTTTGCGACACCAGGAGACACCTCAGGATTGGGGGTTGCGACAGTCAAAGGGTTAAAGTGCCCCAAAGCGATAAAATGCATATACAGTACACTCATTCCTTACCTTAAAATATTTGTAGTCTTAACCCGTAAACGGTCCAAACGTATATATACGTTTTTTCAACATTTGAAAGTATGTAAAAAAGTAGATCTTCTTTTTGTTTTTCTACATTTGAAAATGTGTAAATAAACTTTGATCTACTTTTTTTTTTGTTATATTTGAAAATATGTAAAAAAAACTTAGATCTACTTTTGTAGCGCTACACATGTGAACGTAGGTCTGCTTGGACCGTTTACGGGTTAATGTACGTTGAGAGGTGAGTAAAGAAGGTAAAACAAATAAACGAGAGAGAGAGAATGAGTGAATGAGAGAGGAGAGAGACACGGTGTTATGTAAACAAGCAGACGAATGTATCTGGTTTTAGTTCATACACGTAACATCTCATATTAATGCTAATTTATTCTACTGTGGGGTGTATTTATCATATTTTTATGTTACATAGCATGTTTATTATATAATATCATAGCTGAATTAATGAAAATGTTTATATAAACATAATATATGACAATGCACCTCAGAGTAGTTATTATTGCATATTATTATTATCATTATTAATATGGTGTCCCCAAGACTAATAACACACTTGGTGATTTTAATGTGTACCTGCAAGCCAGCACAGTGTGTAAGTTTATTTAGGTTCAGGTACACATAAGTATTATAATCAGAGTTCATATAAAACATGAAATAACTTTCAAACACTTGAAATTTCGGAGAGTTTCCAGACATAATGGAGAGACGCGGTGCTCACAGAGAATGTAAACAAACCGGGTGGGGCGCAGTGACCGCATTAGAAAGTCAGGTGGGGGATCCAAGTGGTGGCTCGTGTATAGGCACTATGGAACTGCAGCATCTCCTATTTTCACTTAATATTATCGATAACATTTGATATAATGAGTGTTTTTTTTCTTTAATTCTTTCTTTATACATTTACATTACATAAAGCTCAGTTTCAGTAGTCATCCCCTAGTACATGAAAAAATTTAAAAAATCCTTGTATGGAACTGTGCGCTTCACAGTTCCAGCGACTCAGTGTTTGGTTGTTGTGCACATGCGCACATGTCTGAGAAAAGACGCTGCACGCTTGGAAGAGAGAGCACTGTTGCTGACACGGCGCCGACACTTGTGGAAGCGTGAGGTAGTGTTTCTTTTTGACTCAGCAATGCGTGTTGTGCTTAAAAACCATGTACCACATTCTGGAATGTGATAAAATGTAAAATTAGATGATTATCATGCTTCCAGCTATTTTATTTAATTCATAGTTTTTTTCAGCTCTTTTATGTGACAGATATCAAAACTGCTACGTATTTTAGAAATAAGAAACTGGAAGTACAGTGGACCCCCGGTTTACGATCACCTCCCAATGCGACCAATTATGTAAGTGTAATTTATGTAAGTGCGTTTGTATGTGTATGTTTGGGGGTCTTGAAATGGACTAATCTACTTCACAATATTCCTTATGGGAACAAATTCGGTCAGTACTGGCACCTGAACATACTTCTGGAATGAAATAATATTGTAAACCGGGGGTCCACTGTACTGTGAGACTCCTTCCAAGACACTCATGGCAGAAGCTAAGGAAGTGTGTGACTGTATAAGTGTTGATATAATGGACACATATTCTTCCACTAAACACTTAGTAGCTGCTAAATTGTATAACAAGAAGAATGGATTTTATTTTTAAATAAATGAGTCGAGCTTGAACTGTAACAATTTAGGTAAGTAAAAAATATTTTTATTTATGATTATATCGAGCTTGTGTATAAATTTTCTGTTTATATATATTAAAACAATGGCTTAAAATTTTTCTGAAATAGCTCCTCCACTAATTTTAGCTACGAGCCGCCACTGGGGGATCCGTATGACAAGTTTTGGTCATAATTTGAAAGGTCCGTATTAGCAAAATGCCGTAAGGTGGAACGCCATCAAGCAGCGCCTTAATGTATATTACATGAGTTTATTTTCCACATTTTGGTTATTACACTGTTGCAATTTTTTTTTTTTTTTTTTTTTTTTTTTTATCACACTGGCCGATTCCCACCAAGGCAGGGTGGCCCGAAAAAGAAAAACTTTCACCATCATTCACTCCATCACTGTCTTGCCAGAAGGGTGCTTTACACTACAGTTTTTAAACTGCAACATTAACACCCCTCCTTCAGAGTGCAGGCACTGTACTTCCCATCTCCAGGACTCAAGTCCGGCCTGCCGGTTTCCCTGAACCCCTTCATAAATGTTACTTTGCTCACACTCCAACAGCACGTCAAGTATTAAAAACCATTCGTCTCCATTCACTCCTATCAAACACGCTCACGCATGCCTGCTGGAAGTCCAAGCTCCTCGCACCAAAAACCTCCTTTACCCCCTCCCTCCAACCTTTCCTAGGCCGACCCTACCCCGCCTTCCTTCCACTACAGACTGATACACTCTTGAAGTCATTCTGTTTCGCTCCATTCTCTCTACATGTCCGAACCACCTCAACAACCCTTCCTCAGCCCTCTGGACAACAGTTTTGGCAATCCCGCACCTCCTCCTAACTTCCAAACTACGAATTCTCTGCATTATATTCACACCACACATTGCCCTCAGACATGACATCTCCACTGCCTCCAGCCTTCTCCTTGTTGCAACATTCATCACCCATGCTTCACACCCAAAATTGTGGCATATTTTTATACAACACTTCATGAAATTGACTTAATGTGATTCTGTTTCTGGGTGGGGAAAAAATTTGAAGCGTCACTCACAGGCTTCTCTCAGGCCTTCTAGCTTAGGGTCAGGCTATTGTCTCTGCAGGGGAGGCCTACCTTCCTTCCCTGTGTTTGTGAATTGTGTTTGATCTTTTCATTGCCATATCTCGTGTCTGTCAAGCAACCATGGCACCCCATAGGCATGCAAGTGATGCTGAAAGTGGCAAGAAAAGGTTTAGGTCTTGGAGTTATGAAGAAAATCGAGATATTAGACAAGCATAAAAGTTGTTCACTTGTAGTAGACATGGCAAGAGCCTTTTGCCTCAACGAAGCGTCAGAAAAAGAATGACCTGTGGATCACAACTACCTGAATAAACTGACTGACTGACTTTACTGAATTGACTTGGCTGGACTGACTTTGACTTACTGACTGGACTGACTTAGACTTATGTAATGACCAGACTAACTTGACTGACTGACTTCACTAAATTGACTAACTGGACTGATTTGACTTACTGGCTTGACTAACTAGACTGACTCATTAGACTTATTGGAATACCTGGAGAGAGTTCCAGGGGTCAACGCCCCGTGGCCCTGTCTGTGACCAGGCCTCATGGTGGATCAGAGCCTGATCAACCAGGCTGTTACTGCTGGCTGCATGCAGTCCAACGTACGAGCCACAGCCCGGCTGGTCAGGTACCGACTTTAGGTGCTTGTCCAGTGCCTGCTTGAAGACAGCCAGGGGTCTATTGGTAATCCCCCTTATGTATGCTGGGAGGCAGTTGAACGGTCTTGGGCCCCTGACACTTATTGTATTGTCTCTTAACATGTTAGTGACACCCCTGCTTTTCATTGGGGGGATGTTGCATCGTCTGCCAAGTTTTTTGCTTTCGTTGTGAGTGATTTTCGTGTGCAAGTTCGGTACTAGTCCCTCTACAATTTTCCACGTGTATATAATCATGTATCTCTCCCGCCTGCATTCCAGGGAATACAGGTTCAGGAACTTCAAGTGCTCCCAGTAATTGAGGTGTTTTATCTCCGTTATGCGCGCCGTGAAGGTTCTCTGTACATTTTCTAGGTCAGCAATTTCACCTGCCTTGAAAGGTGCTGTTAGTGTGCAGCAATATTCTAGCCTAGATAGAACAAGTGACCTGAAGAGTGTCATCATGGGCTTGGCATCCCTAGTTTTGAAGGTTCTCATTATCCATCCTGTCATTTTTCTAGCAGATACGATTGATACAATGTTATGGTCCTTGAAGGTGAGATCCTCCGACATGATCACTCCCAGGTCTTTGACGTTGGTTTTCTGCTCTATTTTGTGGCCAGAATTTGTTTTGTACTCTGATGAAGTTTTAATTTCCTCATATTTACCATATTGGAGTAATTGAAATTTCTCATCGTTGAACTTCATATTGTTTTCTGCAGCCCATTGAAAGATTTAGTTGATGTCCACCTGGAGCCTTGCAGTGTCTGCAATGGAAGACACTGTCATGCAGATTAAGGTGTCATCTGCAAAGGAAGACATGGTGCTGTGGCTGACATCCTTGTCTATGTCAGATATGAGGATGAGAAACAAGATGGGAGCGAGTACTGTGCCTTGTGGAACAGAGCTTTTCACCGTAGCCGCCTCATACTTTACTCTGTTGACTACTACTCTTTGTGTTCTGTTTGTGAGGAAATTGTAGATCCATCTACCAACTTTTCCTGTTATTCCTTTAGCATGCATTTTGTGTGCTATTATGCCATGGTCACACTTGTCAAAGGCTTTTGCAAAGTCTGTATATATTACATCTGCATTCTTTTTGTCTTCTAGTGCATCTAGTACCTTGTTGTAGTGATCCAGTAGTTGGGACAGACAGGAGCGACCTGCTCTAAACCCATATTGCCCTGGGTTGTGTAACTGATGGGTATCTACATGGGTGGCAATCTTGCTTCTTAGGACCCTTTCAAAGATTTTTATGATATGGGATGTTAGTGCTATCAGTCTGTAGTTCTTTGCTATTGCTTTACTGCCCCATTTGTGGAGTGGGGCTATGTCTATGTCTGTCAATGCTCCCTCTCCATATGATGGTAAAAGCACGTGATAGGGGCTTCTTGCAGTTCTTGATGAACACAGAGTTCCATGAGTCTGGCCCTGGGGCAGAGTGCATGGGCATGTCATTTATCACCTGTTCAAAGTCATTTGGCATCAGGATAACATCAGATAGGCTTGTGTGAACCAAATTTTGTGGCTCTCTCATAAAAAATTCATTTAGATCTTCGACTCTCAGTCCGGTTAGCGGCTTGCTAAAAACTGAGTCATATTAGGACTTGAGTAGCTCACTCATTTCCTTGCTGTCATCTGTGTAGGACCCATCGTGTTTAAGTAGGGGCCCAATACTGGACGTTGTTCTCGAATTTGATTTGGCATAAGAAAACAAATACTTTGGGTTTCTTTCGATTTCATTTATGGCTTTTAGTTCTTCCCGCGATTCCTGACTCCTATAAGATTCCTTAGCTTTAGTTCGATGTTTGCTATTTCTCTGACCAGTGACTCCCTACGCATTTCAGATATATTGGCCTCTTTTAGCCACTCTGTTATTCTTTTACGTCGCCTGTAAAGGGAGCGCCTGTCTCTTTCTATTTTACATCTACTCCTCCTTTTTCATAAAGGAATAAGCCTTGAGCATACATCGAGTGCCACAGAGTTAATCTGTTCTAGGCTTAAGTTGGGGTCTGTGTTGCTTAGTATATCTTCCCAGCTTATATCGTTTAGGACTTGGTTTACTTGGTCCCACTTTATGTTCTTGTTATTGAAGTTGAATTTGGTGAAGGCTCCCTCGTGACTGATCTCATTTTGTTGGTCTGGTGCTCCACGCATACGTCTCTGAACATAGATTATGTTGTGATCTGTGTATATTGCTTTTGATATGGTGACATTTCATATCAGATCATCATTGTTAGTGAAGATGAGGTCCAGTGTATTCTCCAGTCTAGTAGGCTCTATTATTTGCTGGTTTAAGTTGAATTTTGTGCATAGAATTAAAAGCTCGTGTGTGTGTGTGAGTTCTCATCTGAGCTGCCTCCTGGTATTATCACTGCAACAACATTATTTGCTATATTCCTCCATTTTAGGTGCCTGAAGTTGAAAACCTCCAGGAGCAAGATGTTGGGGGCAGGAGCTGGAAGATTTTTCCAGACAGTGGTCAATTTTCAACAGCTGTTCCTGGAATTGGTGGGATGTTGCATCCGGAGGCTTGTAGACTACCACAATGACTAGGTTTTGGTTCTTGATCTTTACTGCTAAAACTTCCACTACATCATTTTTAGGCATTAAGCAGTTCTGTGCAAACAAGTGACTCTGCAATGTACAGGCCAACCCCCCCCCCCTTTTGCCTGGTTCACTCTGTCAATCTGTAAAAGGTTGTAACCTGGGGATCCATATTTCGTTGTCCAAGTGATCCTTTATGTGGGTCTCTGTGAAAGCCGTGAACATTGCATTTGCTCTGCAAGCAGTCCACAGATGAAAGGTATTTTTTTGTTCGTTGCTGCCTTTAGACCCTGTTATTTGCAAAGAAGAATTTGATCAGATGGGGGTTTTTGTTGGTATGGGGGGGGATTTTTTTTTTTTGGCATTGTATCTTACTTTTGGGTTTTGGGAGGGGGGCCCACGCTGTCGTTCCACTCCAAAATCTGGATTTGTTTTAAATTTCGGCCTTTTCCTCCATTTTTTTTTCTTCCTGGCCAAAAATCCTTCCCTCTTGAGTGGCTGTGGCTACCCGGGGTTTTCACATGCCGGTTTTTTGTTTTTTTTGTCCCCTTTAATGGTGTGCCTGGCAATTAAGTTATAGCACAGTTTTTCTGTACTGAAAAGGTACCCAGTTCAGGGTGAAAAAGTTACAGGAAGGGAGGTTTTTATTTTCCTGTTGTCAAAAGGGGATGCATTTTCAGGGTGGTCAAAATTGCATGTCCAACTGTTTTTTCCGATGGGACGGGTTGGGGGTTCCCCTTTTCCCTTTGGGTTTTTTTGACTGTATTTCCCCGATAGGCATGTTTTCCTGTCTCATTCCTATCCTCACGTACTAAAAAGTGGAGCTCCCACCCGTTGTTTTGGGAATTTCCTCCTATTGCTAGTGGGTCCCCTTTTTTTGCTATTCCTGTGGTTTACTTTTTAATTTGGTTTTTTGTCCTTGACTAACTTTTTCCCCCCTAAGCTCCGTCCCCCCGGGCCCTTTTAATGCATCTCCATGATACTTTATGTCTACCAGGACGCCTTTCCGCCCCACACTTTCTGTCCACCAGGCATCACCCCCGCCTTTGTTTTACTACATGGCTAGCACCCGCCGATACCATCAGCCCCGATTTTTATTTTCCCCTCTGTTATAAGCTTCCAGGATTTCTATAAAGGGGTGCTTTGATGTTGTCCCCTTTTTTTTACCAAAGTGATTTAGTCACAGATTGATCTCATTTGGGGGAACCCCAAACACTTCCCGACTGACAACTTTTTGATTTGACTGACGAGGGGTTTTTTGACTTTTGTGCTTTTCTGATTTTTACTTACTGCTTAACCCCTTAAAAAAGTCAAAGTAGATCTACTTTTTTGGTGTAGTGCTCCGACCTTGATTTTTCCATAAGAAAGAATGTAAAAAGAAATAGTTACTTTTGGAGCGGACACGAGCGAATGTAGTCTATGTTTGGAAGTTTTAACCTTTTACTATTTTGGCCCGTATGTTTACATCTTACGAGCCAGGTTTGGACGTATATATACTCAAAAATTCTAATGGCTTCAAATCAAGCAGGAGAAAGCTGGTAGGCCCATATGTGAGAGAATGGGTCTGCGTGGTCAGTGTGTGCAGTATAAAAAAAAATCCTGCAGCACGCAGTGCATAATGAGAAAAAAAAAACTCCGACCGTGTTTTTGAATTAAAATGCCAAATTTGAAATGCATTTTCGTATAGTATTTATGGTTGTATTCTCGTTTTCTTGGTCTCATTTGATAGAATGGAAAACATATTACAGAAATAGAGATGATTTAGATTAGTTTCACGATGAAAACGACCTTGAAATTGAGCTCACAGTAGCAGAAATGTTCGATTTCAACCAATGTTCAAGAGTAAGCAGATCACACCACACGTCCAATACATGTCAACTGGAGAGTCATTTATTCTTTCACTAGTGCACTGATATTATTTATACCATTTTTACAATAATGCATTAGTCTGCATAACAGTAAATCTTCAATTTGTTGTGTGAATAAAAACTCAAAATTGAAATCAAGAGTAATGTAAGAGGGGTCTAGAGACATGACTAAGGAACAGAGGATATGTTATTTTAGTGCCAAGAATGTCTACATTGTTTATTCCAGACCCTATTTTGAAATTGGCATCTTTTTTAATTTGCGTGAAATTGGCCAAATTGCCAATTTCTGACCACTTTATTGGGTAGTTGAAATTGGTATATGGGAGGTTTCTTGTATTCAGTTGATAGAAAAAAAATGGAGTTCTGAAGGAATAGCTATGAGGTTGGTAGACTGGAACAATGGAATTGGCCGAAAATAGGGCTCAAAGTCGGCGAAATTGCTGATGCGTCTATATCACCGAGATCGCTAGTTTCGCGGGAGTGTAATTCCGTAAGTTTTTGATCAAATTTTGGTGTCATTACCATCGGGAAAAGATTCTCTATCATTTCATGAGAATTTTTTTTTTTTTTTCCAAAAATTTTTCGACATAGAATGACAGTTTCAAAAAGGGGCTTGCAATAGTCGAAGGGTTAAGGGTTAAAGTTAGACTATTTCACTTAGGAGGACTCTGACAAGTCTTGAAACAGTGCTCTGAAACAGTGTCTAGAGCAGCTGATGATGCCTTACTGCTAGCTGTATAATGTACTGCAGGGTATAAGAGACCAGAGATCCATTACAGAATTTATACACACTCCAGTACAACCATTGACTTAGTACCACTACCTCTGCCATCCACCTCAGCCCAGTAGAGCCACAGCATAACTCTCCACTCTCTTCACAATCAGTGACAAACACCAGCAATTTAAGGTAAGAAATACCATTATTTCTGTTGCATTTGTTGCTTTAAGCAGTAGAAAAAAATCAACATCACAACAATGAAAAAACAATTTACATAATTATTTTTATTTTTGTAAGATCTGAACCCCTAAGAAAAAAAGTTGTTTGGCATTATTGGGTTCCCAGGAACGTAACCGCATTTTTCTCATAACTTCTAAAGTTTATCTCACACGGATTTACCTCTAACGGGATTTTCAGGAACGTAACTATCGTGAAATATAAGTCTACTGTATATAACTCTGTACAAAATTTAGAGAGAAATTTTACTTCCTTTACATGGTGGAGAGATGAAGAGTAAACTGGCATGATCGACGGTGCTCCACTCAGAATAAAAGTTACTTTGAGTCACCACTATCAAATAATAATATAATATATTTATTTCTACAAGTACTTTGTATGAAGTTTACATCTCATCTCTCCACCATGCAAAGGTACATAAATTTATTGTAAATTGCGTACAAAACTGCAGGATCCTAGAATGAACTTCCACGATGCTGCCCTGGATGTGACGGCACTCGGGGTTTTGTGACGGCACTCTGGGATGTGACGGCACTCTGGGTTGTGAGGGCACCCCGGGGTTGTGACGGCACCTGGGATGTGACGGCACTCTGGGTTGTGACGGCACTCTGGGATGTGACGGCACTCTGGGTTGTGACGGCACTCTGGGTTGTGACGGCACTCTGGGTTGTGACGGCACTTTGGGATGTGACGGCACTCTGGGATGTGACGGCACTCTGGGTTGTGTTGATGAAAAAGAAGGATTCTTTCTCTGTCAAGAATGAAATATTGATGTTGAAAGACGTCAGAGATGAATGAAACAAATGGCTGATGAGAACTTGAGAGATGTTAACAGCCAAAGAGGAAATGGAAAGTCATAAAAGGAACACTCGACCATCTTCACAGAGAGATAGATGAAAGGTTTTGCTCGTTTTTTACAACACTGACGCCAAATTGGGTTCCTTTCGATGTCAACAGTAAGACCTAAACAAATGCGAAAAATTTGGGTGAATTGTACATCTCTGATGTTGATGTACAGCAACTGTATGAAGAAATTTTGGGTTGAAGAATGTTGCTAAACAAGTCCCCTCAAGGGAGGTTCTTGATGTTAGTGAGGGGCTCTTGAGCTAGGGAATTGGATCTGTGCTTCAGTTTCCCTGAATTGAGCCTGAATACCCTCCATCCCCCCCCCCCCCACATGTGCTGTATAATCCTACTGGTTTAGCGCTCCCCCATGATTATAATATAATAATGCTATCAGGTTGGGCCAACATGAAAATATCAAGACCTGAAGAGCTTCTCGAAATATTGTTCAGTATAGAGAACAGAACATCTTCCCCAGTCTTCATATTTCTATTCAGAATACTAACCACTGCAAAGATCATCCATTAAAGTTAAAACTAATACTTTCGTATCTGAAAGCCTCCATGGGTCAAGGCAGACTGTGATCTTGCTCTGTTGACCACAGAAAGAGAAGAAACTCAAAAAAAAAAAAATAATTTGAACACAGACCAATTTGCATCAGTGAAATTCAAATTCAAAGTTTATTCTCTATAAGGATTACAATGCTGAGTTTACAAGAATTTGGTTATTGTGTGGTTTATATGTAGTAAAATAATAATTGTAAAGTAAAAGGACACAAGTGCAACTAATGTGACATTTATGTGGCAACATTTCGCTTTTCCCCGGAGCTTTATAAAGCTATTACAAACAATACATGGACACAGAGGGTATATAAAGGCTCAGAGTGGGGGTGCAATATAGTGAGGTAACATTTCGATGTTCACTAGTGGTAGTATAGTAGTAGTAGTGGTAGTGACAAAAGTAATACAATATGGTAGAGCAATTAATTCGTACATGAGTAAAAGGATATAAAAGCTATTATTGGGTAACCTAAAAATAGGTTGGACAAATATAGACTGGAAAGAGGCAGCTTGTTTCAGTGTTCACTCTCTGTAATTGTGCTTTGTGTAGTATACCAGGAGAGACTATGTGACGGCAGGGTTTACTGTTTTCAGGGGATTCTTTCCCAAGACTTCGGAGATGGTGAAGCTGCTGTTGTTTTGTTTAATTGTATTCGAAACAGCGATCAGTGCTGATTCGAGGCACTTGCGTCTGCGGAAATTAGTTTCTTTGATCACTAATTGGGTGTCTCTGAATTTCATGGAGAGATTGGTGGAATTTCGGTGTTTTACACAGGCGTTGTTCAAGTTATCGTTCCTACATGCGTAAATGTGTTTATTGAGGCGGGTGTCCAAGGTTTCTTGCTGTTTCACCTACGTAAATCTTGTCACAGCCTCCACAGGGTTTTAGTGTAAACTCCTGCATTGACTGGTTTTGTGTGCTTGGATTTTGTCCTGGTTAGATTCTTTATTGAAGTGCTAGAAGTGATGGCGACTCTGGTGTTAGCTGTGAAAGTACTTTTGAGACTTGATAAGCTTGATAAAGCTCCTGGAGAGCAAAACGTTGCCACAATAAATGTCACATTAGTTGCACTTGTGTCCTTTACTTTACATATTGTCGGTAATTCTACCAACTTTATTACAAAATTAATAATTACAGGTGTACCACTAGAACACCTAGCATGGCTAGGCATTTTGGCCAGACTTAGATTAGATCTTAAATTTAAAATATTACAAATTATGAGGTAAGTTGGTTTATGGCTAAGTGACAAATACTAGTTTGTGAGTTTAGTTTGTTTAAACACTAGTTAAATACTAGAAAGGCAAGGAAGGTGCAGTTGTAATTTTTAGTAGTGCCATAATTTGTTTTAAATTTAAAAAATTAATGCACTTGGTTGTAATTTTCGAGCTGATTTTAAAGTTTTCTAGAGGATGTATGTTGGATGTTTGGACAGAGGTGCAGTTTCAGTGCTTACCATAGGCGCTATTTTCCATAGATATTCCCCTAGAATCTGTGTATGTAACAGACGCGGGGAGTAAGAGAGTGAAAATGAGAGTGTAAATATTAAGTCTACAATTCTTTACCAAACTCTGCCTACATGCCTGACCAACCCTGTCCTGCCCTTCCTGCTCTGGCCTGTCCTACCCTGTTTTGACCTCCTTTGGTCTGACCTGTCTTGCCCTGCCTTACTTTGCCCTGCCTGCTATGACCTGTCCTGCCCTGCCTACTCTGGCCTCTTCTGCCCTGCCTTCTCTGGCCTGTTCTGCCCTGCCTTGTCCTGAGCAGCCATGCCCTGTTTTCTCATGTCCCTCCTGTAGTGCTTGACCTGGCCTGGCCTGCTCTGCCATGTACCCCATACCTACCCTAGCCTGCTCTTTTTTGCCAGTTGTATTTTGTCTGCTGTGGTCTCCCTACTGCCCTGCTCTGCCAGGTCTACTCTACCCTGGCCTGTAATGTCTCCTCTGTCCTGTCGTGCCTGTGCTGCCTCCTTTGCCCTCACAAGTTTGTGCTGCCTCCTCTGCCCTGACCTGCCTGCACTGCCTCCTCTGCTCTCCCGTCTAAGCTGCCTCCTCTGCTCTTTCCTGCCTGTGCTCTTTCCTCTGCCCTGTCCTGCCTGTGCTGCCTTCTCTGCCCTGTCCTGCCTGTGCTGCCTTTTCTCCTCTCACATGCCTCTGCTGCCTCCTCTGCCATGCCTGCACTGCCTCCTCTGCCCTGTCCCGTCTGTGCTGCCTTCTCTGCCCTGTCCCATCTGTGCTGCCTCCTCTTCCCTGTCCCATCTGTGCTGCCTCCTCTGCCCTGTCCTGCCTGCACTGCCTCCTCTGCTCTGTCCTGTCTGTGCTGCCTCCTCTGCCCTGTCCTGCCTGCACTGCCTCCTCTGCCCTGTCATACCTGTGCTGCCTCCTCTGCCCTGTCCTACCTGTGCTGCCTCCTCTGCTCTGTCCTGTCTGTGCTGCCTCCTCTGCCCTGTCCTACCTGTGCTGCCTCCTCTGCCCTGTCCTGCCTGCACTGCCTCCTCTGCTCTGTCCTGTCTGTGCTGCCTCCTCTGCCCTGTCCTGCCTGCACTGCCTCCTCTGCCCTGTCATACCTGTGCTGCCTCCTCTGCCCTGTCCTACCTGTGCTGCCTCCTCTGCTCTGTCCTGTCTGTGCTGCCTCCTCTGCCCTGTCCTACCTGTGCTGCCTCCTCTGCCCTGTCCTGCCTGCACTGCCTCCTCTGCTCTGTCCTGTCTGTGCTGCCTCCTCTGCCCTGTCCTGCCTGCACTGTCTCCACTGCCCTGTCCTACCTGTGCTGCCTCCTCTGCCCTGTCCTGCCTGTGCTGCCTCCTCTGCCCTGTCCTACCTGTGCTGCCTCCTCTGCCCTGTCCTGCCTGCACTGAGACCTCTTCCCTGTCCTGCCAGCACTGCCTCCTCTGCCCTGTCCTGCTTGTGCTGCCTGCTCTGCCCTGTCCTGCCTTTGCTGCCTCGTCTGCCTTGTCCTGCCTGCACTGCCTGCTCTGCCTTGTCAAGCCTATGCTGCCTCCTCAACCTTATCCTGCCTGTTCTGCCTCCTCAACCTTATCCTGCCTGTTCTGCCTCCTCTAAGGCTTAAGTTATGATACTCGTGTCTTCTAGAATGGATTAATATTGCAAATCATAAAACTTCTGTACCAAATTATGATACAAATAATTGTTATCCTACAGAAGATGATGCTCTCCTATCATCACAATGTTTATTTAACAAATTCAACTTCTCATTGCTTGAACTTTCTATTGTATGATAAATCACCTCATTCCACAAGTTACTTTATTCAGTTAAATAACAGAAATAGTAACAAAAACAGGTGGAACAAATTGAAGATTGAGACACTTATGCAGCATATGGGAATCTTTATTCAGGAAACGTTTTGCCACACGGTGGCTTCATCAGTCCAATACAAAGAGGAAGGCGTAAGGAGAGGAGGGGTATGAGGTAATCAGTCCCTCAGCCTGGAGTCGATGTGTTCAGTCCATCAATCTTGTAGAATGTACAGCATAGGGCCGTAGACGTGGCTTATATACTGTAGAATTCTTCAACACTTGTTCAACCTTTGGACAAAGACCTACTTCGACTAGTGGATGGTACCACTATGATCCCGCCTCCGTCTGCTTCAAGTCACCTCACTACAGTATATAAGCCACGTCTACGGCCCTATGCTGTACATTCTACAAGATTGATGGACTGAACACATCGACTCCAGGCTGAGGGACTGATTACCTCATACTCCTCCTCTCCTTACGCCTTCCTCTTTGTATTGGACTGATGAAGCCACTGTGTGGCGAAACGTTTCCTGAATAAAGGTTCCCATATGCTGCATAAGTGTCTCAATCTTCAACTTGTCGGTTTTTCAAACCATTCATCACACAGGTGGAACAAATACTCCTTGTGGGTTTAGCGCTTAGTTATGATTATAATAATTATACAGACCATAGCTGATACCAGTCCACTAACACCCAGGATGTGACCCACACCAGTCCACTAACACCCAGGATGTGACCCACACCAGTCCACTAACACCCAGGATGTGACCCACACCAGTCCTCTAACACCCAGGATGTGACCCACACCAGTCCACTAACACCCAGGATGTGACCCACACCAGTCCACTAACACCCAGGATGTGACCCCAACCAGTCCACTAACACCCAGGATGTGACCCACACCAGTCCTCTAACACCCAGGATGTGACCCACACCAGTCCATAACACCCAGGATGTGACCCACACCAGTCCTCTAACACCCAGGATGTGACCCACACCAGTCCTCTAAAACCCAGGATGTGACCCACACCAGTCCACTAACACCCAGGATGTGACCCACACCAGTCCACTAAACACCCAGGATGTGTCCCACACCAGTCCACTAACAACCCAGATGTGACCCACACCAGTCCTCTAACACCCAGGATGTGACCCACACCAGTCCACTAACACCCAGGATGTGACCCACACCAGTCCACTAACACCCAGGATGTGACCCCCACCAGTCCACTAACACCCAGGATGTGACCCACACCAGTCCTCTAACATCCAGGATGTGACCCACACCAGTCCACTAACACCCAGGATGTGACCCACACCATTTCCACTAACACCCAGGATGTGACTCACACCAGTCCTCTAACACCAGGATGTGACCCACACCAGTCCACTAACACCCAGGATGTGACCCACACCAGTCCACTAACACCCAGGATGTGACCCACACCAGTCCACTAACACCCAGGATGTGACCCACACCAGTCCTCTAACATCCAGGATGTGACCCACACCAGTCCACTAACACCCAGGATGTGACCCACACCAGTCCACTAACACCCAGGATGTGACCCACACCAGTCCACTAACATCCAGGATGTGACGCACACCAGTCCTCTAACACCCAGGATGTGACCCACACCAGTCCACTAACACCCAGGATGTGACCCACACCAGTCCACTAAACACCAGGATGGGGACCCACACCAGTCCACTAACGCCCAGGATGTGACCCACACCAGTCCTCTAACATCCAGGATGTGACCACACCCAGTCACTAACACCCAGGATGTGACCCACACCAGTCCACTAACACCCAGGATGTGACCCACACCAGTCCACTAACACCCAGGATGTGACCCACACCAGTCCACTAACACCCAGGATGTGACCCACACCAGTCCTCTAACATCCAGGATGTGACCCACACCAGTCCACTAACACCCAGGATGTGACCCACACCAGTCCACTAACACCCAGGATGTGACCCACACCAGTCCACTAACACCCAGGATGTGAACCACACCAGTCCACTAACACCCAGGGTGTGACCCACACCAGTCCACTAACGCCCATGATGTGACCCACACCAGTCCACTAACACCCAGGACATGACCCACACCAGTCCACTAACACCCAGGGGTCCCACAGGGGTCGGTCCTAGGACCAGTGCTATTTTTGGTATATGTGAACGACATGACGGAAGGGTTAGACTCAGAAGTGTCCCTGTTTGAAAATAAATGGTATAAAATACCGACACAATGGCAATATAAACACAAATGCAGTATAATGTGATCCTTTATTGACTACGTTTCGCCCACACAGTGGGCTTTTTCAAGTCACAAACAGAACTACCTGGGGTGGAAGGAACGCGAGTAATTTATAGTCCGGCTGAGGTCAGGTGAAGAATGCTGCATCTGATGATGTACCGAGTTGGGTTGTAGAGTCTAAAAATTTGGGTAGCTTGGAAAGGAGACTGGACAAGTTTGTGAGCAGACCTTCTACAGTGTTCTTAAAGTGGGTAAGCGATGAAGAAGTTTCTTGGCAAGTGGTTCAGCTATGTTATAGAAGCCACTATTCTGGTTGAAGTTGTCGGATATAGAAATAAGTGATGATTCCAGGATTCTTCGGTATTGAGTGTTGTCTTCTGTGGCGATAAGTCTTGAGTTTCTGTAGTTTATCAAGTGGTTGTGTGAATTACGGTGTTGTAACGCAGGCATTCCTTGTGTCGTCAGACCTGCTTGCGTATTGGTGTTCTGAAATACGTGTTTGGAGGTCCCTTGATGTTTCGCCCACGTATAACTTGTTGCAGTCATTACAAGGGATTATGTATACCCCTGCAGAGGATGGAGGCTTGTCCTGCCTACTACTGGTGATGTCCTTGATGGTCGTGGTTGTGGAGGTAGATACTTGGAATGATGTTTTGGCAAAGATGTTGGAAACATGTTTGGCAATGGAGTTGGTGGGAAGGACTATGTATCTCTTCTCGGCAGTGTCTTCTCTGGGTGTGTTGAAGATGTTTAGTGCTCGCCGTCTGCAGTCTCTGATGAAGTGACGAGGATAGTGGAGTTTGGAAAATACCTGTTCAATTATAGTGCATTCTTCCTCAAGGAACTCGTTGCTGCAGATTCTGAGTGCAAGTGGACAACCTTACTAAAACTTTTCTTCAAAGGACTCGCCGCATTCTGAGGAGCTCAGAACAAGGGAAGAAACTTCTGCACACCATGCCCAGCAACCCCAGACCTGCCAAAATGTATGGCCTGCCAAAGACTCACAAGCCTGGTATCCCACTGAGGCCCATATCCTCGGGAATAGGCAGTGCTCCCCACAAGCTCTCAGGAATTCTCGCCAAACACCTCTCGAAACTCTTGGGCACTATCAGTCCAGCACATCTCAAACACTCAGGTGATCTTCTCAATCGCGTTCGCAACATCAACATCAGGAACAAGAAACTTTCCAGCCTTGACGTGACTTCCCTATTCACTAAAGTACCTACTAAACAAGCCATCGATCTCTTGCGCAAGAAAATTGACGATTCACTTGATCTTCCCATTCCAGCCAGCGACTTCATCGACCTGGTTGATACTGTGTTGGCTTTACGTGTTTCTCTTTTGAAAATCACCTCTTTCAGCAGACTTTTGGACTACCCTGGGTTCGCCACTCAGTGCAGTCCTAGCGAACCTATACATGGAACATCTAGAAGCCGAACGTTTCTCCACCATTATTCCTTCGTCTGTCACCTGGCTCCGTTATGTTGACGACATTCTCCTCATAACTCCTTAAACGCTTCAACGTTCAAGCTCTCCAAGACAAGCTCAACCAGGTCGAGCCTTCAATCCAGTTCACACTTGAAGAAGAGGTCGACAACCACTCTTCCTTTCCTTGATGTTCTACTCTGCAAAGCTGACCACGAACTTCGTTTTAAAGTCTATCGAAAACCCACCAACCAAAACGATCTTCTCACTTCTACTCTCACCACGACACCAAAACCAAATGTGGTGTAATTATAGGCTTCTTCCTGCGTGCACTCAGAATCTGCAGCAACGAGTTCCTTGAGGAAGAATGCACTATAATTGAACAGGTATTTCCAAACTCCACTATCCTCGTCACTTCATCAGAGACTGCAGACGGCGAGCACTAAACATCTTCAACACACCCAGAGAAGACACTGCCGAGAAGAGATACATAGTCCTTCCCACCAACTCCATTGCCAAACATGTTTCCAACATCTTTGCCAAAACATCATTCCAAGTATCTACCTCCACAACCACGACCATCAAGGACATCACCAGTAATAGGCAGGACAAGCCTCCATCCTCTGCAGGGATATACATAATCCCTTGTAATGACTGCAACAAGTTATATACGTGGGCGAAACATCAAGGGACCTCCAAACACGTATTTCAGAACACCAATACGCAAGCAGGTCTGACGACACAAGGAATGCCTGCGTACAACACCGTAATTCACACAACCACTTGATAAACTACAGAAACTCAAGACTTATCGCACAGAAGACAACACTCAATACCGAAGAATCCTGGAATCATCACTTATTTCTATATCCGACAACTTCAACCAGAATAGTGGCTTCTATAACATAGCTGAACCACTTGCCAAGAACTTCTTCATCGCTATCCACATAAGAACACTGTAGAAGGTCTGCTCACAAACTTGTCCAGTCTCCTTTCCAAGCTACCCAAATTTTTAGACTCTACAACCCAACTCGGTACATCATCAGATGCAGCATTCTTCACCTGACCTCAGCCGGACTATAAATACTCGCGTTCCTTCCACCCCAGGTAGTTCTGTTTGTGACTTGAAAAAGCCCACTGTGTGGGCGAAACGTAGTCAATAAAGGATCACATTATACTGCATTTGTGTTTATATTGCCAGTGTCCCTGTTTGCAGATGATGTGAAGTTAATGAGGAGAATTAAATCTGATGAGGACCAGGCAGGACTTTAAAGAGACCTGGGCAGACTGGACACCTGGTCCAGCAAATGGCTTCTCGAATTTAATCCTGCCAAATGCAAAGTCATGAAGATAGGGGAGGGGCACAAAAGACCACAGACAGAGTATAGGCTAGGTGGCGAAAAACTGCAAACCTCACTCAAGGAGAAAGATCTTGGGGTGAGTATAACACCGAGCATGTCTCCGGAAGCACACATCAATCAGATAACTGCTGCAGCATATGGGCGCCTGGCAAACCTGAGAACAGCATTCCGATACCTTAGTAAGGAATCGTTCAAGACACTGTACACCGTGTATGTCAGGCCCATACTGGAGTATGCAGCACCTGTTTGGAACCCGCACTTGATAAAGCACGTCAAGAAACTAGAGAAAGTACAAAGGTTTGCCACAAGGTTAGTTCCAGAGCTAAGGGGAATGTCCTATGAAGAAAGATTAAGGGAAATCGGCCTGACGACACTGGAGGACAGGAGGGTCAGGGGAGACATGATAACGACATATAAAATACTGCGTGGAATAGATAAGGTGGACAAAGACAGGATGTTCCAGGGAGGGGACACAGAAACAAGAGGCCACAATTGGAAGTTGAAGACACAAATGAGTCAGATATTAGGAAGTATTTCTTCAGTCATAGAGTTGTAAGGCAGTGGAATAGCCTAGAAAATGACGTAGTTTACCTGGAGTTTACCTGGAGAGAGTTCCGGGGGTCAACGCCCCCGCGGCCCGGTCTGTGACCAGGCCTCCTGGTGGATAAGAGCCTGATCAACCAGGCTGTTGCTGCTGGCTGCACGCAAACCAACGTACGAGCCACAGCCCGGCTGATCCGGAACTGACTTTAGGTGCTTGTCCAGTGCCAGCTTGAAGACTGCCAGGGGTCTGTTGGTAATCCCCTTTATGTGTGCTGGGAGGCAGTTGAACAGTCTCGGGCCCCTGACACTTATTGTATGGTCTCTTAACGTGCTAGTGACACCCCTGCTTTTCATTGGGGGGATGGTGCATCGTCTGCCAAGTCTTTTGCTTTCGTAATGAGTGATTTTCGTGTGCAAGTTCGGTACTAGTAACTCTAGGATTTTCCAGGTGTATATAATCATGTATCTCTCCCTCCTGCGTTCCAGGGAATACAGGTTTAGGAACCTCAAGTGCTCCCAATAATTGAGGTGTTTTATCTCCGTTATGCGTGCCGTGAAAGTTCTCTGTACATTTTCTAGGTCGGCAATTTCACCTGCCTTGAAAGGTGCTGTTAGTGTGCAGCAATATTCCAGCCTAGATAGAAACAAGTGACCTGAAGAGTGTATCATGGGCTTGGCCTCCCTAGTTTTGAAGGTTCTCATTATCCATCCTGTCATTTTTCTAGCAGATGCGATTGATACAATGTTATGGTCCTTGAAGGTGAGATCCTCCGACATGATCACTCCCAGGTCTTTGACATTGGTGTTTCGCTCTATTTGTGGCCAGAATTTGTTTTGTACTCTGATGAAGATTTAATTTCCTCATGTTTACCATATCTGAGTAATTGAAATTTCTCATCGTTGAACTTCATATTGTTTCTGCAGCCCACTGAAAGATTTGGTTGATGTCTGCCTGGAGCTTTGCAGTGTCTGCAATGGAAGACACTGTCATGCAGATTCGGGTGTCATCTGCAAAGGAAGACACGGTGCTGTGGCTGACATCCTTGTCTATGTCGGACATAAGGATGAGGAACAAGATGGGAGCGAGTACTGTGCCTTGTGGAACAGAGCTTTTCACCGTAGCTGCCTCGGACTTTACTCTGTTGACGACTACTCTCTGTGTTCTGTTAGTGAGGAAATTAAATAGATCCATCGACCGATTTTTCCCTGTTATTCCTTTAGCACGCATTTTGTGCGCTATTACGCCATGGTACACTTGTCAAAGGCTTTTCCCAAGTCTGTATATTTACATCTGCATTCTTTTTGTCTTTCTAGTGCATTTAGGACCTTGTCGTAGTGGTCCAATAGTTGAGACAGCAGGAGCGACCTGTTCTAAACCATGTTGCCCTGGGTTGGGTGAAAATGATGGGTTTCTAGATGCGTGGTGATCTTGCTTCTTAGGACCCTTTCAAGTTTTTATGATATGGGATGTTAGTGCTATTGGTCTGTAGTTCTTTGCTGTTGCTTTACTGCCCCCTTTGTGGAGTGGGGTTTATTCTGTTGTTTTTAGTAACTGTGGGACGACCCCGTGTCCATGCTCCCTCTCCATAGGAGGGAAAAAAGGCTCGTGATAGGGGCTTCTTGCAGTTCTTGATGAACCAGAGTTCCAGGAGTTGGCCCTGGGGCAGAGTGCAGGGCATGTCATTTATCGCCTGTTCGAAGTCATTTGGCGTCAGGATAACATCGGATAGGCTTGTGTTAATCAAATTTTGTGGCTCTCCTCATAAAAAATTCATTTTGATCTTCGACTCTCGTCTGGTTAGCGGCTTGCAAAAAAACTGAGTCATATTAGGACTTGAGTAGCTCACTCATTTCCTTGCTGTCATCTTTTGTAGGACCCATCTTGTTTAAGTAGGGGCCCAATACTGGGACGTTATTCTCGATTTTGATTTGGCATAGGAGAAGAAATACTTTGGGTTTCTTTCGATTTCATTTAGGGCTTTTAGTTCTTCCCGCGTTTCCCTGACTCCTAAAGGATTCTTTTAGCTTAAGTTCGTTTGCTTGCTATTTCTCTGCCCAGTGTCTCCTACGCATTTTTAGTATATTGACCTCTTTTAGCCGCTCTGTTATTCTTTTCCGTTTGCCTGTAAAGGGAGCGCCTGTCTCTTTCTGTTTTACATCTACTCCTCCTTTTTCTAGAATAATAAGCCTTGTGCATACATCGAGTGCCACCGAGTTTTAAACTGTTTTTAGGCATAAATTGGGTCTGTGTTGTTTTTGTATATCTTCCCGCTTATAAACGGTTAGGACTTGGTTTACTTGGTCCCACTTTATGTTTTTGTTATTGAAGTTGAATTTGGTGATGCTCCCTCGTGATAATCTCATTATGTCGGTCTGGGGCTCCTTTGCATACATGACTGAACCTCATTATGTTGTGATCTGAGTTATTTTTTTTGATATGGTTTATATTTCTTATCAGATCATCATTGGTTTGTGAAGTGAGGTCTAGTGTATTCTCCAGTCTAGTAGGCTCTATTTCTGGTTTAAATTGAAATTTTGTGCAGAGATTTAAAAGCTCGTGTAGTGTGAGTTTTCATCAGAGCTGCCTCCTGGTGTTATTACTGCAACAATATTATTTGCTTATTCCCCCATTTTAGGGGCCTTAAGTTGAAATCCCCCAGGAGCAAGATGTTGGGTGCAGGAGCTGGAAGGTTTTCCAGACAGTGGTCAATTTTTAACAGCTGTTCCTGGAATTGTGGGATGTTGCATCCCGGAGGTTGTTTGACTATCACAATGACTAGGTTTTGGTTCTCGAGGAGGCAGGAACCATACACAGTTTTAAGACGAGGTTTGATAAAGCTCATGGAGCGGGGAGAGAGAGGGCCCAGTAGCAACCGGTGAAGAGGCGGGGCCAGGAGCTAAGACTCGACCCCTGCAACCACAAATAGGTGAGTACCCAGGATGTGACCCACACCGTCCATTAACACCCCGGATGTGACCCACACCAGTCCACTAACACCCAGGATATGACCCACACCAGTCCACTAACACCCAGGATATGACCAACACAAGTACACTAACACCCAGGATGTGACCCACACCAGTCCACTAACGTCCAGGATGTGACCCACACCAGTCCACTAACACCAGGACGTGACCCACACCAGTCCACTAACACCCAGGATGTGACCCACACCAGTCCATTAACACCCAGGATGTGACCCACACCAGTCCACTAACACCCAGGATATGACCCACACCAGTCCACTAACACCCAGGATGTGACCCACACCAGTCCACTAAACCCAAGTGTGACCCACACCAGTCCAAATAACACCCAGGATGTGGGCCCACACCAGTCCACTAAAAACCAGGATGTAACCCACACCAGTCCACTAACACCCAGGATGTGACCCCACACCAGTTTCCCCTAACACCAGGATGGGACCCACAAAGTCCCCCAACCCCCAGGTGGGCCCACACCGTCCACTAACACCCCGGTGTACCCCCCCGTCAAAAAACCCCAGGAGTGCCCACACCCGCCATAACACCCAGGGTGTGACCCACACCCTCCCTAACACCAGGGTGGAAACCCACCCTCACTAACCCGGGATGTGACCCCCACAGCACTAACACCCGGAGTGACCCACACCATC
>NC_069429.1:43422840-43550241 GCF_026875155.1 Cherax quadricarinatus | reverse complement strand
GAGCTGCCCCCTTTGGGTTATTACTCAACAATATTTTTTCTAACCTCCATTTTAGGTGCCTTAAGTTGAAATCCCCAGGAGCAAGATGTTGTGGTGCAGGAGCTGGAAGATTTTCCAGATAATGGTCAATTTTTAACAGCTGTTCCTGGAATTGCTGGGATGTTGCATCCGGAGGCTTGTAGACTACCACAATGACTAGGTTTTGGTTCTCGACCTTTACTGCTAAAACTTCCACTACATCATTTGAGGCATTAAGCAGTTCTGTGCAAACAAGTGACTGCAATGTACAGGCCAACCCCCCCCCCCCTTTTGCCTGTTCACTCTGTTACATCTGTATAGGTTGTAACCTGGGATCCATATTTCGTTGTCCAAGTGATCCTTTATGTGGGTCTCAGTGAAAGCCACGAACATTGCCTTTGCCTCTGCAAGCAGTCCACGGATGAAAGGTATTTTGTTGTTTGTTGCTGGCTTTAGACCCTGTATATTTGCAAAGAAGAATACGAGGCACTAAACTACAGACCTGTGTCTCTGACATGTATTGTGTGCAAAGTCATGGAGAAGATTATCAAGAGGAGAGTGGTCGAACACCTGGAAAGGAACAAGATTATAAATAAAAACCAGCATGGGTTCATGGAAGGCAAATCTTGTATCACAAACCTCCTGGAGTGGCCCGGTGGCCTGGTGGCTAAAGCTCCCGCTTCACACATGGAGGGCCCGGGTTCGATTCCCGGCGGGTGGAAACATTCCGACACGTTTCCTTACACCTGTTGTCCTGTTCACCTAGCAGCAAATAGGTACCTGGGTGTTAGTCGACTGGTGTGGGTCGCATCCTGGGGACAAGATTAAGGACCCCAATGGAAATAAGTTAGACAGTCCTCGATGACGCACTGACTTTCTTGGGTTATCCTGGGTGGCTAACCCTCCGGGGTTAAAAATCCGAACGAAATCTTATCTTATCTTATCTTAACAGAAGTAAGACACGAGAGAGAGGGGTGGGTAGATTGCGTTTTCCTAGACTACAGGAAGGCCTTTGACACAGTTCCCCACAAGAGATTAGTGCAGAAGCTAGAGGATCAGGCGCACGTAAAAGGGAGGGCACTGCAATGGATAAGAGAATACCTGACAGGGAGGCAGCAACGAGTCATGGTACGTGAAGAGGTATTACAGTGGGCGCCTGTTACGAACGGGGTCCCACAGGGGTCAGTTCTAGGACCAGTGCTATTTTTGATATATGTGAACGACATGATGGAAGGAATAGACTCTGAAGTGTCCCTGTTCGCAGATGACGTGAAGTTGAAGAGAAGAAGTAAATCGGACGAGGATGAGGCAGGACTGCAGAGAGACCTGGACAGGCTGGACATGTGGTCCAGCAACTGGCTTCTCGAATTCAATCCAGCCAAATGCAAAGTCATGAAGATTGGGGAGGGGCAAAGAAGACAGCAGAGTATAGGCTAGGTGGACAAAGACTACAGACCTCACTCAGGGAGAAAGACCTTGGGGTGACCATAACACCGAGCACATCACCGGAGGCACACATCAACCAAATAACCGCTGCAGCATACGGGCGCCTGGCAAACCTGAGAATAGCGTTCCGATACCTTAATAAGGAATCATTCAAGACACTGTACACTGTGTACGTTAGGCCCATACTAGAGTATGCAGCACCAGTCTGGAACCCACACCTGGTCAAGCACGTCAAGAAGTTAGAGAAAGTACAAAGGTTTGCAACAAGGCTAGTCCCAGAGCTCAAGGGAATGTCGTACGAGGAAAGGTTAAGGGAAATCGGACTGACGACACTGGAGGACAGAAGGGTCAGGGGAGACATGATAACGACATACAAGATACTGCGGGGAATAGACAAGGTGGACAGAGATAGGATGTTCCAGAGAGGGGACACAGGGACAAGGGGTCACAACTGGAAGCTGAAGACTCAGACGAGTCAGAGGGACGTTAGGAAGTATTTCTTCAGTCATAGAGTTGTCAGCAAGTGGAATAGCCTAGCAAGTGAAGTATTGGAGGCAGGAACCATACATAGTTTTAAGAAGAGGTATGATACAGCTCAGGAAGCAGAGAGAGAGAGGACCCAGTAGCGATCAGTGAAGAGGCGGGGCCAGGAGCTGAGTCTCGACCCCTGCAACCACAATTAGGTGAGTACAATTAGGTGAGTACACACACACACACACACACACTTTAGTTGCTGTGGGATGACCAGCATTGCTTGCGACATGCTGCCGCATGCAGCACCAGCATTGCTTGCCACCTGCTGCCGCATGCAGCACCAGCATTGCTTACCACCAGCTGCCGCATGCAGCACCATCATTGCTTGCCACCTGCTGCCGCATGCAGCACCATCATTGCTTGCCACCTGCTGCCGCATGCAGCACCAGCATTGCTTGCCACCTGCTGCCGCATGCAGCACCAGCATTGCTTACCACCAGCTGCCGCATGCAGCACCAGCATTGATTGCCACCTGCTGCCGCATGCAGCACCAGCATTGCTTGCCACCTGCTGCCGCATGCAGCACCAGCATTGCTTGCCACCTGCTACCGCAATGCAGCACCCATTGCTTGCCAAATGCTGCCGCATGCAGCACCAGCATTGCTTACCACCAGCTGCCGCATGCAGCCCACATTGATTGCCCAACCTGCTGCCGCATGCAGCACCAGCATTGCTTGCCACCTGCTGCCGCATGCAGCACCAGCATTGCTTGCCACCTGCTGCCGCATGCAGCACCAGCATTGCTTGCCACCTCTGCCGCATGCAGCAAACCCGCATTGATTGCCACCTGCTGCCGCATGCAGCACCAGCATTGCTTGCCACCTGCTGCCGCATGCAGCACCAGCATTGCTTGCCACCTGCTGCCGCATGCAGCACCAGCATTGATTGCCACCTGCTGCCGCATGCAGCACCAGCATTGCTTGCCGCATGCAGCACCAGCATTCCTTACCACCAGCTGCCGCATGCAGCACCAGCATTGCTTGCCACCTGCTGCCGCATGCAGCACCAGCATGATTGCCACCTGCTGCCGCATGCAGCACCAGCATTGATTGCCACCTGCTGCCGCATGCAGCACCAGCATTGCTTGCCACCAGCTGCCGCATGCAGCACCAACATTGCTTGCCACCTGCTGCCGCATGCAGCACCAGCATTGCTTGCCACCTACTGCCGCATGCAGCACCAGCATTGCTTGCCACCAGCTGCCGCATGCAGCACCAACATTGCTTGCCACCAGCTGCCGCATGCCATCTAAGCACCATCACCCTATCACTACCTGTCGCCAGTGTTGGGTTCTGGGATGTACTGTGTCCTCTGAGGATACCAACGGGCACACTACTAGACCATGTGTGGTGTCATATATAAATTAATACCTCACAGATCCCGTACCACGGTATCTAAAGCACTCGCTTTACACGGCGAAGGTCTGCGTTCGATTCCCAACGAGGGTTCAAACATCCTGGGTGTTAGTGGACAGGTGTGGGTCACATCCTGGGTGTTAGTGGACTGGTGTGAGTCACATCCTGGGTGTTAGTGGACTGTTGTGGGTCCCATCCTGGTGTTTGTGACTGGTGTGGGTCACATCCTGGGTTTAGTGGACTGGTGTGGGTCACATCCTGGGTGTTAGTGGACTGGTGAGAGTCACATCCTGGGTATTAGTGGACTGGTGTGGGTCACATCCTGGGTGTTAGTGGACTGGTGTGGGTCACATCCTGGGTGTTAGTGGACTGGTGTGGGTCACATCCTGGGTGTTAGTGGACTGGTGTTGGTCCCATCCTGGCGTTAGTGGACTGGTGAGGGTTTACAATCCTGGTTAGTGGGACGGGTGAGGGTCACAAACCTGGGTGTTAGTGGACTAGCGTGGATCACATCCTGGGTGTTAGTGGACTGGTGTGGGGCCCCATCCTGGGTGTTAGTGGACTGGTGTGGGTCACATCCTGGGGGGTTAGTGTACTGGTGTGGGTCACATCCTGGTGTTAAGACTGGTGTGGGTCACATCCTGGTGTTAGTGGACTGGGTGGGTCCATCCTGGGTGTTAGTGGACTTGGTGTGGGTCGCATCCTGGGTGTTAGGGACTGGTGTGGGTCCACATCCTGGGTGTTAGTGGACTGGTGTGGGTCACATCCTGGGGGTTAATGGACTGGTGTGGGTCAAATCCTGGGTGTTAGTGACTGGTGTGGGGTCACAAACCTGGGTGTTAATGGACTGGTGTGGGTCACATCCTGGGTGTTAATGGACTGGTATGGGTCACATCCTGGGTGTTAGTGGGCTGGTGTTGTCAAAAATCCTGGTGTGTTAGTGGACTGGTGTGGGTCGCATCCTGGGTGTTAGTGGACTGGTGGGTCACATACTGGTGTTAGTGGACTGGGGTGGGTCACATCCTGGTGTTAATGGACTGGTGTGGGTCACAATCCTGGGGGTTAGTGGGCTGGTTGGGTCACATCCTGGGTGTTAGTGGACTGATGTGGGGCACATCCTGGGTGTTAAGGACTGGTGTGGGTCACATCCTGGGTGTTAGTGGACTGGTGGGGTCACATCCTGGGGGTTAGTGGACTGGTATGGGGCACATCCTGGCGTCAGTGGACTGGTGTGGGTCACAATCCTGGGCGTTAGTGGACTGGTGTGGGTCACCCTCCTGGGTGCTAGTGGACTGGTGTGGGTCACATCCTGGTGTTAGTGGACTGGGGTGGGTCACGTCCTTGGGGGTTAAATGGACTGGTGTGGGTCACATCATGGGCTTAGTCGACTGGTTTTGGGTCACACCTGGTGTTAGTGGACTGAGTGGTTCACATCCTGGGTGTTAGTGGACTGGTGTGGGTTTACATCCTGGGGGTTAGAGGGCGGTGTGGGTCACATCCTGGGTGTCAGTGGACTGGTGTGGGTCACATCCTGGGTGTTAGTGGACTGGTGTGGTTCACATCCTGGGTTTTTAGTGGACTTGGGGTGGGTCACATCCGGTGTTAGTGGACTGGTGTGGGTCGCATCCTGGGGTTAGTGGACTGTTGTGGGTCACTCCTGGGTGTTAGTGACTGGTGTGGGTCACATCCTGGGTGTTAATGGACTGGGGTGGGTCACATCCTGGGTGTTAGTGGGCTGGTTTTGGTCGCATCCAGGGTGTTAGTGGACTGGTGTGGGTCACATCCTGGACTTAGTGGACAGGTGTGGGGTTTCATCCTGGGTGTTAGTGGACTGGTGTGGGGCACATCCTGGGGGTTAGTGGGGCTGGTGTGGGTCCCCATCCTGGGTGTTAGTGGACTGGTGTGGGGCACATCCTGGTGTTAGTGGATTGGTGTGGGTCACATCCTGGGTGTTAGTGACGGTGTGGGTCGCATCCTGGGTTTTAGTGGACTGGTGGGGTCACATCCTGGGTGTTAGTGGACTGGTGTGGGTCACATCCTGGGTGTTAGTGGACTGGTGTGGGTCACATCCTGGGTGTTAATGGACGGTGTGGGTCACATCCTGGGTGTTAGTGGACTTTGGGGTGGGTCACATCCTGGGTGTTAATGGACTGGTGTGGGTCACATCCTGGGTGTTAAAGGACCGGTGTTGGTCACATCCTGGGTGTTAGTGGACTGGTGTGGTAACATCCTGGGTGATTAATGGACTGGTGTGGGTCACATCCTGGGGGTTAATGGACTGGTACGGGGCACATCCTGGGTGTTAGTGGACTGGTGTTTGTCACATCCTGGGTTTAGTGACTGGTGTGTTTGCATCCCGGGTGTTAGTGGGCTGGTGTGGGTCACATCCTGGTGCTAATGGACTGGTGTGGGGAACATCCTGGGTGTTAGTGGACTGGGGTGGGTCACATCCTGGGTGCTAGTGGACTGGTGTGGGTCACATCCGGGTGGTTAGTGACTGGTGTGGGTCACATCCTGGGGGGTTAGTGGACTGGTGTGGGGACCCTCAAGGGTGTTAATGGACCCGGTGTGGGTCACATTTCCCGAGTGTTTAGTGGACTGGTGTGGGTCACATCCTGGGTGTTAGTGGACTGGTGTGGGTCACATCCTGTGTGTTAATGGACTGGCGTAGGTCACATCCTGGGTGTTAGTGGACTGGTGTGGGTCACATCCCGGCGTTAGTGGGGCTGGTGTGGGTCACATCCTGGGTGTTTAGTGTACTTGTGTTTGGGCATATCCCCGGGTGTTAGTGGACTGGTGTGGGTCACGTCCTGGGTGTTAGTGGACTGGTGTGGGTCACATCATGGGCGTTAGTCGACTGGTGTGGGTCACACCCTGGGTGTTAGTGGACTGGAGTGGTTCACATCCTGGGTGTTAGTGGACTGGTGTGGGTCACATCCTGGGTGTTAGAGGACTGGTGTGGGTCACATCCTGGGTGTCAGTGGACTGGTGTGGGTCACATCCCGGGTGTTTGTGGACTTGTGTGGGTCACATCCAGGGGGTTTTGTGGACTGGTTTTGGGTCACATCCTGAGTGTTAGTGGACTGGTGTCGGTCGCATCCTGTATGTTAGTGGACTGGTGTGGGTCACATCGTGGGTGTTAGTGGACTGGTGTGGGTCACATCCTGGGTGTTAGTGGACTGGTGTGGGTCACATCCTGGGGGTTAATGGACTGGTGTTGGGTCCACATCCTGGTGTTAGTGGACTGGTGTGGGTCACATCCTGGGTGTTAGTCGACTGATGTGGGTCACATCCTGGGTGTTAATGGACCAGTGTGGGTCACATCCTGGGTGTTAGTGGACTGGTGTGGGTCACATCCTGGGTGTTAATGGACTGGTGTGGGTCACATCCTGGGTGTTAATGAATTGGTACAGGTCACATCCTGGGTGTTAGTGGACTGGTGTTTGTCACATCCTGGGTGTTAGTGGACTGGTTTGGGTCGCATCCTGGGTGTTAGTGGACTGGTGTGGGTCACACCTGGTGTTAGTGGACTGGTGTGGGTCACATTCTGGGTGTTAATGGACTGGTGTGGGTCACATCCTGGTGTTAGGGACTTTGGGGTGGGTCACATCCTGGGTGTTAGTGGACTGGTGTGGGGCCCCATCCTGGGTGTTAGTGGACTGGGTGGGTCACATCGTGGGTGTTAGTGGACTGGTGTGGGTCACATCCTGGGTGTTAGTGGACTGGTGTGGGTCACATCCTGGGTGTTAGTGGACTGGTGTGGGTCACATCCTGGGTGTTAGTGGACTGGTGTGGGTCACATCCTGGGTGTTAGTGGACTGGTGTTGGGGCACATCCTGGGTGTTGTGGGCTGGTGTGGGTCACATCCTGGGTGTTAGTGGACTGGTGTGGGGCACGTCCTGGTGTTAGTGGACTGGGGGTGGTCACATCATGGGGGGTAGTTTGACTGGTGTGGGTCACACCTGGGGGTTAGTGGACTGGAGGGGTTCACATCCTGGTGTTAGTGGGCTGGTGTGGGTCACATCCGGGTTAGAGGACTGGTGTGGGTCACATCCTGGGTGTCAGTGGACTGGTGTGGGTCACATCCTGGGTGTTAGTGGACTGGTTTTTTGTCACATCCTGGGTGTTAGTGGACTGGTGTGGGTCACATCCTGGTGTTAGTGGACTGGTGTGGGTCACATCCGGGTGTTTTAAAGGACTGGTGTGGGTCACATACTGGGTGTTGTGGACTGGTGTGGGTCGCATCCAGGTGTTAGTGGACTGGTGTGGGTCACATCCTGGGACTTAGTGGACTGGTTGGGTTACATCCTGAGTGTTAGTGGACGGTGTGGGTCACATCCTGGGTGTTAGTGGACTGGTGTGGGTCACATCCTGGGTGTTTGTGGATTGTGTGGGTCACATCCTGGGTGTTATTGGACTGGTGTGGGGCGCATCCTGGGTGTTAGTGGACTGGTGTGGGTCACATCCTGGGTGTTAGTGGACTGGTGGGGTCACATCCTGGGGGTTAATGGACTGGTGTGGGTCACATCCTGGGTGTTTAATGGACTGGTGTGGGCACATCCTGGGGGTTAGTGGACTGGTGTGGGTCACATCCTGGGTGTTTTGTGGACTGGTGTGGGGCACATCCTGGGTGTTAATGGACCGGTTTTGGGTCACATCCTGGTGTTAGTGGGCTGGGGTGGGGAACATCCTGGGTGATAATGGACTGGTGTGGTCACATCCTGGGGGTTAATGGACTGGTACGGGTCACATCCTGGGTGTTAGTGGGGCTGGTGTTTGTCACATCCTGGGTGTTAGTGGACTGTGTGGTTTTCATCCCTGGTGTTAGTGGAGTGGGGTGGGTCACATCCTGGGTGGGTTTCTGGACTGGTGTGGGTCACATCCTGGGTGTTAGTGGACTGGTGTGGGTCACATGCTGGGTGCTATGGACTGGTGGTGGGTCACATCCTGGTGTTTAGTGACTGGTGTGGGTCACATCCTGGGTGTTAGTGGGCTGGGTGGGTCACATCATGGGTGTTAATGGACTGGTGTGGGTCACATCCTGATGTTAGGGACTGGTGTGGGTCACATCCTGGGTGTTTGTGGACTGGTGTGGGTCACATCCTGTGTGTAAATGGAACTGGTTAGGTCACATCCTGGGGGTTAGTGGACTGGGGTGGGTCACATCCTGGGCGTTAGTGGACTGGTGTGGGGCACATCCTGGTGTTAGTGTACTTGTGTTGGTCATATCCTGGTGTTAGTGGACTGGTGTGGTCACATCCTGGGTGTTTTGTGGGCTGGTGTGCTCACATCATGGCGTTAGTCGACTGGTGTGGTCACACCCTGGGTGTTAGTGGACTGGAGTGGTTCACATCCTGGGGGTTATTGGACTGGGGGGTACAACCTGGGTGTTAGAGGACTGGTGTGGGTCACATCCTGGGTGTCAGTGGACTGGTGTGGGTCATATCCTGGTGTTAGTTTGGGCTGGTGTGGGGTCACATCCTGGGTGTTAGTGGACTGGTGTGGGTCACATCCTGAGTGTTAGTGGACTGGTGTCGGTCGCATCCTGGGGGGGTTTTGTGGACTGGTGTGGGTCACATCGTGGGTGTTAGTGGACTGGTGTGGGTCACTCCTGGGTGTTAGTGGGGCTGGTGTGGGTCACATCCTGGTTTAATGGACTGGTGTGGGTCACATCCTGGGTGTTAGTGGACTGGTGTGGGTCACACCTGGGTGTTTAGTCGACTGGTGTGGTCACATCCTGGGTGTTAATGGACCAGTGTGATCACATCCTGGGGGGTTAGGGGGGACTGGTGTGGGTCACATCCTGGGTGTTAATTGGGCTGTGTGGGTCCCCATCCTGAGTGTTAATGAATTGGTACAGGTCACATCCTGGGTGTTAGTGGGACTGGGGTTTGTCACATCCTGGGTGTTAGTGGACTGGTTTTGGTCGCATCCTGGGGGTTAGTGGACGGTGTGGGTCACATCCTGGGTGTTAGTGGACTGGTGTGGGTCACATTCTGGTGTTAATGGACTGGTGTGGGTCACATCCTGGTGTTAGTGGACTGGTGTGGGTCACATCCTGGGTGTTTGGACTGGTGTGGTCACATCCTGGGTGTTAGTGGACTGGTGTGGGTCACATCGTGGTGTTAGTGGACTGGTGTGGGGTCACATCCTGGGGGTTAGTGGACTGGTGTGGGTCACATTTCCTGGGTGTTAATGGACTGGTGTGGGTCACATCCTGGGTGTTATGGACTGGTGGGTCACATCCTGGGTGTTGTCGACTGGTGTGGGTCACATCCTGGGTGTTAATGGACCAGTGTGGGTCACATCCTGGGTTGTTAGTGACTGGTGTGGGTCACATCCGGGTGTTAATGGACTGGTGTGGGTCACATCCTGGGTGTTAATGAAATTTGGGACAGGTCACATCCTGGGTGTTAGTGGACTGTTTTGTCACATTTCCCGGGTGTTAGGGACTGGTTTGGGTCGCATCCTGGGTGTTAGTGGACTGGTGTGGGTCACATCCTGGGTGTTAGTGGACTGGTGGGGTCCCCATTCTGGGTGTTAATGGACTGGTGTGGGTCACATCCTGGGGGTTAGTGGACTGGTTGTGGGTCACACCTGGGTGTTAGTGGACATGTGTGGGGGCACATCCTGGTGTAGTGGACTGGTGTGGGTCACAATCCTGGGTGTTAGTGGACTGGTGTGGGTCGCATCCTGGGTGTTACTGACTGGTGTGGGTCACATCCTGGGTGTTAGTGGACTGGTGTTTGGGGCACATCCTGGGTGTTAATGGACTGGGGTGGGTCACATCGTGAGTGTTAGTGGACTGGTGTGGGTCACATCCTGGGTGTTAGTGGACTGGTGTGGGTCACATCCTGGGTGTTAATGGACTGGGTGTGGGTCACATCTTGGGTGTTAGTGGACTGGTGTGGGTCACGTCCTTGGTGTTAGTGGACGGTGTGGGTCACATCCTGGGGGTTAGTGGGACTGGTGTGGGGTCACATCCTGGGGTGTTAGTGTACTTGTGTTGGTCATAAACCTGGGTGTTTTGTGGACTGGTGAGGGTCACATCCTGGGTGTTAGTGGACGGGTGAGGGTCACATCCTGGGGGTTATTGGACTGGTGTGGGGGCCATCCTGGGTGTTTGTGGACTGGTGTGGGTCACATCCTGGGGGTTAAATGGACTGGTGGGTCACATCCTGGGTGTTAGTGGACTGGTGTGGGTCACATGCTGGGTGTTAGTGGACTGGTGTGGGTCCCCATCATGGGGGTTAGTCACTGGTGTGGGTCACCCCTGGGTGTTAGTGGGCTGGTGTGGGTCACATCCTGTGAGTTAGTGGACTGGTGTGGGTCACATCCTGGGTGTTAGTAGACTGGTGTGGGTCACATCCTGGGTGTTAATGGACCGGTGTGGGTCACATCCTGGGTGTTAGTGGACTGGTGTGGGTCACATCCTGGGTGTTAATGGACTGGTGTGGGTCACATCCTGGGTGTTAATGAACTGGTACGGGTCACATCCTGGGTGTTAGTGGACTGGTGTTTGTCACATCCTGGGTGTTAGTGGACTGGTGTGGGTCGCATCCTGGGTGTTACTGGACTGGTGTGGGTCACATCCTGGGTGTTAATGGACTGGTGTGGGTCACATCCTGGGTGTTAGTGGACTTGTGAGGGTCACATCCTGGGTGTTAGTGGATGGTGAGGGTCAATCCTGGTGTTTTGGTGGACTGGTGTGGGTCACATCTTGGGTGTTAGTTGCACTGGTGTGGGTCACATCCTGGTGTTAGTGGACTGGGTGGGTCACATCCTGGGTGTTAGTGGACTGGTGTGGGTCACATCCTGGGTGTTAGTGGACAGGTGTGGGTCACATCCTGGGCGTTAGTGGACTGGTGTGGGTCACATCCTGGGGGTTAGTGGACTTGGTGTGGGTTACATCCTGGGTGTTAGTAGACTGGTGTTTGGGCACATCTGGGGGTTTAGTAGACTGGTGTGGGTCCCCATCCTGGGTGTTAGTGGACTGGTGTGGGTCACATCCTGGTGTTAGTGGACAGGTGTGGGTCACATCCTGGGCGTTAGTGGACTGGTGTGGGTCACATCCTGGGTGTTAGTTTGGGCTGGTGTGGGTCACATCCTGGGTGTTAGTAGACTGATGTGGGTCACATCCGGGTGTTAGTGGACTGGTGTGGGTCCCCATCCTGGGGGTTAGTAAACTGGTGTGGGTCACATCTTGGGTGTTAGTGGACTGGTGTGGGTCACATCCTGGGTTGTTAGCGGACTGGTGGGGTCACATCCTGGGTGTTAGTGGACTGGTGTGGGTCACATCCTGGGTGTTAGTGGACTGGTGTGGGTCACATCCTGGGTGTTAGTGGACTGGTGTGGGTCACATCCTGGGTGTTAGTGGGCAGGTGTGGGTCACATCCTGGGTGTTAGTGGACTGGTGTGGGTCACATCCTGGGTGTTAGTGGACTGGTGTGGGTCACATCCTGGGTGTTAGTAGACTGGTGTGGGTCACATCCTGGGTGTAGTAGACTGGTGTGGGTCACATCCTGGGTGTTAGTGGACTGGTGTGGGTTACATCCTGGGTGTTAGTGGACTGGTGTGGGTCACATCCTGGGTGTTAGTGGACTGGTGTGGGTCACATCCTGGGTGTTAGTAGACTGATGTGGGTCACATCCTGGGTGTTAGTGGACTGGTGTGGGTCACATCCTGGGTGTTAGTGGACTTGTGTGGGTCACATCCTGGGTGTTAGTGGACTGGTGTGGGTCACATCCTGGGTGTTAGTGGACTGGTGTGGGTCACATCCTGGGACAAAACTGACATAATTTGCGGGAAATGCTCAGCATAACAAGTGACTTTCTATATAGTAGAAGTCACTGATATCAGCTATGGTCTGTATAATTATTATAATCATAACTAAGCGCTAAACCCACAAGGAGTATTTGTTCCACCTGTTTTTGTTACTATTTCTGTTATTTAACTGAATAAAGTAACTTGTGGAATGAGGTGATTTATCATACAATAGAAAGTTCAAGCAATGAGAAGTTGAATTTGTTAAATAAACATTGTGATGATAGAAGAGCATCATCTTCTGTAGGATAACAATTATTTGTATCATAATTTGGTACAGAAGTTTTATGATTTACAATATTAATCCATTCTAGAAGACACGAGTATCATAACTTAAGCCTTAGAGGAGGCAGAACAGGCAGGATAAGGTTGAGGAGGCAGCATAGGCTTGACAAGGCAGAGCAGGCAGTGCAGGCAGGACAAGGCAGACGAGGCAGCACAGGCAGGACAGGGCAGAGCAGGCAGCACAAGCAGGACAGGGCAGAGGAGGCAGTGCTGGTAGGACAGGGCAGAGGTCTCAGTGCAGGCAGGACAGGGAAGAGGAGGCAGCACAGGTAGGACAGGGCAGAGGAGGCAGTGCTCGCAGGACAGGGGAGAGGAGGTAGTGCTGGCAGGACAGGGCAGAGGAGGCAGTGCTGGCAGGACAGGGCAGTGGTCTCAGTGCAGGCAGGACAGGGCAGAGGAGGCAGCACAGGTAGGACAGGGCAGAGGAGGCAGCACAGGTAGGACAGGGCAGAGGAGGCAGCACAGGCAGGACAGAGCAGAGGAGGCAGCACAGGTAGGACAGGGCAGCAGAGACAGTGCAGGCAGGACAGGGCAGAGGAGGCAGTGCAGGCAGGACAGGGCAGAGGAGGCAGCACAGATGGGACAGGGAAGAGGAGGCAGCACAGATGGGACAGGGCAGAGAAGGCAGCACAGACGGGACAGGGCAGAGGAGGCAGTGCAGGCATGGCAGAGGAGGCAGCAGAGGCATGTGAGAGGAGAAGAGGCAGCACAGGCAGGACAGGGCAGAGAAGGCAGGACAGGGCAGAGAAGGCAGGACAGGCAGGACAGGGCAGAGGAAAGAGCACAGGCAGGACAGAGCAGAGGAGGCAGCTTAGATGGGAGAGCAGAGGAGGCAGTGCAGGCAGGTCAGGGCAGAGGAGGCAGCACAAACTTGTGAGGGCAAAGGAGGCAGTACAGGCACGACAGGACAGAGGAGACATTACAGGCCAGGGTAGAGTAGACCTGGCAGAGCAGGGCAGTAGGGAGACCACAGCAGACAAAATACAACTGGCAAAAAAGAGCAGGCTAGGGTAGGTATGGGGGTACATGGCAGAGCAGGCCAGGCCAGGTCAAGCACTACAGGAGGGACATGAGAAGACAGGGCATGGCTGCTCAGGACAAGGCAGGGCAGAACAGGCCAGAGAAGGCAGGGCAGAAGAGGCCAGAGTAGGCAGGGCAGGACAGGTCATAGCAGGCAGGGCAAAGTAAGGCAGGGCAAGACAGGTCAGACCAAAGGAGGTCAAAACAGGGTAGGACAGGCCAGAGCAGGAAGGGCAGGACAGGGTTGGTCAGGCATGCAGGCAGAGTTTGGTAAAGAATTGTAGACTTAATATTTACACTCTCATTTTCACTCTCTTACTCCCCGCGTCTGTTACATACACAGTATCTAGGGGAATATCTATGGAAAATAGCGCCTATGGTAAGCGCTGAAACTGCACCTCTGTCCAAACATCCAACATACATCCTCTAGAAAACTTTAAAATCAGCTCGAAAATACAAGCCAAGTGCATTAATCTTTTAATTAACAAATTATGGCACTACATAAAAATTACAACTGCACCTTCCTTGCCTTTCTAGTATTTAACTAGTGTTTAAACAAACTAAACTCACAAACTAGTATTTGTCACTTAGCCATAATACCAACTTACCTCATAATTTGTAATATTTTAAATTTAAGATCTAATCTAAGTCTGGCCAAAATGCCTAGCCATGCTAGGTGTTCTAGTGGTACACTCTGTAATTATTATTTTGTAATAAAGTTGGTAGAATTACCGACAATATGTAAAGTAAAAGGACACAAGTGCAACTAATGTGACATTTATTGTGGCAACGTTTTGCTCTCCAGGAGCTTTATCAAGCTTATCAAGTCTCAAAAGTACTTTCACAAGCTAACACCAGAGTCGCCATCACTTCTAGCACTTCAATAAAGAATCTAACCAGGACAAAATCCAAGCACCACGAACCAGTCAATGCAGGAGTTTACACTATACCCTGTGGAGGCTGTGACAAGATTTACGTAGGTGAAACAGCAAGAAACCTCGACACCCGCCTCAATAAACACATTTATGCATGTAGGAACGATAACTTGAACAACGCCTGTGTACAACACCGAAATTCCACCAATCATCTCATGAAATTCAGAGACGCCCAATTAGTGATCAAAGAAACTAATTTCCGCAGACGCAAGTGCCTCGAATCAGCACTGATCGCTGTTTCGAATACAGTTAAACAAAACAACGGCAGCTTCACCATCTCCGAAGTCTTAGGAAGAATCCTCCTGAAAACAGTAAACCCTGCCGTCACATAGTCTCTCCTGGTATGCTACACAAAGCACATTACAGAGAGTGAACACTGAAACAAGCTGCCTCTTTCCAGTCTATATTTGTCCAACCTATTTTTAGGTTACCCAAGTAATAGCTTTTATATCCTTTTACTCATGTACGAATTAATTGCTCTACCATATTGTATTACTTTTGTCACTACCACTACTACTACTACTACTACCACTAGTGAACATCGAAATGTTACCTCACTAGTATTGCACCTCACTCTGAGCCTTTATATACCCTCTGTGTCCATGTATTGTTTGTAATAGCTTTATAAAGCTCCTGGAGAGCGAAATGTTGCCACAATAAATGTCACATTAGTTGCACTTGTGTCCTTTTACTTTACAATTATTATTTTACTACATATAAACCACACAATAACCAAATTCTGTAAACTCAGCATTGTAATCCTTATAGAGAATAAACTTTGAATTTGAATTTCACTGATGCAAATTGGTCTATGTTCAAATTATTTTTTTTTTTTCAGTGTCTTGTCTTTCTGTTGTCAACAGAGCAAGATCACAGTCTGCCTTGACCCATGGAGGCTTTCAGATACGAAAGTATTAGTTTTAACTTTAATGGATGATCTTTGCAGTGGTTAGTATTCTGAATAGCAATATGAAGACTGGGGAAGATGTTCTCGTCTCTATACTGAACAATATATTCGAGAAACTCTTCAGGTCTTGATATTTTCATGTTGGCCCAACCTGATAGCATTATTATATTATAATCATGGGGGAGTAGGATTATACAGCACATGTGGGGGGGGGGGGGGATGGAGGGTATTCAGGCTCAATTCAGGGAACTGAAGCACAGATCCAATTCCCTAGCTCAAGAGCCCCTCACTAACATCAAGGAACCTCCCTTGAGGGGACTTGATAGCAACATTCTTCAACCCAAAATTTCTTCATACAGCTGCTGTACATCAACATCAGAGATGTACAATTCACCCAAATTTTCGCATTTGTTTAGGTCATTACTGTTGACATCGAGAAGGAACCCAACTTGGCGTCAGTGTTGTACAAACGAGCGAACCTTTCATCTATCTCTCTGTGAAGATGGTCAAGTGTTCCTTTTATGACTTTCCATTTCCTCTTTGGCTGTTAACATCTCTCAAGTTCTCATCAGCCATTTGTTTCATTCATCTCTGACGTCTTTCAACATCAATATTTCATTCTTGACAGAGAATGAATCCTTCTTTTTCATCAACACAACCCAGAGTGCCGTCACATCCCAGAGTGCCGTCACATCCCAGAGTGCCGTCACATCCCAGAGTGCCGTCACAACCCAGAGTGCCGTCACATCCAGGGCAGCATCGTGGAAGTTCATTCTAGGATCCTGCAGTTTTGTACGCAATTTACAATAAATTTATGTACCTTTTCATGGTGGAGAGATGAGATGTAAACTTCATACATGTACTTGTAGAAATAAATATATTATATTATTATTATTGATAGTGGTGACTCAAAGTAACTTTTATTCTGAGTGAGCACCGTCGATCATGCCAGTTTACTCTTCATCTCTCCACCATGTAAAGGTAAGTAAAATTTCTCTAAATTATGTACAGAGTTATATACAGTAGACTTATATTACACAGTAGTTGCGTTCCTGAAAATCCCGTTATAGGTAAATCCGTGTTAGATAAACTTTAGAAGTTATGAGAAAAATGCGGTTACGTTCCTGGGAACCCAATAATGCCAAACAACTTTTTTCTTAGGGCTTCAGATCTTACAAAAATAAAAATAATTATGTAATTGTTGTTCATTGTTGTGATGTATGATGTTTTTCTACTGCTTAAAGCAACAAATGCAACAGAAATAATGGTATTTCTTACCTTAAATTGCTGGTGTTTGTCACTGATTGTGAAGAGAGTGGAGAGTTATGCTGTGGCTCTACTGGGCTGAGGTAGATGGCAGAGGTAGTGGTACTAAGTCAATGGTTGTACTGGAGTGTGTATAAATTCTGTAATGGATCTCTGGTCTCTTATACCCTGCAGTACATTATACAGCTAGCAGTAAGGCATCATCAGCAGCTCTAGACACTGTTTCAGAGCATTGTTTCAAGACTTGTCAGAGTCCTCTTAAGTGAAATAGTCTAACTTTAACCCTTAACCCTTTGACTATCGCAAGCCCCTTTCTGAAACTGTCATTCTATGTCGAAATTTTTTTAGAAAAAAAAAAAAAAAAAAAAAAAAATTCTTATGAAATGATAGAGAATCTTTTCCCGATGGTAATGACACCAAAAGTTGATCAAAAACTTACGGAATTACACTCCTGCGAAGCTAGCGATCTCGGTGATAGAGACGCATCGGCAATTTTGCCGACTTTGAGCCCTATTTTTGGCCAATTCCATTGTTCCAGTCGACCAACCTCATAGCTATTCCTTTAGAAGTACATTTTTTTTTCTATCAACTGAATACAAGAAACCTCCCATATACCAATTTCAACTACCCAATAAAGTGGTCAGAAATTGGCAATTTGGCCAATTTCACGCAAATTAAAAAAGATGCCAATTTCAAAATAGGGTCCGGAATAAACAATGCAGACATTCTTGGCACTAAAATAACATCCACTGTTCATCAGTCATGTCTCTAGTAGGCCCCTCTTACATTACTATTGATTTCTATTTTGATTTTTTATTCACACAAAAAATAGAAGATTTACTGTTATGCAGACGACTGCATTATTGTAAAAATGGTATAAATAATATCAGTGAAAGAATAAACGACTCTCCAGTTGACATGTATTGGACGTGTTGTGTGATTTGCTTACTCTTGAACATTGGTTGAAATCGAACATTTCTGCTACTTTGAGCTCAATTTCAAGGTCGTTTTCATTGTGAAACTAATCAAAATCATCTCTATTTCTATAATATGTTTTCCATTCTATCAAATGAGACCAAGAAAACGAGAATACAACCATAAATACTATACGAAAATGCACTTCAAAGTCGGCATTTTAATTCAAAAACACGGTCGGAGTTTTTTTTTCTCATTATACACTGCGTGCTGCAGAATTTTTTTTTATACTGCACACACTGACCACACAGACCCATTCTCTCACATGTGGGCCTACCAGCTTTCTCCTGCTTGATTTGAAGCCATTAGAATTATTGAGTATATATACGTCCAAAACACTGGCTCGTAAGATGTATACTTACGGCTAAAATAGTCAAAGGGTTAAACTGTCCAAACGTAGATCTACATTCACTCGTGTACCACTCCAAACATAGATCTATGTACTTTTTACATTCTTTCTTATGCAGAAAATCAAGGTCGGAGCGCTACTCGCGCAAACGTAGATCTACGTTTGACAGTTTAAGGGTCAAGTCAGTAAGTAAAATCAGACAAGTCAGACAGAAAGTCAAGTAACTCCAGTCAGTCAGCCAAATCAGTCTAGTCAGTAAGCTGTCAGTCAGGGAAATGTTTTTTGGTATGCCCAAATGAGATCAATCTGTGGACTAAAATCACATTGGTATTAAAAGAGGATAACATCAAAGCAGCCTTTATAGAAATCCTGGAAGCATTCTATAACAGATGGGAAAATAAAAAGTCTGGGCTGGATGGTATCGGCCTTGGTGCTAGCCATGTAGTCAAACTGTAAGGCTGGAGGTGATGCCCTGGTGGACAGTAACTGTGGGGCTGGAAGTGCTGTCCTGGTAGACAGTAATGGTAAGGCTGGAGGTGCTGTCCTGGTAGACAGTAACTGTGGGGCTGGAAGTGCTGTCCTGGTAGACAGTAATGGTGAGGCTGGAGGTACTGTCCAGGTAGACAGTAAATGTATGCATGAGGGAACGCATATAAATGGCCTCGAGGGAGACAGGAGCTGTAGTAGGGAAACAAGTGTAGTCAAGGACAAGATAAAACCAATATTATAAACTAGTAATACCACAGGAGATTCAAACAAGGAGACTCCACTAGCAATAGTGAGGATATATTACCAGAAACAACTGGTGAGAGCTCCATTGTTAGTACTAGTGAAGATAGGAATGAGACAGGAAAACATGCACCAACAGGGAATACAGTCACAAAAACTCATGGTAAGCGGAAACCAAGCACGTCCCATCTGGAAAAACAGATGGGACGTGCAATTTTGACCACCCAAGAAAATGCAGTGCCCATATGACAACAGGAAAATGCAAACTCCCTTCCTGTAAGCTTTTTCACCCTGAAATGTGTACCTCTTCAGTACAGGAAAGACTGTGCTATAACTTAAATTGCCAGGCATACCATCTAAAGGGGACAAAAAGATACAAAACATCCAGGCTATGGGAAAACCTGGGTAGCCACAGCCACTCAAGAGGGAGAGGTTTTTTTGTGCCAGGAAGAAAAAAAACTGACAGGAAATGGCAGAAATCGTACACCAAATACAGTCATTTCTGGAGTGGAACCACAGTCGATGGCCTCCACTCCAAACCAACAGATACAGATACTAATGCCAAAAAAAAAAAAAGTCCCCCCCAGTGCCACCAGTCTGATGACATTCTTCTTTGCAAATATACAGGGTCTAAATGCAGCAATGAACAACAAAATACCTTTCATCCGTGGACTGCTTGCAGAGGCAAAGGCAATGTTCGCGGCTTTCACAGAGACCCATATAAAGGATCACTTGGACAACGAAATATGGATCTTGGGTTACAACCTATACAGATGTGACAGAGTGAACAGGCAAAAGGAGGGGGGTTGGCCTGTATATCGCAGTCACTTAATTGCACAGAACTGCTTAATGCCTCAAATGATGTAGTGGAAGTTTTAGCAGTAAAGATCGAGAACCAAAACCTAGTCATTGTGGTAGTCTACAAGCCTCTGGATGCAACATCCCAGCAATTCCAGGAACAGCTGTTGAAAATTGACCACTGTCTGGAAAAATCTTCCAGCTCCTGCCCACAACATCTTGCTCCTGGAGGTTTTTAACTTGAGGCACCTAAAATGGAGGAATATAGCAAATAATGTTGTTGCAGTGATAACACCAGGAGGCACCTCAAACGAGAACTCACACACACACACACACACACAAGCTTTTAATTCTCTGCACAAAATTCAACTTAAACCAGCAAATAATAGAGCCTACTAGACTGGAGAATACACTGGACCTCATCTTCACTAACAATGATGATCTGATATGAAATGTCACCATATCAGAAGCAATATACTCAGATCACAACATAATCGATGTTCAGACATGTATGCGTGGAGCCCCAGACCAACAAAATGAGATCAGTCATGAGGAAGCCTTCACCAAATTCAACTTCAATAACAAGAACATAAAGTGGGACCAAGTAAGCCACGTCCTAAATGATATAAGCTGGGAAGATATACTAAGCAACACAGACCCCAACTTATGCCTAGAACAGATTAACTCTGTAGCACTTGATGTATGCTCAAGGCTTATTCCTATAAGAAAAAGGAGGAGTAGATGTAAAATAGAAAGAGACAGGCGCTCCCTTTACAGGCGACAGAAAAGAATAACAGAGCAGGTAAAAGAGGCCAATATATCTGAAATGCGTAGGGAGTCACTGGTCAGAGAAATAGCAAACATCGAACTAAAGCTAAAGGAATCTTATAGGAGTCAGGAATTGTGGGAAGAACTAAAAGCCATAAATGAAATCGAAAGAAACCCAAAGTATTTCTTTTCTTATGCCAAATCTAAGTCAAGAACAACATCCATTATTGGGCCCCTACTTAAACAAGATGGGTCCTACGCAGATGACAGCAAAGAAATGAGTGAGCTACTCAAGTCCCAATATGACTCAATTTTTATCAAGCCGCTAACTAGACTGAGAGTCGAAGATCTAAATGAATTTTTTATAAGAGAGCCACAAAATTTGGTAAACACAAGCCTATCTGATGTTATTCTGATGCCAAATGGCTTTGAACAGGTGATAAATGACGTGCCCATGCACTCTGCCCCAGGGCCAGACTCATGGAACTCCGTGTTCATCAAGAACTGCAAGAAGCCCCTATCACGTGCTTTTACCATCCTATGGAGAGGGAGCATTGACACGGGGAGTCGTCCCACAGTTACTAAAAACAACAGACATAGCCCCACTCCACAAAGGGGGCAGTAAAGCAATAGCAAAGAACTACAGACCGATAGCACTAACATCCCGTATCATAAAAATCTTTGAAAGGGTCCTAAGAAGCATGATAGCCACCATGTAGATACCCATCAATTACACAACCCAGGGCAACATGGGTTTAGAACAGGTCGCTCCTGTCTGTCCCAACTACTGGATCACTACGACAAGGTCCTAGATGCACTAGAAGACAAAAAAAATGCAGATATAATATATACAGACTTTGCAAAAGCCTTCGACAAGTGTGACCATGGCATAATAGTGCACAAAATGCATGCTAAAGGAATACCAGGAAAAGTTGGTAGATGGATCTACAATTTTCTCACAAACAGAACACAAAGAGCAGTAGTCAACAGAGTAAAGTCCGAGGCAGCTACGGTGAAAACAACTCTGTTCCACAAGGCACAGTACTCACTCCCATCTTGTTCCTCATCCTCATATCTGACATAGACAAGGATGTCAGCCACAGCACTGTGTCTTCCTTTGCAGATGACACCCGAATCTGCATGACAGTGTCTTCCATTGCAGACACTGCAAGGCTCCAGGCGGACATCAACCAAATCTTTCAATGGGCTGCAGAAAACAATATGAAGTTCAACGATGAGAAATTTCAATTACTCCAGTATGGTAAATATGAGGAAATTAAAACTTCATCAGAGTACAAAACAAATTCTGGCCACAAAATAGAGCAAAAAACCAATGTCAAAGACCTGGGAGTGATCAAGTTGGAGGATCTCACCTTCAGGGACCATAACATTGTATCAATCGCATCTGCTAGAAAAATAACAGGATGGATAATGAGAACCTTCAAAACTAGGGATGCCAAGCCCATGATGACACTCTTCGGGTCGCTTGTTCTATCTAGGCTGGAATATTGCTGCACACTAACAGCACCTTTCAAGGCAGGTGAAATTGCTGACCTAGAAAATGTACAGAGAACCTTCACGTAGCCCATAACGGAGATAAAACACGTCAATTACTGGGAGCGCTTGAAGTTCCTGAACCTGTATTCCCTGGAATGCACGCAGGAGAGATACATGATTATATACACCTGGAAAATCCTAGAGGGACTAGTACTGAACTTGCACATGATAATCACTCACAACGAAAGCAAAAGACTCGGCAGGGAGCGGCAGCAGCGGCATCCTACCAGATCTTCTTCCTCAAAAAAACATCGCTCATCAAAACTTGTGATGGCCTAAGTGAAAGTACAACTACATGAACCCACATAGACCAAAAATGACCAGGAATACTAAGAATGTAACCCAAATCTTGACAAAATTAAAAGATCTAAGGAAGACAGCCCCGCTAACCCAAACACTGCCTCCGCTGCCAGACAACCACTTAACTCAAGCTCCGAGAAAACAAGCCTTCTCCTCCATTGCTACACAGTATCTACTTCAGTGATACTATGAAAAGATATCGCAGAAGAAACAACATCAGTAATAAAAGAATAACAGCAAGGACCCTAGAACTCAACTTGTCTACCCAGCAGGACACCGGTGTATCATCAACCCCCCTCACCACCGCCACCCAGGGAACATCAGCAACAAACATGGCTGACTCCCCCTCCAACTCCACTCCCTTCAAAGGATTCACCCATGATAACTGAGGTATGATTATTCCTGACAATATCAAGGACTACATCGTTGCTCTAGAAAACGAAATCAAAGATATCAAAGCAACACTCGAGCGACGAGAATCCAAGATAACCAACCTCGAGAACAAGATCCAAAACCTTGAAGAGAAGATTACATCGGGAAGTGTTGACACAGAAAATACTCTGAAAGCAGCTATAGCCAGTCACACTGAACAAATAACAACAATAAATATGAAGGTTGAAGAAGCAATCAAGGACTGGAATCAGAACATGCATACTCGACTAAATGAATACCTTGATTTCCAAGACGACAAAACTGAACAAGATAAGTTGTCTGATGCAGTTATAATAAACAGTCCACACATTCCAAGTGACATAACCTAAGCACAGTGCAAAGAAACTGCTATCAGGATAATACAGAACGACGTACAAGTCATCGTGCAAAACAATGAAATCAAAGAAACACGTTTGCTAGGAAAGCCAGGAAGTAAACACAGTATAATGATCCGACTTCATTCATACGATAAAAGAAAGGACCTAATTAAATCAGCAATTACAATGAAAAATGGAGTGTACATAAATGAGTGTCTAACAAAAAAACGTCAAAACCTTCTGTTCAGGCTCTACACTGCAAACTGAATTGTTTGCAATCCTAATGGCGCTAAAGCTAACCTATGACACTGAGCTTGACTCTATCATCATTACTGATTCTATGTCATCATTGAAGGCTCTTGGCTCATATAATGACTCCAACAACATGCTCATTGGGGAAGCCAGGTATAGATACTCAAAAATTAGGGAAAAAGGAATTAATGTACAATTGCTATGGATCCCATCACACATTGGATTACTCCTTCATGATAAAGTTGATATGTTAGCCAAGAAGAGTATCGAGAAGGAGAATGTAGAATATAACTTTGGTATAACTGTGTCTAGCATTAGGAATAATATTAGGAGAGAAGTAAATAATGAAAATGATTGTTATAGGAATGCAGTTAGAAGCCTGAGTAGATCTATAGCCGACTATGATAACATGAACGTAGATAAGTATGTTTATGGAGCAACTTGCAATGTGAACAGACTGACTGATGTTGTAGTGGCCAGGCTTAGGCTTGGTTATAAGTACTTCTGGCAGTTTGGGAGACACACAGATGATGATCAAACTAAATGTAAATTATGTGATCAGGCATATGGTCATTCTCTTGAACACTATGTGCTTAATTGTCCACTTATTGAGGAATACAGAGACAGACAGTATAATAACCTATGTGACATGTCAAGATATCTTATTAATGAAAATAAGATACCAGATATACTAAGCAAATTTCCTAAATTTGCTTGTAACAGATAAGTGAACTATAGATATGTAGATATAAATCCATATGTATTCCTGTTAACCCTTTGGGGCCTAGTTCCTAGGTCTTTTGTGTATCCATATGCTCTCGCGCTACCGTCCACAGGATGGATATGGGGTGCACAATAAACTAGCCACTTCGGTGGCAAAATCTAAAAAAAGGCTGAGAAAACTTAAACAGGAAAACAAAATACATCAGTGTTTCACGCGAGATGGGAAAATACTAGTAAGGAAAACATCAACAGGACAACAATATACTATCTCAAACGAACATGATTTCTCTACCTTCCTTAGAAAAGCTGACATTTCTGTAACAGATTAGATAAGTGCCCTTAATACATATATACGTGTGGTGCATATAGTGTACGTTACTATTATATTGTACATTATTATTTTTTTTATTTTTCATCACTAGCTAATGCCAACTACCTCCAATACTTTATACTTCTTTCTTACTTCTATTAATTGCTCATAATTTTGTTACAAGTCAAATCTTACTCCAAATTAATATTATTCATCGTTCTTACCTGTCCATTTAATTGTGTTTACCACTACTTGTTTTAGTCACTTTTTTTTGTGTGTGCAATTAGTGTATATTCCAATTACTTTTTATTGTGCAATAAACTGCTCAACTTATTTAATAGTACAAATCAGATCTTACTCCTAAACCAATATTATTTCATAGTGACCATCTGTCCATTTAACTTTGTTTACCATTACTTAATTTTAGTTCCTTATATATTTTCTCCTTTATTTTAGCTTTATATAACTACCCTAGTTCATATATTCACAATTGTTAAAATAATCAGGGTGCTATTCTCAGGTGCTAAAGTAGAATAAGTTCACAATTTTGCCATTATATTCCAAAGCTCATTTATTTGATTACCACTTTATTGTTCACCACAACTTATATTAGTCCCTTTTATATTGTTTTCCCTAATTCAAACTTTAAAGAATTACCTTTAAAGTACTACCTACTATCATATTCCCAAGCTCCATTATTTGATCATCACTTTATTTGTTCACCACAAATTATTTTAGTCCCTTTTATATTGTCTCCTTTATTTTAGCTTTAAAAAACTACCTTAGCTCATTATTTTTACATTTGTTAAATAATTCAGGTGCTATTTTTTAGCTTTAAAATATTTACTTTGTTTTATACTTAATTCTAACTATAGATTCACTACAAATCTTATGATAGCAAGCATTGATCCTGATATCAACCTCTTATTTAATGACTTAAATGAATCAAACAGTTACTGTAATTACTACACAGCAGAACAATCAAAGGCACTTCTCAGTGCCAACAACAACATAACTATCTTTAACTACAATATCAGATCCTTAAGCAAGCACTACGATGACCTCATAGCATTACTAAATTCCTTGCATGCCAATATGTCCATCATTACACTAACTGAAACCTGGCTAAAGCCTGATACTACAGATGTCTATGCCATTCCTGGCTACACAGCCATACACAACTGTAGGCCAGACCAACAAGGGGGTGGCACAGCTATATACTACTCAGACAAACTAGAATGTATCACTAATACTTGCACAAGGGATGAACATGGGGAATATATAATAGCTAAATTCAAATCCAAATACCTACAAAAACCTCTCACAGTGATAAACATCTACAGAGTACCACAGTCAAACATCAGCCAATTTAGTCAAAACCTAGGAAGTATGGTAACTGATGCACGCATGAACAAAGATCACTTACTACTCTCAGGTGACTTCAATATAAATCTCCTGCAAGACCAGGACCCACACGTTACTGAATTCACAAACACAATGAGTAACTGCATGTTGCTACCAACAGTAACAAAACCTACAAGAGTTACAGAGACTAGTGTTTCCCTACTTGACCACATCTGGACCAACACCATATCCCCTTTAAAATCAGGCATAATTACAGATAATACCACAGACCACTACCCTACTTTCCTCATAACAACTTTTGGTAAACTACCCCAAGACACTACTAAAGTCACCTTCAGACTTCACAATGAGGCAGCCATTAATAACTTCACAACAGCAGTAGCAAACATTGACTGGCACACTGAGCTAGAAATCTATACAGATATTGACGAATGTATTAATAATTTTCTAAAAAAGACCCAATATCTCTATAACAAGCACTGCCCTAAAATAACTAAACAGATGACAGCTAAGAGACTGAACAGTCCCTGGCTAACACCCAGCATTCTCAAATCCATAAATACAAAACACTGATATGAAAAACAGTACAGAATGGGTCACATAACCAAAGACCAAACAAAACGTTACTCGTCAATCCTAACCAGCCTAATAAGAAGGGCAAAAAAAATTGTATTATGAGAACAGATTATCCAACTTATGAGGTGATATAAAAAAGACCTGGAAAACCCTATCAGAAATTCTAGGAACAAAAAAGATATCACGAAATAGCGAAATAAAATTAGCAAAATCAGATGAACCCCAACTCACACCAACAGAAACAGCAAACAGACTCAATGATTTCTTCTCCACTATAGGACAAAACCTTGCCAATAAAATCCCAAGCTCAGATACCCCACCAAATGACTACCTCACTGGCAACTACCCGAACACACTGTTCCTAGCTCCGACTAACCCATACGAAGTCTCCCTTATTATCAACGCACTAAAAAACAAGGCAGGAGATTTAAATACCTTACCACCCTTTATATACAAAAAAGTGTCACAAGTGCTATCACCAATCAGCACCTTTCAAGGCAGGTGAAATTGCTGACCTAGAAAATGTACAGAGAACTTTCACGGCGCGCATAACGGAGATAAAACACCTCAATTATTGGGAGCGCTTGAGGTTCCTAAACCTGTATTCCCTGGAACGCAGGAGGGAGAGATACATGATTATATACACCTGGAAAATCCTAGAGGGACTAGTACCGAACTTGCACACGAAAATCACTCACTACAAAAGTAAAAGAATTGGCAGACGATGCACCATCCCCCCAATGAAAAGCAGGGGGTGTCACTAGCACGTTAAGAGACCATACAATAAGTGTCAGGGGCCCCAAGACTGTTCAACTGCCTCCAAGCACACATAAGGGGGATTACCAACAGACCCCTGGCAGTCTTCAAGCTGGCACTGGACAAGCACCTAAAGTCAGTTCCTGATCAGCCGGGCTGTGGCTCGTACGTTGGTTTGCATGCAGCCAGCAGCAACAGCCTGGTTGATGAGGCTCTGATCCACCAGGAGGCCTGGTCACAGACCGGGCCGCGGGGGCGTTGACCCCCGGAACTCTCTTCAGGTAAACTCCAGGTAATCATTGCAACACTCTTTAACAAATCCATTGAATCCTCTACCTTCCCTACAGTTCTCAAAATAGCAAGGGTCACCCCGATCCATAAAGGAGGAGACCAAACAGAGTTGAATAACTATAGGCCAATATCCAACTTACACCCTCTCTCAAAAATCTTCGAAAAATTAATTCATAAACGAATCTACTCCTACCTTATCTCCCAAAACATACTCAACCCCTGCCAATTTGGATTCAGGCCTAATAAAAATACTAATGATGCTATTATACACATGCTAGAACATATATACACTGCAAAAGAGAAAAAAAGAAGTCCCACTGGGGATCTTCATTGACTTACGTAAAGCTTTTGATACAGTAGTACCCACAGTCAGTGGCCAGGCTTCAAACACCTTTTATTGTACAGCAATAAAGGAATGGAACAGACTACCCGCACATGTCAAAGCCAGTCATAGCATGAACCAGTTCAAGAAGAGTGCCAAAAGGTGTCTGATGAATGTAGCTACAGAAAGGGAGGGGAATGATTTTCTATTTTTTAGCTAACATACGTGTAAATTTTACCTTATTCCTAGTAATGACCCTTGTATTGTAGATAGTCTTAATGACCTTGGTGTAGTAGATAGTCTTTTAGTATGATAATAAGATGTTATCTTCATTGTAGAATAATAAGAAAATATTATAACCTTTATATTATAATAATAAGGTAAAAGGACCCCAATGGAAATAAGTCACTCTGTCTGACTTTTTTGGGTTATCCTAGGTTCTCTACACACATGCTGCTATGTATGATAATTCTATGTAACTGTATTTGTGTATACCTGAATAAACTTACTTACTTACTTACTTACTTGCTCCACATAAAATTGTCACACTATGGTATAAGAGGGCACTCTCTCAACTACCTCAAGTCATACCTCAGCAACAGAAGCCAATATGTGTACGCAAATGGGGCAAACTCTTCCGCACAATCAATTACAGTTGGTGTCCCACAGGGAAGTGTCCTTGGCCCTCTTCTCTTTCTCCTATACATATATGACCTACCAAATGCTTTGCAATTACTCAAACCCACACTATTTGCAGATGACACTACATACGTCTTCTCTCACCCGAGTCCAGTCAAGCTAGCCAATACTGTTAATACCGAATTACAGAAAATATCTACCTGGATGAAGACTAACAAACTTACACTAAACATTGACAAAACCTACTTCATTCAGTTTGGTAACAGAGCTACAGATGTCCCTCTTAACCCTTTGACTGTTTCAGGCCCCTTTCTGAAACTGTCATTCTATGTCGCTCAATTTTTGAAAACAAAAAAAATTATTTTTTCTTATGAAATGATAGAGAATCTTTTCCCGATGGTAATGACACCAAAAGTTCGAAATTTGGTCGAAAACTCGTGGAATTATGCTCCCGCGAAGTTAGCGGTATCGGCGACATATGCGTATCGGCGATTTCGCCGACTTTGAGCCCTATTTTCAGCCAATTCCATTGTTCCAGTTGACCAAACTCATAGCTATTTCTTTAGAACTCCATTTTATCTATCAGCTGAGTACAAGAAACCTCCCATTTACTAATCTGAACTACCCATTATGGTCAGAAATCGGCAATTTGGCCAATTTCACGCAAACTGAAAATGATGCCAATTTCAAAATAGGGTCCAGAATAAACAAGGTAGACATTCGTGGCACTAAAATAACATATGCTTTGTTCATTAGTCACATCTCTAGGCACCTCTTATATTATTATTGCTTTCTATTTTGATTTTTTATTCATACAAAAAAATACAAAATTTACTGTTATGCAGACTGCTGCATTATTGTAAAAATAGTATAAATAATACCAGTGCACTAGTGAAAGAATATTAGACTCCCCTGTTGACGTGTATTGGACGTGTGGTGTGATTTATTTACTCCTGAACATTGGTAAAAATCGAACATTTCCGCTACTTTGAGCTCAGTTTCAAGGTCGTTTTCATCGTCAAAGTAATGAAAATCATCTCTATTTCTGTAATATGTTTTCCATTGTATCACCTAAGACCATGAAAACGTGAATACAACGATAAATACTATACGAAAATACACCTCAAAGTCGGCGTTTTATTCCAAAAAAACGATCAGAGTTTTTTTTTCTCATTACGCAATGTGTGCTGCAGGATTTTTTTTATGTGGTGCACACTGACCACAAAGATCCATTCTCTCACATATGGGCCTACCAGCTTTCTCCTGCTTGATTTGAAGCCGCTAGAATTATTGAGTATATATACGTCAGAAACATTGGCTCGTAAGACGTATTTATACGTCGAAAACAGTCAAAGGGTTAACATAATGCTAAACGGATCACCTATCACAAAGCTCACAGAGGGAAAATTCTTAGGAATCCACCTTGATAATAGACTCAAATTTCATACACATATACAACAAATTTCTAAGAAAATTTTCAAGACCGTAGGCATACTATCAAAGATACGGTACTATGTTCCACAGTCAGCCCTCCTGGCCCTATATCACTCTCTTATTTACCCCTATCTCACCTATGGAATTTGTGCATGGGGCTCAACAACAATTAACCATCTCAGACCACTAATTACCCAACAAAAGGCTGCAGTCAGAATGATAACAAATTCCCACTACAGGCAGCACACTCCACCAATATTCAAAACACTCAACCTACTCACCATACAAAACATCCATACTTATTACTGCACCTATTACATACATAGAACACTTAACTCTGATATTAACCCTCCCCTCAAACATCTCCTTGCCAACCTCAACAGAACACATGACCATAACACAAGGCACAGATCACTCTTTGATGTTCCTCGTGTCCATCTCACACTATGCAAAAACTCAATGCACATAAAAGGCCCTAAAATCTGGAATTCATTACCTGTAAATATAAAAGAAACACTACCTGTTTATAAATTCAAGTCTCTTCTCAAAGATCACTTACTCACCCAAAACCAAATAAATAATGAATAACTGAACCTTATAAGTTGTATATCTTAAATGTTTCTCACAATTATATCACATAAATGTTAAACCTAAAACCCAATCTAACTTTATTATTTTTTAAATACACTACCTAACAGAATACTCCATTCTACTGAATGTACAGCAATGCAAGCAACCACATGACCTGTCTTTGTAATACTCACTTGTGCTTTATAGTTATCTGTTTACAATAATGTTTTATCACTGATTTCATCATTGCTTAGTTAATCTTAAGTTAATTTTAAGCCAGCCCGTAATGCTATGCATATAAGTGGCTTTGGCATGCTGCTCTTACCTGTATTTTTTTGTACCTCTGTATGTGTGATCAAATTACTAAATAAATAAATAAATAAACATCCCCCAATGAAAAGCAGGGGTGTCACTAGCACGTTAAGAGACAATACAATAAGTGTTAGGGGCCCGAGACTGTTCAACTGCCTCCCAGCATACATAAGGGGGATTACCAATAGACCCCTGGCAGTCTTCAAGCTGGCACTGGACAAGCACCTAAAGTCGGTTCCTGACCAGCCGGGCTGTGGCTGGTACATTGGACTGCATGCAGCCAGCAGTAACAGCCTGGTTGATCAGGCTCTGATCCACCATGAGGCCTGGTCACAGACAGGGCCGCGGGGCGCTGACCCCCGGAACTCTCTCCAGGTATTCCAATAAGTCTAATGAGTCAGTCTAGTTAGTCAAGCCAGTAAGTCAAATCAGTCCAGTTAGTCAATTTAGTCAAATCAGTCAGTCAAGTTAGTCTGGTCATTACATAAGTCTAAGTCAGTCCAGTCAGTAAGTCAAAGTCAGTCCAGCCAAGTCAACTCAGTAAAGTCAGTCAGTCAGTTTATTCAGGTAGTTGTGATCCACAGGTCATTCTTTTTCTGACACTTCATTGAGGCAAAAGGCTCTTGCCATGTCTACTACAAGTGAACAACTTTTATGCTTGTCTAATATCTCGATTTTCTTCATAACTCCAAGACCTAAACCTTTTCTTGCCACTTTCAGCATCACTTGCATGCCTATGGGGTGCCATGGTTGCTTGGCAGACACGAGATATGGCAATGAAAAGATCAAACGCAATTCACAAACACAGGGAAGGAAGGTAGGCCTCCCCTGCAGAGACAATAGCCTGACCCTAAGCCAGAAGGCCTGAGAGAAGCCTGTGAGTGACGCTTCAAATTTTTTCCCCGCCCAGAAACAGAATCACATTAAGTCATTTTATGAAGTGTTGTATAAAAATATGCCACAATTTTGCAACAGTGTAATAACCAAAATGTGGAAAATAAACTCATGTAATATACATTAAGGCGCTGCTTGATGGCGTTCCACCTTACGGCATTTTGCTAATACGGACCTTTCAAATTATGACCAAAACTTGTCATACGGATCCCCCAGTGGCGGCTCGTAGCTAAAATTAGTGGAGGTGCTATTTCAGAAAAATTTTAAGCCATTGTTTTAATATAAATAAACAGAAAATTTATACACAAGCTCGATATAATCATAAACAAAAATATTTTTTACTTACCTAAATTGTTACAGTTCAAGCTCGACTCATTTATTTAAAAATAAAATCCATTCTTCTTGTTGTACAATTTAGCAGCTACTAAGTGTTTAGTGGAAGAATATGTGTCCATTATATCAAGACTTATACAGTCACACACTTCCTTAGCTTCTGCCATGAGTGTCTTGGAAGGAGTCTCACAGTACAGTGGACCCCCGGTTTACGATATTATTTCATTCCAAAAGTATGTTCAGGTGCCAGTACTGACCGAATTTGTTCCCATAAGGAATATTGTGAAGTAGATTAGTCCATTTCAGACCCCCAAACATACACATACAAACGCACTTACATAAATACACTTACATAATTGGTCGCATTGGGAGGTGATCGTAAACCGGGGGTCCACTGTACTTCCAGTTTCTTATTTCTAAAATACGTAGCAGTTTTGATATCTGTCACATAAAAGAGCTGAAAAAAACTATGAATTAAATAAAATAGCTGGAAGCATGATAATCATCTAATTTTACATTTTATCACATTCCAGAATGTGGTACATGGTTTTTAAGCACAACACGCATTGCTGAGTCAAAAAGAAACACTACCTCACGCTTCCACAAGTGTCAGCGCCGTGTCAGCAACAGTGCTCTCTCTTCCAAGCGTGCAGCGTCTTCTCTCAGACATGTGCGCATGTGCACAACAACCAAACACTGAGTCGCTGGAACTGTGAAGCGCACAGTTCCATACAAGGATTTTTTAAATTTTTTCATGTACTAGGGGTTGACTACTGAAACTGAGCTTTATGTAATGTAAATGTATAAAGAAAGAATTAAAGAAAAAAAACACTCATTATATCAAATGTTATCGATAATATTAAGTGAAAATAGGAGATGCTGCAGTTCCATAGTGCCTATACACGAGCCACCACTTGGATCCCCCACCTGACTTTCTAATGCAGTCACTGCACCCCACCCGGTTTGTTTACATTCTCTGTGAGCACCGCGTCTCTCCATTATGTCTGGAAACTCTCCGAAATTTCAAGTGTTTGAAAGTTATTTCATGTTTTATATGAACTCTGATTATAATACTTATGTGTACCTGAACCTAAATAAACTTACACACTGTGCTGGCTTGCAGGTACACATTAAAATCACCAAGTGTGTTATTAGTCTCGGGGACACCATATTAATAATGATAATAATAATATGCAATAATAACTACTCTGAGGTGCATTGTCATATATTATGTTTATATAAACATTTTCATTAATTCATCTATGATATTATATAATAAACATGCTATGTAACATAAAAATATGATAAATACACCCCACAGTAGAATAAATTAGCATTAATATGAGATGTTACGTGTATGAACTAAAACCAGATACATTCGTCTGCTTGTTTACATAACACAGTGTCTCTCTCCTCTCTCATTCACTCATTCTCTCTCTCTTGTTTATTTGTTTTACCTTCTTTACTCACCTCTCACCGTACATTAACCCGTAAACGGTCCAAGCAGACCTACGTTCGCATGTGTAGCGCTACAAAAGTAGATCAAAGTTTATTTACACATTTTCAAATGTAAAAAACAAAAAGAAGATCTACTTTTTTACATACTTTCAAATGTTGAAAAAACGTATATATACGTTTGGACTGTCTACGGGTTAAGACTACAAATATTTTAAGGTAAGGAATGAGTGTACTGTATATGCATTTTATCGCTTTGGGGCACTTTAACCCTTTGACTGTCGCAACCCCCAATCCTGAGGTGTCTCCTGGTGTCGCAAAATTTAAAAAAAAAAAATTATTTTTTCTTATGAAATGATAGAGAATCTTTTCCCGATTGTAATGACACCAAAAAAACGAAATTTGATGGAAAACTGACGGAATTATGCTCTCGCGAAGTTAGCGACCTCGGCACTGTTTACAAATCGGCGATTTCGCCCACTTTGAGCCCTATTTTCGGCTAATTCCATTGTACCAGTCGCCCAAACTCATAGATATTTCTTTAGAACTCCATTTTTTCTATCGATTGAGTACAAGAAACTGCCCATTTACCGATTTCAACTACCTAGTAATGTGGTCAGAAATTTGCAATTTGGCCAATTTCATGAACAAAAAAATATGACAATTTCAAAATAAGGTCCAGAATGAACAATGCAGACATTCCTGGCTCTAAAATAACATTTTCTTTGTTCATCAGTCATGTCTCCAGGCCCCTCTGATATTACTCTTGCTTTCTATTTTGAATTTTTATTCAAACAAAAAATAGAAGACTTACTATTATGCAGACTACTGCAATACTGTAACAATTGTATAAATAACATCAACCCATTCACGACTGCATATTAGAATGGCTAGTTGGACATTTATTGGACAAATGGCATCATTTGTTTACTTTGAACATCGGCAAAAATCAAACATTTCCCCTACTTTGAGCTCCATTTCTAGGTTCTTTTTATAGAAAAATCAATCAAAATCACCTCTATTTCTATAATATGTTTTCCATTCTATCAAATGAAACCAAGAAAACGAGAATACAACCATAAATACTATACGAAAATAGACCACAAAGTCGGTCTTTTAATTAAAAAAAACGGTCGGAGTTTTTTTTTTCTCATTATGCACTGCGTGCTCCAGGATTTTTTTTATATGGTGCACACTGACCACACAGACCCATTCTCTCACATGTGGGCCTACCAGCTTTCTCCTGCTTGATTTGAAGCCGCTAGAATTTATGAGTATATATACGTCAAACACGGTACCTCATAAGACGTATATATACACGGCTGCGACAATCAAAGGGTTAAATGTTGCAGTATATTATGTGTGGGTAGTGTGGCCAGGCTGGCCACACTACCCACACATCTGACGTCTTACAATAAATATTACTCACCTTTCACCCTACTTTAAGATTACAAATATTTTAAGGTAAATAATGAATGCACTGTGTGTGTATTTTACTTTTTATTGTTTTTAAATTCTAGTTCTATTGCTATCTTAATATGCTAATGTAAACTTGTTATCTAGCATTTATATGTATGTATTTATAAGTGGAAAAAAGTGGCATTATGCTTTCTGGTGGCAGCCTGGAACCTAACCTGCTGTATAAGTGGGTCCTTACTGTAATGATCTACTGCATTTATTATACAGTACACTACTGTACTGTAGTACTGCGGGTTGCAATACTTATATACTTTACATCTGGTTGTTTTCTGAACCAGTTGTCCAACTACTCTAATTCAGAAGACAACTGGATGATCATGAAAAATTAATTTCATAATTTGGATATTTTCGACAAAACTTGACGTTCTAGATTTATTTGTCTTGAAGAAAAAAATGATTATATTTTTATGGATTCTGCTGAAAAAGAAAGCTTTGGCTCATCTGGTTTGAAGTATTCATTACGGGAGAGTGAATTTTTTGTCTCAAAAATAAGTACATACAGTTGCCGGGATGCGACTGTACATCTCGGAGTGTGTTCCTGATCGTGATCCTGTGACCAGATGTCTCCCATAAGCAACCTATGTTCAAGCTCTATATACTTCTTGAAATAACTCTTTAATCTTAAACAATTAACAGCCCCATATTTCTACGTCATATAGAGCCCATTCCCTATTATCAATAACATGTTATAGTAAAGTGTTAATCTTTAAAGTATAACAGGAATACAATTAAAATATTAATGTGTTAAATTTATGACAACACAGTACAGTGGACCCCCGGTTTATGATTTTATTTCATTCCAGAAGTATGTTCAGGTGCCAGTACTGAACGAATTTGTTCCCATAAGGAATATTGTGAATTAGATTAGTCCATTTCAGACCCCCAAACATATACGTGCAAACGCACTTACATAAATACACGTACATAATTGGTCGCATTGGGAGGTGATCGTAAAGCGGGGGTCCACTGTATTCCTAGTGTTGAATATAATATTCACATATAATCATCATAAGTTCCACTTGTTGAAATCATGATGAGTATGAATCAAAGGGGAGATACAGCAACCAATATAACTCTTATGCTCTAATTAATATTACAATCAAAACTAAGCGCTAAACCCACAAGGGTCAAATAGCTCTTATGTTTCAAAGAAATTCCACAGTACCTTTAAATATAAAACACGTATGTATGGAAATATGGATCAAGATCTTTATTAAAATATCTATGTACAATTTTGAACTACAGCCTCTCCTCGCTTAGCGACGTACTGTACTTGTTTACCAACGCCTCAGACTTACGATGGGTTCTCTGACCAGTATTCATACCTAAATAATGTATACTAGTGCTGATTTCCTCTACTCTGTTTATTTCAATATGCAGTATCCTACTGAATAAACATTTAAAAATATACCAGAAATGTTAGAAATGGTGCAAAGTGACATTAAAACAATATCAAAGATGGCTGACACAAACTTACTACCATTATAGTATGCTCCTCACTTAGCGATGAATTCATTTAACGATGAATTCATTTAACCATGTGGTCTCAGGAACACAACTCTGTTGTTAAGTGTGGAGAAGCTGTAATATTTCTCTCAAGGAGATATTATCTTTGAGTGACGTGAAAGCCATAAATGGAATTACACTTAAATTGATACACACATATTAAGCGTCATATCATGTTTTAAATATTCTTTATCTTGAAACTTGATTTAAAGAATAATGCAAAATATATATTACACACATTAATGACAAAATGTTCCAATGTTGGAGCGTTGAACTGTGAACAAAATAACATTAATGGAGTGACTGAGGGGGAACTGGTTAGCCAGGCTAGTGATGAAGGTGGAAAGTACAGTACCTGCACTGTGAAGGGTCATCTCAACTGTTATGTTGGCAGAACTCTGACCTGACCTTGGTGGGGGATGCCCAATGTCTTAAAAAAAGTCTTACATAGAATTTACTTGAAACAAAGTCTCTAGAATGACACTAAAATTAATACACATAATTAATACTGTATGATACCCTACAGTCTTTATATTAAACTTAACCCTTAAACTGTCCAAATGTAGATCTACGTTCACTTGCGTAGCGCTCCGTATGTAGATCTTCGTTCACTTGCACAGTGCTCCAAACGTAAATCTACGTTCACTCGCATAGCGCTCCAAATGTAGATCTACATTTTTTTACATTTGATTTCTTGTAAAATGAAACAGATTTATGTTCAGAGTGCTACGCGAGTGAACATAGATCTAAGTTTAAGGGTTAATATACGCATTAGTACAGTAATTATAATGTTCTATATAGTCTATACTGCAAATACAACTCAGGAAAATTTTGCAAGGACAACAAAACAACCTCACAAATTTGAGTATATTTTGTAGCAGAAATTATTATCATTCAATGGAAAAAAACTATGACACAATGAACACAAATTCAGCCATTCCACTTACTGTATATAACTACACTAAGGAAAGATATTCTTTCCTGCACATGAATATTTGCATGAACTGCGAATTCAGATTTGTTTAAATGATGTACCTTAACCCGTAAATGGTCCAAACGTATATATACGTTTTTTCAACACTTGAAAGTATGTAAAAAAGTAGATCTTCTTTTTGTTTTTTTACATTTGAAAATGTGTAAAAAAACTTTGATCTACTTTTTTTTTTTTATATTTGAAAATATGTAAAAAAAACGTAGATCTACTTTTGTAACAGTACACATGTGAACGTAGATCTGCTTGGACCGTTTACAGGTTAAGTCATCCTTGACGATGCTATGATTTATCGCCAGAATGAATTCTCATATGATGTATTAAAGTAGATTTTGTGGAAAAATCTTTTAGGCACTCTGAACAATGATATGGCTTCTCTCCAGTGTGAGTCTTCATGTGATTTATTAAATGAACTTTTTGGAAAAAGTCTTTCGAACACAATATACAATGATATGATTTTTCTCCAGTATGAATTTTCATATGTTTAGCTAAATAGGAATTTAAGGAAAAGTCTTTTAGACACACTGAACACTGATATGGTTTCTCTCCAGTGTGAGCAGCCATATGTTGTACTAGACTAGATTTCTGGGAAAACTCATTTAGACACACTGAACACCGATATGGTTTTTCTCTAGTATGAATTCTCATATGTTTTATTAAGCCATATTTTTGAGAGAAGCCTTTTAGACACTCTGAACATTTGTATGGTTTCTCCCCAGTATGAGTCTTCATATGTCTTAGTAAATTAGAATATTGAGAAAAGCCTTGTTGACATTCTGAGCACTGATAAGGTTTCTCTCCAGTATGACTTCTCATGTGTTTATTAAATCAGGTTTGAGAGAGAAGTCTTTCAGGCATTCAGAACAATGATAGGGTTTCTCCCAGTGTGAATTCTAATGTGCTTTATTAAATCAGATTTTTGAGAAAATCTTTTAAGCACTCTGAACACTGATATGGTTTTTCTCCAGTGTGACTTCTCATGTGACTTGTTAAATCAGATTTTTGAGAGAAAGTCTTTCAAACATTCTGTACACTGATATGGTTTCTCTCCAGTGTGAATGCTCATGTGAATTAATTAAGTGAGCTTTTTGATAAAAGTCTTTAAGACACACTGAAACATGATATGGTTTCTCTCCAGTATGAATTTTCATATGCTTAACTAAATAAGAACTTTGGGAAAACTCTTTTACACACACTGAACACTGATATGATTTGTCTCCAGTGTGAATTTTCATGTGAATTGTTAAGTTGTCTTTTCGAGAAAAGTTTTTTGGCACACTGAACATGATATGGTTTCTCTACAGTTATGATTCTATGTGGGATTCTAGAGGATTTTTGGGAAAATTCCTTCTGACACACTGAACACTCGAGAACTTTTTTGTCTTTATGAAATCTGATCAGAGAGACAGGCAGAGATTTTTGTGAAGAGTGTTTTAGAGACTGTGAATACTGATATAGATTTTCTTCTGGGTCAACTATAATTTGTGTTTCTTGAACACATTCTTTTAATAGTATTTTAGACATAATGAACACTGATTTTAAAATCTTCCATAGTAATTATATAACACTTAACTAGGCAAAATTTTGGCAAATATTTTATACTGACATTCAATATTTCTCTAACATCATATTATAAACTCCGTGGGAAAGTGAAAAAGAATTCTTCTTCCATAAGCCATGACTGTCGTAAGAGGCGACTAAATGCCGGAAGGGTCTAGTAACCTTTCATCTGGATAAATTACTAAATGAAAAAAAGAACAACTTTCTTTTAAGGCCACTCTGCCTCGGTGGGAGGGTCAGTACGTTAAAAAAAATAAGGGAAGGCGGTACACCAGTAAGATACACTGTCTGGTATTAGGAGGAAGTGACTTGAGATATGAAAGGCTACCTCTGGTTCCTCATGTGAAGAGCTGTTCAACACAGCTAAGCACTGACCTTGAAGGTATCTACAATATCTTACATGAACTTAAATGTTTGTTGCTAAAGCTTTTGCAACAGTTTCAAAACAAAGTACGTTGATATAAATTTTATTCATTTAAACTCTCAGGTCCCAAAATACTGAAATATTTCTTCTCTATGGCAGTGTTGGTGATTCCTACACAGTCAGTTATTGCTACAATGGTCTTGCATTATAACAATGACTTATGATGTGGACAAAGAAGGATTTTACCTTAACATGTGTCAGACACATTATGGTACAATGACTGAGCAATATTATGGCAAGATAATGAGACTGATTCAATTTATTATATCTGGGAGCAATAAGGTATGTGACAGTGTGATAGATCAGAGGGATAAAATAAGTGAAATGTGACAGATACGAAATAATTTAGCCTATAAAAATGCAGTAATGTGTTTCTCCGCAGAACCAACCTAACCTGGTGGAGATGGCAGGTGTATTAACAGTGCTGTTACTTACACTGCTACTGTACAATGGTCTCCAGGTGTTAACAGTGCTGTTACTTACACTGCTACTGTACAGTGGTCTCCAGGTGTTAACAGTGCTGTTACTTACACTGCTACTGTACAATGGTCTCCAGGTGTTAACAGTGCTGTTACTTACACTGCTACTGTACAGTGGTCTCCAGGTGTTAACAGTGCTGTTACTTACACTGCTACTGTACAATGGTCTCCAGGTGTTAATATAATAGTACAGTTACTTACACTGCTACTGTACAATGGTCTCCAGGTGTTAATACAATAGTACGGTTACTTACACTGCTACTGTACAATGGTCTCCAGGTGTTAATACAACAGTACAGTTACTTACACTGCTATTGTACAATGGTCTCCAGGTGTTAATACAATAGTACAGTTACTTACACTGCTACTGTACAATGGTCTCCTACATAATATTCCTATGATAAAATCACCTAGACATTTATTTTCACAAGACAATAGCAAAAAAAGTCCCTTCCCAGGAATACCAATTATACATTCAACATTTGCACTACTCATGCACATGACATATTTAGTCTCTACTAAGAGTTTAAAGGTAGTTCAACACATTTTCTCTAAGGTGAGAGATTAACCTTAGCACAGTTTATGTTAATGCCAATAAACGTGTAATAATTTTTATGAATTTTTTTTATCACAGAGGTGTTAATGGTGTACATAAAATCTGAATGATGAGAATAAGTGTCAACACAAGATTTTAGGAATGGTGTACTAGGTATACTCCAGGTATACTATAAATGTGACATTTCTATCACTGTGGGTACACAGTGATGTCACTGTATATATAACTGTTTATGTCACTTGTATTAAGATAAAGATTTTATTTTTTTGTAAATGTTACTTTGTGGAATTACAATTTTGGTTTGCAAAGTACAAAGAAAGCCACTGTCATGCCGAGGCATTTCGTGTGTTTTATGACACTGAGTATAGGTATTGCAGTTGTAAGTATGACAGTGCCAGGGTGACTTGAAGTGCTGGTACTATGACTGTAAGTACAACAGTGCCAGGATAACTTGTAGTGGTGGCACTACAAATGTAAACCTTTGGTGCCAGGATGACCTATAATAATGCCACTACAAGTGCTAGCCTTAAGTGCCAAGATGACCTTCAGTATTGGCACAACACATGTAAGCCTCTTGTGCCAAGATGACCTGCAGTACTGGCAAGTAGAATATCCTCTCGAGTCTCGATGATCTGCAGCAGAAGCACAAAATAAGTAGTGCCAGCCCCTGGTGCCAGGATGACCTTCAGTATTAGCACAATGTTAGTGCCAGCCTCTTGTGCCAGGATGACCTACAAAAGAAATAAAATTTACTGTATGAAATATTTCAATCTTTTATATTTTGGGAAATTATTTAAGTCATAATTTAAGCGATAAACCCAACAGGGTCATACATTACTGAAGGGAGGAATGAGCAGAAGCAGGAACATGTGAAGAGTAGGAAGAGCAGGAATGTGCAAGGGTAGGGGTTAGTGGAGGTAAGAGAGTACAGGAGTAAAATTTAATAAAAGCTGCTGCAATAGTTTCTATTAACCCTTTCACTGTTGGTGCCGTATAGATACGTCTTACGAGCCAGTGTTGGTGATGTATTAATACGCCACAATTCTAGTGGCTTCAAATCTAACGGGAGAGAGCTGGGAGGCCTACATGTGAGAAAATGGGTCTGTGTCATTAGTGTGTGCAGTATAAAAAATATCAGGGATGCCGCAGTACATTGTGGGAGTGCTAATTCAGTATGTCTTCATCACCAAGCCTAGCAATAAGGAATACCTCACTCTCCGGTGAACTGGAACTCTTCCCTTCCCAAGTGATAGTTCTAACATAGATTGAAGTGTCAGTGAAGATGAATCTTATGACTTTGAAGAGTGGCTTTTTTCCATGTGAGTGGTGGGGAAGATGGCATGGGTGGTGAGGAAGGCAGTGTGGGTGGTGGGGAAGGCAGCGTGGGTGGTGGGGAAGGCAGCGTGGGTAGTGGGGAAGGCTGCATCGGTGGTGGGAAGGCAGTGTGGGTTTGTGTAAACAACATAGCAGCATATGTGTATATTACCTAGGGTAACCCAGAAAAGTCAGACAAAGTGACTAATTTCCATGTGGGTGGTGGGGAAAGCAGTGTGGGTAGTGAGGAAGGCAGTGTGGGTGGTGGGGAAGGTTGCATCGGTGGTGGGGAAGGCAGCATGGGTTTGTGTAAACATGTTTTGTCAACAATATAATGATAACAACATTTGTGCGGTTACTGTGCTGCATACAATGACTGGATATATATACTTTATGCATTATATTGGTCCCACAGGCCACAAAAGTTACTTGAAAAATTAAAATATTAAAAAATAAAAGAAAAAATACAATAAAAGTAAAAATATTACCAAGTGAGCAGCAGTCGCGGATGTTGCCGTAAGTGGTTCACCTTCTGTCAACTTTACGCCTTTATATCTCAGTAAGTGATGATTGCAAAAATGTTATTTTTTGTTTTAAAACACTTATAAAAATATTCTTAAGATTTGCTCAGAAAAAATAATTCTTTTATTTTTTTTTTTGAATATTTTTCGACAGAGTTCAGGATCAGGGGTCTCGACAGTCAAAGGGTTAAAAAGTCAAGGAGTCTTGTCAAAGGTGGAGCCTTCAGACAAGGAGGTCAGAGAGAGTAAACTGGATAGTGGAGACGGAAGTGAATCCTGCAAGCTCACTGATAGACAGGACACTATTAACCCCTTAACTGTCCAAATGTAGATCTACATTCTCTTGCCCAGCGCTCTGAATACATTTTAATTTTTTTTTTTAAATTAAAGATAACAATTTTCTGTGTGTAATAAGATAAAAAAAAAATTAGGGTCAGTACTTACTGAGATATAAAGCCGCAAAGTTGGCGCTGGATGCTCACCTGACAGCAACATGGGGAGATGCTGTTTGCAGAAATGTTGCCGATGTTCCTTATTTTCTCATTTTATGTTCTGATACTTTCAATTTGTTGTAGTTCTTGTGATTTCATAGCCAATGTTTGTTCTGACACTAATATTAGGCATGAAATAGTACTCAAATAGTCACAAACACACTGACAGAACATTTTCACCTGCCTTGGTCCACCTACTATTGTCTGGAAATATATACAAAGTATTTATAGGTCCAAGCAATGTTTTAGACATGCTTGGTATACTCCACTGCTGACAGTGCAGCAGAGAGGTGACATTTGATGATGCTGCACTGCCTTTGCTTTATTTGTTTTCACTGTTACACATTAAACGTCTGTCTATCTGTTTGTCTGTCTGTCTATCTGTCTCTGTCTATCTGACTTATCTCTATTCATCTGTCTTCCTGTCTCTCTTTCTGTCTCGGAGAGGGGCCGTCCAAAGCTGAGGGACTGATAACCTCATGTTTCGTATATAGTTCTTCTGTCTTCCAATTATGTCCTTCAATTTGTATTGATAAAGACATTGGATGGCAAAACGTCTACAATAAAGATACCCAGATGTTGCATATGTCTAATTTTTCATCAGAGATAGAGACAGAGAGATAGACAGTGACAGATAGACAGAGACAGACAGAGACAGACAGATGGAGATAGAGACAGCCAAAGTCAATCAGCCACCCACCCAGCCAGCCGTCGGCCAGCTGCCCTGCTGAACACATAGTATTACACATGTTCCTGAATTTTCTCTTTACTTAGGGCATAGGTTATAGGAGATTGTCGCAGGATGACATTGCCAGTGGTATCAGAATTTAAAGGATGTTGCACAAATGTTGCACATGGGTTATTACCGAGGTTTTTGACATTTCCTCGACCACTTGTGACGACATCCATCTCACAGCCCCTAAACTCAGGGTCAATATCACTCTCCCATTAAAAGGGGAGTGTTAATACATGACATCAGTGAATCCCTGGTGTTTGCCATGCTGTTTGCTCTAGCTGGGGCTCAATTGAACTGGTGCTCCCACAACGTACTAACTGGTCCCAGGCATAGGTTATAGGAGATTGTCGCAGGATGACATTACCAGTGGTATCAGAATTTAAAGGATGTTGCACATGGGTTATTACCGAGGTTTTTGACATTTCCTCGACCACTTGTGACGACATCCATCTCACAGCCCCTAAACTCAGGGTCAACATCACTTTCCCATTAAAAGGGGAGTGTTAATACATGACATCAGTGAATCCCTGGTGTTTGCCATGCTGTTTGCTCTAGCTGGGGCTCAATTGAACTGGTGCTCCCACAACGTACTAACTGGTCCCAGACTTTTTTAATACTGCAAACACCAAGTGTTAAGACCCAGGCATCTCAGGTCAATCATGCCAAACTTGGAGGCAGGTCCCAATGATCCTGGATTAGTGATGGCCGACATGTATTAAGAAACTTGTCCATATGTCATGCTTCACCCAGGACTTGACCCACAGCATCTTGGTTGACCCAAACATGCAGTTATAGTAAAAAATAAGCAATAAAAATAAATACTTTATAATAAATCTTGGACAGTGTAAAAAAAATAGTGACCTACGACTAGCAAGAAAAATGTCTAGCACACTTACGGAAGACATCTCACCCACTGACTGGTAAGGTCTTCCAACCATGAGTAATGATCCATCCACCCATGGGTTATGACTCACCCACCCAAAGGTAATGTCTCACCTATCCACGGGTAATGACTTCAGATTAAGATAACATTTGTTTAGATTTTTTAACCGGAGGAAGGGTTAGCCACCCGGGGGAAGAGTAAGCCACCCAGGATAACCCAGGGGAAGGGTAAGCCACCCAGGATAACCCAGGGGAAGGGTTAGCCACCCAGGATAACCAGGGTAGGGAGTGTTAGCCACCCAGCATAATCAAGGGTAAGATGGGTTAGCCACCCAAGATAACTCAAGAAAGTCAGTGTGTCACGAAGGCTATCTGTCCTATTTCCATTATGGTCCTTCAATCTTGTTCCCCAGGATGCCACCCACAGCAGTGTCACTACTGGCATTATTTCCACTGTTTCGAAAGTTCTCAATACCCACCCTGTTATCCTCCTGGCTGTCGTGATCTTTGTTTTATTGTGTTCTTGAAAGAAAGGTCGGCTGACATAATTATTCCCAGGTCTTTTATGTGTTCCTTTCGTTCTATTTGGTGACCCTCTTGAGTTTTGTATACAATGTTCCTTTTGAGTTCCTCATTCTGTCCATACCTAAGCAGTTGGAACTTATCACCACCGAATGTCATGTTGTTCTCTACTACCCAGTGGAAAACCCTGATTATATCTCCCTAAAATTTTTCTGTGTCTTCTACTGTAGTGACTTTCATGCTTATTCTAGCATCATCTGCATATGATGACACAAAACTATGACAGGTGTTTTTATCTATGCTATGAGGATGAGAAACAGCAGAGGTGCCAGGACAGTGCCTTGAGGAACTGAGTGGTGCTACTTTAGCGTGTGGTCTACCACCTCTTTTACACTTACCTAACCTAGGTTAGGTTATATTAGGTGGTAGACCGCACGTTATGTTATGTGGTAGACCGCACGTTATGTTATGTGGTAGACCGCACGTTATGTTAGGTGGTAGACCGCATGTTATGTTATGTGGTAGACCGCATGTTATGTTATGTGGTAGACCGCACGTTATGTTAGGTGGTAGACCGCATGTTATGTTATGTGGTAGACCGCACGTTATGTTAGGTGGTAGACCGCACGTTATGTTAGGTGGTAGACTGCACGTTATGTTAGGTGGTAGACCGCACGTTATGTTAGGTTAGGCTGGTGTAAATGAGCTGGTAGACCACATGCTTAAGTAGCACCAATTGAGCTCTCTACCTCACTGATGCTGGATCTTCCTCTGTTTACTACTACTCTCTATGTTCTGTGTGTTAGGAACCCAAAAATCTGCCTACCTTGCAGATAATGCCCGTGGCTCTCATTTTGTGTCCTATTACTCCATGGTTGCCTTTGTCAAATGCTTGGCAAAATCTGCGTATATCACATCTGCGTTTTGGTCGTCTTCCAACGTCTCCGTAAATGTGTCATAATGGTTCAGCAGCTGTGACAGACAGGATCGTCCGGCTGTAAAACTACGCTGGTTCAGGTTATGTTGGTTGTGTTGGTCCAGGAAATTTGTAACCTGCCGTCTCATCACTCTTTTGAATATTTTTATGATGTGAGAAGTTAGGGCTACTGGTAATTAACACCCAGGTACCTAATTACTGCTAGGTGAATAATGACATCAGGTGTAAGATCACTAACAATAAGTACCTAATTACTGCTAGGTGAAAAATGACAGCAGGTGTAAGATCACTAACACCCAGGTACCTAATTACTAAGTGAACAATGACAGCAGGTGTAAGATCACTAACACCCAGGTACCTAATTACCGCTAGGTGTACATAAAGGTCAGAAAAACTACAGAAGTCAACTTAAGTCAGGTCAACAACAACATATTTCTCTTATTTCTTGACCACTTTCCACATTTTAAACACCATAAACCTCACACCAATATACCTACTTACCTCAACCATCAGAGGATGTAGGAAACACCTTCAATTTTGTTTATTTACTCGTGTTTTTGGTGGTAAATACAAGTGTTGTCAGGCAGCAGCAACAGTGTTGTTGTTGTGGTGGTCCATAAAGGCCACCAAAACTTGCGCCTTATTGACCACTTCTTCTCAACTACTGGGACGGGAATAATGTCCAGAGTTGGGGCCTAGCTCCTGGGCCTTTTGTGTATCTATATGCTCTTGTGCTATCGTCCATAAGATGGATATGAGGTGCACAGTAAACCAGCCACTTCGGTGGTAAAATATAAAATCTTTTAAAGTTGGGCAGCAACTGGAAAGGGAATGTGGATTCCATTAATAATAATAATAATACCAGTCATTATTTACTACCAGTACATGTACAAGGTATACAAGTACATGTACAAGGTATACAAGTACATGTACAAGGTATTCAAGTACATGTACAAGGTATAAAGACCATAGCTGACATCAGTGACATACTACTATATAGAAAGCCGCTTGTTATGCTAATCATTTCCCGCAAATTAGGTCAGTTTTGTCCCAGGATGTGACCCATACCAGTCCACTAACACCCAGGATGTGACCCACACCAGTCCACTAACACCCAGGATGTGATTCACACCAGTCCACTAACACCCAGGATGTGACCCACACCAGTACACTAACACCAAGGATGTAACTCACACCAGTGCCAGGAAGGAAAAAAAACTGGCAGGAAATGGCAGAAATCGTACACCAAATCCATTCATTCCTGGAGTGGAACCACAGTCGATGGCCTCCACTCCAAACCAACAGATACAGATACTAATGCCGGAAAAAAAAACTCCCCCCAGTACCAAAAATACTACCGGTCCGATAACATTCTTCTTTGCAAATATACAGGGTCTAAAGCCAGCAACAAACAACAAAATACCTTTCATCCGTGGACTGCTTGCAGAGGCAAAGGCAATGTTCGCGGCTTTCACTGAGACCCACATAAAGGATCACTTGGACAACGAAATATGGATCCAAGGTTACAACCTATACAGATGTGACAGAGTGAACAGGCAAAAGGGGGGAGTTGGCCAGCGCATTGCAGAGTCACTTGTTTGCACAGAACTGCTTAATGCCTCAAATGATGTAGTGGAAGTTTTAGCAGTAAAGGTCGAGAACCAAAACCTAGTCATTGTGGTAGTCGACAAGCCTCCGGATGCAATATCCCAGCAATTCCAAGAACAGCTGTTAAAAATTGACCACTGTCTGGAAAATCTTCCAGCTACTGCACCCAACATCTTGCTCCTGGGGGATTTCAACTTAAGGCACCTAAAATGGAGGAATATAGCAAATAATATTGTTGCAGTAATAACACCAGGAGGCAACTCTGATGAAAACTCACACTCACGCGAGCTTTTAAATCTCTGCACAAAATTCAATTTAAACCAGCAAATAATAGAGCCTACTAGACTGGAGAATACACTAGACCTCATCTTCACTAACAATGATGATCTGATATGAAATGTCACCATATCAAAAACAATATACTCAGATCACAACATAATTGAGGTTCAGTCATGTATGCGTGGAGCCCCAGATCGACATAATGAGATTAGTCACGAGGGAGCATTCACCAAATTCAACTTCAATAACAAAAACATAAAGTGGGACCAAGTAAACCAAGTCCTAACCGATATAAGCTGGGAAGATATACTAAGCAACACAGACCCAAACTTATGCCTAGAACAGATTAACTTGGTGGCACTCGATGTATGCACAAGGCTTATTCCTCTAAGAAAAAGGAGGAGTAGATGTAAAATAGAAAGAGACAGGCGCTCCCTTTACAGGCGACGGAAAAGAATAACAGTGCGGCTAAAACAGGTCAATATATCTGAAATGCGCAGGGAGACACTGGTCAGAGAAATAGCAAACATCGAACTTAAGCTAAAGGAATCTTATAGGAGTCAGGAATCGCGGGAAGAACTAAAAGCCATAAATGAAATCGAAAGAAACCCAAAGTATTTCTTCTCCTATGCCAAATCAAAGTCGAGAACAACGTCCAGTATTGGGCCCTTACTTAAACAAGGTGGGTCCTACACAGATGACAGCAAGGAAATGAGTGAGCTACTCAAGTCCCAATATGACTCAGTTTTTAGCAAGCCACTAACCAGACTGAGAGTCGAAGATCAAAATGAATTTTTTATGAGAGAGCCACAGAATTTGGTTAACACAAGCCTATCTGATGTTATCCTGACGCCAAATGACTTCGAACAGGCGATAAATGACATGCCCATGCACTCTGCCCCAGGGCCAGACTCATGGAACTCCGTGTTCATCAAGAACTGCAAGAAGCCCCTATCACGAGCCTTTACCATCCTATGGAGAGGGAGCATGGACACGGGGGTCGTCTCACAGTTACTGAAAACAACAGACACAGCCCCACTCCACAAAAGTGGCAGTAAAGCAACAGCAAAGAACTACAGACCGATAGCACTAACATCCCACATCATAAAAATCTTTGAAAGGGTTCTAAGAAGCAAGATCACCACACATCTAGAAACCCATCTGTTACACAACCCAGGCCAACATGGGTTTAGAACAGGTCGCTCCTGTCTGTCTCAACTATTGGATCACTACAACAAGGTCCTTGATGCACTAGAAGACAAAAAGAATGCAGATGTAATATATACAGACTTTGCAAAAGCCTTCGACAAGTGTGACCATGGCGTAATAGTGCACAAAATGCGTGCTAAAGGAATAACAGGAAAATTCTGTCGATGGATCTATAATTTCCTCACTAACAGAACACAGAGAGTAGTCGTCAACAGAGTAAAGTCCGAGGCAGCTACGGTGAAAAGCTCTGTTCCACAAGGCACAGTACTCGCTCCCATCTTGTTCCTCATCCTCATATCCGACATAGACAAGAATGTCAGCCACAGCACCGTGTCTTCCTTTGCAGATGACACCCGAATCTGCATGACAGTGTCTTCCATTGCAGACACTGCAAGGCTCCAGGCGGACATCAACCAAATCTTTCAGTGGGCTGCAGAAAAAAATATGAAGTTCAACGATGAGAAATTTCAATTACTCAGATATGGTAAACACGAGGAAATTAAATCTTAATCTGAGTACAAAACAAATTCTGGCCACAAAATAGAGCGAAACACCAACGTCAAAGACCTGGGAGTGATCATGTCGGAGGATCTCACTTTCAAGGACCATAACATTGTATCAATCGCATCTGCTAGAAAAATGACAGGATGGATAATGAGAACCTTCAAAACTAGGGATGCCAAGCCCATGACGACACTCTTCAGGTCACTTGTTCTGTCTAGGCTGGAATATTGCTGCACACTAACAGCACCTTTCAAGGCAGGTGAAACTGCTGACCTACAAAATGTACAGAGAACCTTCACGGCGCGCATAACGGAGATAAAACACCTCAATTACTAGGAGCGCTTGAGGTTCCTAAAACTGTATTCCCTGGAACGCAGGCGGGAGAGATACATGATAATATACACCTGGAAAATCCTAGAGGGACTAGTACAGAACTTGCACACGAAAATCCCTCACTACGAAAGCAAAAGACTTGGCAGACGATGCAACATCCCCCCAATGAAAAGCAGGGGTGTCACTAGCACGTTAAGAGACCATACAATAAGTGTCAGGGGCCCGAGACTGTTCAACTGCCTCCCAGCACACATAAGGGGGATTACCAACAGACCCCTGGCAGTCTTCAAGCTGGCACTGGACAAGCACCTAAAGTCGGTTCCTGACCATCCGAGCTGTGGCTTGTACGTTGGTTTGCGTGCAGCCAGCAGTAACAGCCTGGTTGATCAGGCTCTGATCCACCAGGAGGCCTGGTCACAGACCGGGCCGCTGGGGCGTTGACCCCCGGAACTCTCTCCAGGTAATAACACACATCCAGGTAATCCATGTATTATCTAGTTCCCCTGATATACCTAGAATTATTTAGTTCCCCTGATATACCTAGTATTATCTTGTTCCCCTGATATACCTGGCCGCCCCCGCGGCCCAGTCTATGACCAGGCCTCCTGGTGGATCAGAGCCTGATCAACCAGGCTGTTACTGCTGGCTGCACGCAAACCAACGTACGAGCCACAGCCCGGCTGATCAGGAACCGACTTTAGGTGCTTGTCCAGTGCCAGCTTGAAGACTGCCAGGGGTCTGTTGGTAATCCCCCTTATGTGTGCTGGGAGGCAGTTGAACAGTCTCGGGCCCCTGACACTTATTGTATGGTCTCTTAACGTGCTAGTGACACCCCTGCTTTTCATTGGGGGGATGTTGCATCGTCTGCCAAGTCTTTTGCTTTCGTAGTGAGGGATTTTCGTGTGCAAGTTCTGTACTAGTCCCTCTAGGATTTTCCAGGTGTATATTATCATGTATCTCTCCCGCCTGCGTTCCAGGGAATACAGTTTTAGGAACCTCAAGCGCTCCTAGTAATTGAGGTGTTTTATCTCCGTTATGCGCGCCGTGAAGGTTCTCTGTACATTTTGTAGGTCAGCAGTTTCACCTGCCTTGAAAGGTGCTGTTAGTGTGCAGCAATATTCCAGCCTAGATAGAACAAGTGACCTGAAGAGTGTCATCATGGGCTTGGCCTTCCTAGTTTTGAAGGTTCTCATTATCCATCATATCATTTTTGTAGCAGATGCGATTGATACAATGTTATGGTCCTTGAAGGTGAGATCCTCCGACATGATCACTCCCAGGTCTTTGACGTTGGTGTTTCGCTCTATTTTGTGGCCAGAATTTGTTTTGTACTCTGATGAAGATTTAATTTCCTCGTGTTTACCATATCTGAGTAATTGAAATTTCTCATCGTTGAACTTCATATTGTTTTCTGCAGCCCACTGAAAGATTTGGTTGATGTCCGCCTGGAACCTTGCAGTGTCTGCAATGAAAGACACTGTCATGCAGATTCGGGTGTCATCTGCAAAGGAAGACACGGTGCTGTGGCTGACATCCTTGTCTATGTCAGATATGAGGATGAGGAACAAGATGGGAGCGAGTACTGTGCCTTGTGGAACAGAGCTTTTCACCGTAGCTGCCTCGGACTTTACTGTGTTGACGACTACTCTCTGTGTTCTGTTAGTGAGGATATTATAGATCCATCGACCGACTTTTCCTGTTATTCCTTTAGCATGCATTTTGTGCGCTATTACGCCATGGTCATACTTGTCGAAGGCTTTTGCAAAGTTTGTATATATTTCATCTGCATTCTTTTTGTCTTCTAGTGCATTTAGGACCTTGTCGTAGTGATCCAATAGTTGAGACAGACACGAGCGACCTGTTCTAAACCCATGTTGCCATGGGTTGTGTAACTGATTGGTTTCTAGATGGGTGGTGATCTTGCTTCTTAGGACCCTTTCAAAGATTTTTATGATATGGGATGTTAGTGCTATCGGTCTGTAGTTCTTTGCTGTTCCTTTACTGCCCCCTTTGTGGAGTGGGGCTGTGTCTGTTGTTTTTAGTATCTGTGGGACGACCCCCATGTCCATGCTCCCTCTCCATAGAATGGAAAAGGCTCGTGATAGGGGCTTCTTGCAGTTCTTGATGAACACGGAGTTCCATGAGTCTGGCCCTGGGGCAGAGTGCATGGGCATGTCATTTATCGCCTGTTCGAAGTCATTTGGCGTCAGGATAACATCGGATAGGCTTGTGTTAACCAAATTTTGTGGCTCTCTCATAAAAAATTAATTTTGATCTTCGACTCTCAGTCTGGTTAGCTGCTTGCTAAAAACCGAGTCATATTGGTACTTGAGTAGCTCACTCATTTCCTTGCTGTCATCTGTGTAGGACCCATCTTGTTTAAGTAGGTTCCCAATACTGGACGTTGTTCTCGATTTTGATTTGGCATAGGAGAAGAAATACTTTGGGTTTCTTTCGATTTCATTTATGGCTTTTAGTTCTTCCCGCGATTCCTGACTCCTATAAGATTCCTTTAGCTTAAGTTCGATGCTTGCTATTTCTCTGACCAGTGTCTCCCTACGCATTTCAGATATATTGACCTTTTTTAGTCGCTCTGTTATTCTTTTCCGTCGCCTGTAAAGGGAGTGCCTGTCTCTTTCTATTTTACATCTACTCCTCCTTTTTCTTAGAGGAATAAGCCTTGTGCATACATCGAGTGCCACCAAGTTAATCTGTTTCTAGGCATAAGTTGGGGTCTGTGTTGCTTAGTATATCTTCCCAGCTTATATCGGTTAGGACTTGGTCTACTTGGTTCCACTTTATGTTTTTGTTATTGAAGTTGAATTTGGTGAATGCTCCCTCGTGACTAGTCTCATTTTGTCGGTCTGGGGCTCCACGCATACATGTCTGAACCTCAATTATGTTGTGATCTGAGTATATTGTTTTTGATATGGTGACATTTCTTATCAGATCATCATTGTTAGTAAAGATGAGGTCTAGTGTATTCTCCAGTCTAGTAGGCTCTATTATTTGCTGGTTTAAATTGAATTTTGTGCAGAGATTTAAAAGCTCGTGTGAGTGTGAGTTTTCATCAGAGTTGCCTCCTGGTGTTATTATTGCAACAATATTATTTGCTATATTCTTCCATTTTAGCTGCCTTAAGTTGAAATCCCCCAGGAGCAAGATGTTGGGTGCAGGAGCTGGAAGATTTTCCAGACAGTGGTCAATTTTTAACAGCTGTTCCTGGAATTGCTGGGATATTGCATCCGGAGGCTTGTAGACTACTACAATGACTAGGTTTTGGTTCTCGACCTTTACTGCTAAAACTTCCACTACATCATTTGAGGCATTAAGCAGTTCTGTGCAAACAAGTGACTCTGCAATGTACAGGCCAACCTCCCCCTTTTGCCTGTTCACTCTGTCACATCTGTATAGGTTGTAACCTGGGGTCCATATTTCGTTGTCCAAGTGATCCTTTATGTGGGTCTCAGTGAAAGCCACGAACATTGCCTTTGCCTCTGCAAGCAGTCCACGGATGAAAGGTATTTTGTTGTTTGTTGCTGGCTTTAGACCCTGTATATTTGCAAAGAAGAATGTCATCGGACTGGTCGTATTGTTGGTACTGGGGGCTGACATCCTTGTCTGACATCCCTGTCTGTGTCAGATATGAGGATGAGAAACAAGATGGGAGCGAGTACTGTGCCTTGTGGAACAGAGCTTTTCACCGTAGCTGCCTCGGACTTCACTCTGTTGACTACTACTCTCTGTGTTCTGTTAGTGAGGAAATTATAGATCCATCGACCGACTTTTCCCGTTATTCCTTTAGCGCGCATTTTGTGCGCTATTACACCATGGTCACACTTGTCGAAGGCTTTTGCAGAGTCTGTATATATTACATCTGCATTCTTTTTGTCTTCTAGTGCATCTAGGACCTTGTCGTAGTGATCCAGTAGCTGAGACAGACAGGAGAGTCCTGCTCTAAACCCCTGTTGCCGTGGGTTATGTAATTGATGGGTTTCTAGATGGGCGGTGATCGTGCTTCTTAGGACCCTTTCAAAGATTTTTATGATATGGGATATTAGTGCTATCGGTCTGTAGTTCTTTGCTATTGCTTTACTGGCCCATTTGTGGAGTGGGGCTATGTCTGTTGTTTTTAGTAACTGTGGGACGACCCTCGTGTCCATGCTCCCTCTCCATAGGATGGTAAAAGCTCGTGAAAAGGGCTTCTTGCAGTTCTTGATGAACACGGAGTTCCATGAGTCTGGCCCTGGGGCAGAGTGCATGGACATGTCATTTATCGCCTGTTCGAAGTCATTTGGCATCAGGATAACATCAGATAGGCTTGTGTTAGCCAAATTCTGTGGCTCTCTCATAAAAAATTAATTTTGATCTTCGACTCTCAGTCTGGTTAGCGGCTTGCTAAAAACCGAGTCATATTGGGACTTGAGTAGCTCACTCATTTCCTTGCTGTCATCTGTGTAGGACCCACCTTGTTTAAGTAAGGGCCCAATACTGTACTTTGTTCTCGACTTTGATTTGGCATAGGAAAAGAAATACTTTGGGTTTCTTTCGATTTCATTTATGGCTTTTAGTTCTTCCCGCGATTCCTGACTCTTATAAGATTCCTTTAGCTTAAGTTCGATGCTTGCTATTTCTCTGACCAGTGACTCCCTACGCATTGCAGATATATTGGCCTCTTTTAGCAGCTCTGTTATTCTTTTTCTTCGCCTGTAAGGGGAGGGCCTGTCTCTTTCTGTTTTACATCTACTCCTCCTTTTTCTTAAGGGAATAAGCCTTGTGCATACATTGAGTGCCAGCTAGTTAATCTGTTCTAGGCATAAGTTGGGGTCTGTGTTGCTTAGTATATCTTCCCAGCTTATATCGGTTAGGACTTGGTTTACTTGGTCCCACTTTATGTTTTGTTATTGAAGTTGAATTTGGTGAATGCTCCCTCGTGACTAATCTCATTATGTCGGTCTGGGGCTCCACGCATACATGTCTGAACCTCAATTATGTTGTGATCTGAGTATATTGTTTTTGATATGGTGACATTTCTTATCAGATCATCATTGTTAGTGAAGATGAGATATACCAAGCATTATCTAGCTCCCCAGATATACCTAGCATTATCTAGCTCCCCAGACATACCTAGCATTATCTAGCTCCCCAGAAATACCTAGGATTATCTAGTTCCCCTGATATACCTAGCATTATCTATTTCCCCAGATATACCTAGCATTATCTAGCTCCCCAGATATACCTAGCGTTATCTAGTTCCCCTGATATACCTAGCATTCTTTAGTTTCCCAGATATACCTAGCATTATCTAGCTCCCCAGATATACCTAGCATTATCTAGTTCCCCAGATATACGTAGCATTATCTAGCTCCTCAGATATAGCTAGCATTATCTAATTCCCCTGATATACCTAGCATTATCTAGTTCCCCAGATATACCTAGCATTATCTAGTTCCCCTGATATACCTAGCATTATCTAGCTTCCCAAATATACCTAGCATTATCTAGTTCCCCTGATATACCTAGTACTATCTAGTTCCCCTGATATACCTAGCATTATCTAGTTCCCCTGATATACCTAGCATTATCTAGTTCCCCTGATATACCTAGCATTATCAAGTTCCCCTGATATACCTAGCATTATCAAGTTCCCCTGATATACCTAGCATTATCTAGTTCCCCTGATATACCTAGCATTATCTAGTTCCCCTGATATACCTAGCATTATCTAGTTCCCCTGATATACCTAGCATTATCTAGTTCCCCTGATATACCTAGCATTATCTAGTTCCCCTGATATACCTATATATTAGCGGCAGCGGCAACAGGAACCTTGTCCTCTATTTTTACTTCTACCTGAGGTTCCCAGCAGCCCAGTGATGACCTAATCAAGACCCGCATAACACTAACATGTGTGGATACCCAGAATGATATAAATCAACTGCAGAAATCACCCAAAAGTTTACAAATTACCAACTAATAGGACTCGTACTACCACCTCCTACCCCGCTGCCACTGAAGTGATACTCCACAACATTCACCCATCACCCATCGCCTACTATTCACCCGAAGCCACAGCCAATGGACAAGGGTCAGAACAATAAAAGAAGATCCAGTAACCAGCTAAGGACTCCTAACATCAAAGGTGAGAGCAGTAATAACATGAGGAAAACTTGTAGTACTGCCAGCCAGGACACAACCCTCATCACCCACCGACACCACCACAACACACGACAGACAACAACAAACATGGCCGCCGCTACAGTCCAAGATAACTCCTTCCAGTATTTGATGTCAAGAAGATCACCGACCCAAAAAATAGCTAAACTCCTTATGATTCAGAACCAAACGATCACCAAAACTAACTCAAGAAATGCAGGAACTAAAGGCTAGCAATGCAGATTACCTCAACAAGATCACTGCTCTAGAACATAAACTAGACACTCTGGAACAACAAAGCAACCCCCACACACAGTCCCTAGAACCCCATCAACACTCTAAAAGACCAAGTCACCCTACTTACTACCAACATTACAGAGGAAAGATCAAGAGTGGACCAACAACTTACCATGTCATAACCAACTTCCAAGACCATAATGACCAACAGCAGCTATCTGACGCTGTTGTAGTTAACAGCAAACATCTCCCAGCCACAGTCACCCAAGAGACCTGCATGGAGACCACCCTGCAGCTTATCAAGGACCACCTTCGCCTTAACATACGTAGTGACGACCTAAAGGATTGCAAACTGATGGGCTACCAAGCAGGTAAAAAAAAGTGCTGTTAAAATTCCAAACTAGCCTACAAAGAAACAACCTACTAAAAACATCTATTTCTATGAAAACTGATGTTTACGTCAATGAGTGCCTTACCAAAACGAGACAAAACCTTCTTTATCGGCCAAGAAAATTGCGCTATGCCCAAAAAATCCACCAGTGCTTTGTGAGGGATGGAAAAATAGCAGTTAGGAAACAGCCCACTGGGAAGAGATACTTCATCTCTACAGAACATGACCTTAAAACATTCCTAAGTGAGGCTGGACTAACAGAATCAGAGTAAAGTGCAGATAATACCCATAGTCCACCGTTAGTGTTATATTGTCATAAATTTGTGCCCCCCTAAAATTCTAATCCCCTAACTACTTTTGATTGTCATTGTTGTATTCAACGACCATTCTACCTTACAGTCTTAATTGTGTTTAATATCTACCGAATCTATCTCCTTTTTTACAACTTACCACATCACTGTTCCATCTTATTTTATTATAAACTAACCATAACTTGTCTTCAATAATTCTACCTCACTTTAAAAAATACTCAATTACCCAATTTTACTTTAAACTATATTTATCAAACTTATTGTAAACTTCTTTTATTAACCATTTTTACTCCATACTTTTTTAAACTAGTATTTTCAACTACAACTTTTATATCATCCTGTCTACCATCTTACTAGCATATTATAACCAAGTCATTGCCATTTTTATTTTTATCATTTTTTATTATTCTTTCGCTACCTTAACTTGTGTATTTTATCCTGTCAATTTAAATCTAGTTTTTGTAGATGAATGGTTCAGAGAACCGACATGTTGATAAATTAGACACATGTGCAACTCTTGGGTATCTTTATTGAGGAAACGTTTCGCCACACAGTGGCTTCATCAGTCCATACGTAGGAGAAACTTGAAGAACAGGAGGAGAATGAGGTAATCAGTCCCTCATCCTTGAGTCGATGTGTTCAGTCCATCAATCTATTCAAGATTGATGGACTGAACACATCGACTCAAGGTTGAGGGACTGATTACCTCATTCTCCTCCTGTTCTTCAAGTTTCTCCTACGCATGGACTGATGAAGCCACTGTGTGGCGAAACGTTTCCTCAATAAAGATACCCAAGAGTTGCACATGTGTCTAATTTATCAAATCTAGTTATACTCTAATTCTTGTAAACAACTTATATAAGACCTTAGTGCAATTACAATTGAGAGTCTTGTTCCTTTATTGTATTATTAGATTAATCACAGTTTTACTCTAGGTCTTTCTAGCTCAATACATAGTCAATACCAAATTCACTATACTAGACCATAGTGCAATTACTAGTGAGAGACTGGTGCTATTTGTAATTTGTATTTTTATATTATTAGATTAAACCTATTGTACTTTAGCTCACTCTAGCTCAAAACATAGACTCCACAAAAGTCATTATTAGACCTTAGTGCAATTACAAGTGAGAGTCTTGTTCTAATTTTAATTTGTATTTTTATATTACTAGTTTATACCTAGTTGTACTTTAGTTCATTCCAGCACAACACACAGACAACATCAACTTCATTATGTGTAGTAGTGACTATTTTGCAGAAGTCGAGGTGCCAGCGTGTCAGCGTGCCTCGTTGTGCTCCCGGTTTTCTCGTGTTTTCACGGTCGCTCTTACGTGCTAGAACTTTAATTTGTGTCATCAATCCTATACGATACATCCCTCTAGCGCCTGGAACCAATCTTGGGCGGAAAACATTATATACTGAGTCAAAAAAGGAGAATTAGTGTGCACTGCGTAGCAGAGTTTACTGCCAGAGGGGAATCATAGGCCTATGTCCCGTGTGGAAAAAATAATAATAATTGAACTTTTCATGTCAGAGGAAAGAAAGTCTCCCTGATATCATTGAGTATACATAGTGTATAGTGTATACTACAGTGGCTCCCTAGTATATTGATGATAAAGGCTAAAGTGTCATTTGAAAACAGGTGAATTTGTAAATGAAGGGATAAGCCTATAGAGGAAGGTTTCCCGAAGTCGCCAGAAACTTACCACAGGTCAGCTGTTTTTAATAATCTTCCTGGCCCCTGTTTGGGGAATCGCATTAATCTAGGGAACCAGTGAATAGCGGGAAACAGGTTGAAAGAGCAACAAACCCAGTATTTTTAATGGTACTTAGTGGAGTGGAGTAAACCCCCCGGGTTTTTTTTTCCTTAAAATAGGGAGACTTTTACTGTAAAATTTCATAAAAACCTGTAGTTACCAGCGGTCCCCCCCCCCCCCCCCCCCCCCCCCCCCCCCATTATACACAACAGAAGAAATTATTACTACAAAAAAAAAGGGGTTCCTTCCCCCAAAATTTGCACCGGGAAATAGTATAATATAGAAATTTTTTGGGGTGGAGAGGGAAAAAAAAAAAAAAAAAAAAAAAATTAGAAAAAAGCCAGATACAGCGATTGATAAACAAAGGAGGTACCTTTCGTCATTGAAAGGAGCTGAGTTTAATCCCCCCGGCTTTAACACGCAAGTTATATTTTTTGTATCATTTCAAATCACATATTACTCGGGTAGTTTAATTTTTCCAGTAGACCCCTTTCATGTGTTACGCAAATCACCAAAACCATTTGGGTTTTTAAAAAAGTAAACCACTGATCGAGCAGATCGGGGGCCCCGGAAACCCTTGCCCCGGGGCCCCGAACCCTTGACTGGCCCGGGGAACCCCGGGACGGGTTTTTCAAACATTTTTCTTTGGACAAAAACAGACTGAAAAACCGGAGGGGGTTTTGTGGGGCCCCCCTTATAAAACAAACAAAAAAAAATAAAGGACGTGACGGTAAGCTGCCCCAATATAAAAAAAGAGTTAAAAACAAAAATTTACAAATAGCTAAAAGGCTTCATTTAAGGTTTTTTAAATAAAAAATTTTTCAAGATTTTTGCAAATTGGGAATTGCAGAAAATAAACCCAAATCAAATCATTATAAAGCTGTGTTAGTCTGTGGTCAGTCAAAAAAAACCCTCCAATGGAAAAATTTGTCATTTTTTTTTGGGAAATTGGTGTCCGCCCCTTGGGGCGATATCCCCAGAACTTGCTCCCAAGCATTTTTTTAAAACAGAAAAAGTGTTTCTGGGTAGGGCCCAAATGAGGAAAATCTGTGGACAAAAATAAAAAGGGGTTTTAAAAAAGAGGAAAAACATCAAACTGTTTCATAGAAAACCCGGGAAGCTTTCTACAACAGATGGGAACAAAAAAAAGTCTGGGCGGGAATGGAAATCCCCCTTAAATATGGCCATGTAGTCAAAACTGAAGGCGGGAGGTGATGTCCTGGGGGAACAAAATAGAAAAAGGTTTGGAAAGGGCTTCCGGGGGAGACAATAAGGGGTGAAGTGGGGGTGCTGTCCGGGGGAGACAGTAATTTTGAAGCTGGGGGTGTTGTCCGGGGAGAGAAAAGAAATGGGGGAAGGGGAGATACTTTTCCGGGGAGACAGTAAGGGTTTGAAGCTGGAAAATTTTGTCCAGGAAAGGGGGGGAATTAACGAGGAAAGGGAAATTTCCATAAAAATGACCTCATGGGGGATAGGAGCCATAGAAAGGGAAAAAAGTGTAGTCAAAGATAAGATAAAACCAATTTTGCAAACAGAAATCCCTTGCAGGAAAAAGCAAACAAAGGACCCCCAATAGCAATAGTGAGGAAAAAATTAAACCAAAAACAACTGGGGGGAAAGGCTCCTTTTGTTGGTGCAAGGGAGGAAAAGATTTTAAGACAGGGAAACATGCACCAACGGGGAATACAGTCACAAAACCCCCAAAGGGCCCAAGGGGGAAACCAACCGTGCACTTTCTATGCACTTGGTATCTCTGGCATGGGAAATCTGGAAAAAACAGATGGGACGTGAAACCCTTTGCCCAACCCTAAAAAAATTGCCATGCCCATATAAAACAGGAAAATGCAAACCCCCTTCCTTTTAAGTTTTTCACCCTGAAATGTTTTCCTCTTCATTTCAGGAAAGACTGTGCTAAATTTAAATTGCCAGGCATCCCATCAAAAGGGGGACAAAAAGATACAAAACATCCAGGCCAGGGGAAAAAACCGGGGTTAGCCACACCCCAACCCCAAGAGGGAGGGGTTTTTTTAGTGCCAAAAGGGAAAAAAAAAACTGGCAGGAAAAAGGGCCCAGAAATGTACACCAAATCCGTCTTTCCTGGAGGGGGAACCACAGTCGATGGCCCCCCAAACCCCCAAAAACCAAAAACAGATAAAAGATAAATTTAAAAAAAAAAAAAATCCCCCCCATTTACCAAAAATACACCGGGTCCGATAACTTTTCTTTTTTGCAAATATACAGGGTCAAAAAACCCAAAGCAAAAAACCCAACAAAAAACCTTTCACCCCGTGGATGCTTGCAGGGGCCCAAAGGAAATTTGGTTCCCGGGGCTTTCACTGAGACCCCAAAAAAATTCCCCTTGGACAATGAAAAAAGGGAAACCCAGGTTACAACCTATACAGATGTGACAGAGTGAACAGGCCAAAAGGGGGGGGTTGGCCTTTTTACATTGCAGGTCCTTGTTTCCCCAGAACTGTTTAAAAATTCCCTCAAATGAGTATGGAAGTTTTAGCAAAAAAGGTTTCGAGAAAAAAACCCCTAGTCATTGTGGTAGTCTAAAACCCTTTCCGGGGAATGCAACATCCCAAAATTTTCCGGGAAAACAGCTTTTAAAAAAATTGGGACCACTGCGGAAAATTTTTCCAGCCCCCTGCCCCCAAACATCTTGCTCCGGGGGGGATTTCAATTTAAAGGGGAAACCAAAAATGGGGGGAAAATAAAAAAAATAATATTGTTGCAGTAAAACACCAGGGGGGCAGTCTGATAAAAAACCACCATCACACGAGCTTTAAATCTCTGCAAAAAATTTCCCAATTTTAAAAACCACCCAAAAAAATTAGCCTACTGGGTTTTGGAGAATACACTAGCCCTTTTTAAAAATTCACTAAAAATGATGATCTGAAAAAGAAATGTCACCATATCAAAAACAAAAAACTCAGATACAACATAATTGAAAGGGTTTAGGCATGAAAGCGAGGAAACCTCAGACCGCAAAATGAGACTAGTCACGAGGAGCATTCCCCCAAATTCAACTTCAATATCAAAAAAAATAAAGTGGGGCCAAGTAAAAACCCAAATCCTAACCCATATAACTTGGGGGAAATATCTAAGCAACCCCAGACCCAAACTTATGGCCCCAGAACCCGATTAAAATCGGTGGCACTCGATGTATGGACAAGGCTTTTTTCCCCTAAGGGAAAAAAGGAAAGGGTATGAGTAAAATAGAAAGAGAAGGGGGGCTCCCTTTACAGGCGACGGAAAAGAATAACAGAGCGGCCTTAAAAAAAAAGTCAATATAAACTGAAATGCGAGGGAGGGCACTGGTCAAAGAAAAAAGCAAACATCGAAATTAAGCAAAAAAAATCCTTAGGAGCAGGAAAAGGGGGAAGAAAATAAAAAATATAAATAAAACGAAAGAAACCCAAAGTTTTTTCTTCTCCCAAAGCCAAATCAAAAACGAAACAACTCCCAGGAATTTTGGGCCCCAAATTAAAAAAAATTGGGGGCCTAAAACAATGACAGCAAAGGAAAAGAGTGGACTACTCAAAATCCCCAAAATGACTCCCGTTTTTTGCAAGCCCTAACCAGTGAGAGTCGAAAAATCAAAATGAATTTTTTATGAGAGAAAACCCCCAAAAATTTGATTAACACCCAAACCTATACCGATGTTAAACCTGAAGCCAAAATTTACTTCGAAAAAGGCGATAAAGACATCGCCCCCTTTCACTCTGCCCCCGGGCCCCGGGCTCAAAGGAACCTTTTGTGTTCATCAAGAACTGCAAGAAGCCCCCTAAAAAACACGAGGGGCCCCTTTTTTCCCTCCCAAAGGAAAAGGGAGCCCTGGACACGGGGGTCGTCCCCCCATTTTTCCTTTAAAAAAAAAAAACCAAAACAAAAAAGCCCCAATCCCACAAGGGGGGGAGTAAAGGGAACAGCCCAAAGAACTTCAGACCAAAAGCACTAACATCCCAATCATAAAAATCTTTGAAAGGGTCCTAAGAAGCCCAAAATCACCAAACCCTCTAGAAACCCCTCAAATTTTCACAACCCAAAGGGGAACATGGTTTTTGAACAAGGGCGCTCCTGTCCGTCTCCCGCTAATGGGGTCACTACGGGCAAAGGGCCTAAATGCCACAGAAAAAAAAAAGAATCAGAATTTAAAATATACAACTTTGCAAAAGCCCCTTTGACAAATGTGACCATGGCGTAATAGGGACAAAATGCCCCCCGCTAAAAGGGAAAAACAGGAAAATCGGGTTTGAGGGAAACTATAAATTCCCCACTTTAAAAGAACACAGAGAGTAGTCGCCCCAAAAGAGTAAAGTCCCAGGGCAGCTACGGTTAAAAGCCTGTTCCCCAAGGCACCCGTATTTTGCTCCCAAACTTGTTCCTATCCTCAAATTTCCCACATAGGGCAAGGGATTCACCACGCAAACCCCGGGTTTTCCTTTTTTAGATGACACCCGGAAACTCATGACAGTGTCTTCCAAATTCCCGGGCATGCAAGGCTCCAGGCGGACATCAAACCAAAATCTTTCAATTTGGGGTGCAAAAAAACAAATATTTAATTCAAGAAAGAGAAATTTTAATTACTCCCGATATGGTAAACATGAGGAAATTAAAACTTCATCAAGACCAAAACCAAAATTTTGGCCAGAAAAAGCGCAAACCCCCAACGTCAAAGACCTGGGGGTGGGTTAATTTTGGAGGATCCCCAACCCTTTTAAGGACCATAAAAAATTGTTTTCAATCCCGCCCTCTGCTAGAAAAATGGGCAGGATGGGATAATGAGAACCCTTTAAAATAGGGGGGGCCAAGCCCATGAGACACTCTTCAGGGCACTTGTTCTATCAAAGGCCCGGAAAAATTGCTGCCCCTCTAAAAGGCCCCCCATTCAAAGGGGGGTGAAATTTTCCGACCTAAAAAAAAAAGTACAGAAAAAAACCTTTTCAAAGGCGGGGCCAAAACGGAGATAAAAACACCCCAATTACTGGGAGCCCCTTGAGGTTTCTAAACCTGAATTCCCTGGAAAAAAGGAGGGGGAGATACAAAGATTTATACACCTGGAAAATCCTAAAAAGGGAAATAGTAACCCCCAACTTTTCCACACGAAAAACAACCAAAGAAAAGACTCGAATCCCCACCCCCAATTTTTAAAAGCAGGGGGCAGAGGGGGGGGAAATTTGGGGGGGGGGGGGGGCCTTTTCAAAGCCTTCCCAGCACCATGGGGGCCCTTTTTAAAAAAGGGGTTTCACTGGGGACTTTGAGGAAAACCTAAATTAAATTTTCAGGGGGCCCCCGGGGGGTTGTTAAATTTTTCCTCCCAGCACAAAATTTTTAAAGGGGATCCAACCCGGGGGCCCCCGGCACCAAGCCGGGGCGGGGGGGTTTGGAAAAACCCCCTTTAAATCAGGGTTCCCATTAAGCCCTTTCTGCTTTTTTGCCAAATTCCCCCCACAGAACAGTGGTTGAATCAACCACCCAACCAGGAAAAAAATTCCTTTTAAAACCGGGGTTGGGGGGGAAAACCTTACCAGGTTAAACCCCCATAATCTACAACCCCAAAAAACCTAGGGAAAAAACTTTTCCAAACTTTTCCAACCACCCCACCCCAAAAAACAAAATTTTAGAAATAAAACAACTCAGGTTTTTAAAAAACCCCTAAATTTATTAATTTTAATTTTTTTTTGTTTTTTTACCCGAAAAGGGTTTTCCCCCGGACCCTGATCTAAACCCCCCCAAAAAAGCAAACAACCAAAAACAAAAACCCCAAATTTGGAAATTTAACTCCTTTCCCTTATTTTTTAGCACCCCGCCAGGATAAAAATTAAACAATTTTCTAAAATTTTTTAAAAATAAACCCCAAACAAACGGTCCTTTAAACCCCCAAAAAATAAATTTTTGGGTTGCACTTTAAAAAAAACAAAAAATAATTGACAAACCCCTTTTCCTGGAATTCTTAAAATAACCTTGGGTTAAGAGGGCACAATGATTTTTTCAAAAAATTAAAAACCCAGATCCAACAATTCCCCCAAAAAACCCAAAAATGCCCCTAAACCCAAAGGCCAATTGGGGTTTGGGTAATTAACATTACTCTAAACCAAAATCCCTTTCTGGACCAAATTCATTAAAAAAAATGGGGGGAAAAAAATTTTTGCTAAATTTCCTTTAAAAAAACCCCTTTAAACGGGGTATTAAAATTTTCCAACCGGAATACCTTTAGGGCAAACTCCCAAATTTTAGTAAAAAAAATTCCCTAAAAAAAACAAAACAAATAAAACAAAAGGGGGTTTTCCCCCTTGGGTAAAACAACCCTCCAACCTTTTCAAAAAAAATAGAAAAAAATCAGGGGGGGTTAAAAACCGAAATTTTTAAAACAATTTTAATAACAACCCCAAAAATTTAAGAAAACCAAAAAAAAATAACTTAAACCAAACCAAAAAGGTTAAAAAATGGAAAAAAAGTTCAAAAAACCCCAAAATAGAAAAACCAAAATATTGGCCAAATAAACCCAAGCCCCCCTTTCATCCCCGGGGAAAAACCCCGTAACAAGGGAAAACACCCCTTCTTTTGAAAACCCTTTAAATTTAACCCGCCCCTAAACCCCAAAAAAGCCCATTGGGGGCTCCCATGGGATTTTCCCATTTTAAAAAAATTTAAAAACTTGAAAAATAAAAAAGGGGGGCGGGGAAAATGCCTCAGGTTCTCCCAAAGGCCAAGGTTTAAAATTATTACTAACAAAACATTTTTTTTTAACCAAAATTTTAAGACCCAAAAAAAACTTGGGGCCAAAAAAACAAAACCCCCCAAACACAAACCCAAAAGGTTTTTTCCCAAAAAAGGCCCTAAACCCCAAACCTTCTTTAAATTCCATTCAAAAACCCCCTATTTAAAACCCAAAATTTCCAGGGCCCTTTTACACAAAAATAATTTAAACCCCTTTTCGCCCCTTTTCCCAAAAGAATTAAAGAAAACCAAATCCCAATAAAAACTACTTTTAGTAATTCACAGGCTTAATTTTTTTAAAATAAGACCCAAAACAAATTTCTTTTAAAAGGGGGGTTTTTGGAAGCCAAAATTTAGCAAAAACCAAGGGAATTTTTTTTAAAAAATTTTTCCCTTTTGAAACAAACCCCAAACCCACTGCAAGAACAAAAGGGGAAAAACCCTTTTTGAAAACCATAGGATCTAATTTTTTCCAGTAAAATCCCATAAATCCCCCTTTTCCATTTCCTAGTTGGGAAATTTTTTTTCTTTAAGGGTTTGCCACCAATTACCCCAATTTTTTAACCGAGGAATTTAAATCATTTTAAAAATAATCCCGGGTTTGGGGGCCCCTCCCAAAAATTTAAACCTTTTTTACAAGGGGCCGGGGATGGCCCTTTCAAAAAATGGTTTTTTTAAAAACCCAAAAAGTTTTCCCCAAAACTAGATTGAAATTACCCCCAAATTTTTGGCAAGGGTTTTCCCAATACAAAATTAAAAGGTTTGAAAATTAAACCAAAAAAAGGGCCCAAACTACCCTTACCCCCTTGCAAACCCCAAACCCCTTTAGGAAACCCCGTTTTTCAAGGGAGACCGTAAGGGCATTTTCCCCCAAAAACCCTACTAACCCCTTTCCCGTTTTGGTTCCCGGGAAAAATAAAAACACTTTAAAAAATTTTAATCAAAAAAAATTTCTTTAAATTTTTTAACACCTTAAAATTTTTGGGGGAAAAATTAAAAAATTGTTTTTTGACCCAAAAAAAGGGTTTTGGAACCAGTAGACCAACGGACATCCTTTTAAACTAAAAATTGATTCAATTTTTCTATTAAAAGGCATTGGGGGGTTTTTCTTAAATTTCCCTTTTTAAAAAATAGGGTTTTTATTTTTTCCACCCTTAAAAACACACAGGAAAAAGGAATTAAAAATTTGGAAGGGTTCCCAGGGGGTTCCTTTTGGCCTTTCCTTAAAACCCCTTTAAAAAACCCCTCAATGGGGCCTTTTTTTTCCCCGTTTTCCCAAAAAAACCCATTCCTTTGGCTTAGACAAGTTTTTCTTTTTCCACCCAAATTTTAAAATTAAAATTTTGGAATAGGAGTGTCTTCCTTGAAAACGGGAAAAATTGTTTAATTTTTTAAAAAAACACATTTTTTTTTGGGCAGGAAAGGGTGCCCAAATTAATTTTTAAGGGGCCCACAAACTCTAATTTTGAAAAAATGGGGAAAAAAAATTTTTGGTTTTTTAAACCCCGACAACAACCTGAATTTCAACACCCATATCCAGCATATAACCAAAAAAGTATCCAAAATGGTTGGGATCCTCTCCAAGATACGATACTATGTGCCGCAAAATGCCCTTCTCACACATATACCACTCACTTATTTATCCATACCTCACCTATGCTATTTGTGCTTGGGGATCAACTGCAGCAACACACCTAAAGTAAATAATAATCCAACAAAAAGCTGCAGTAAGAATAATCACTAAATCCCATCCCTGGCAACACACCCCCCCACTCTTCCATAGATCTAAAACTTACTCCCATTTACAGTACACACATCCACACTACTAACGTTTCAACTCTACTACAGGACCTTAAACTTCCTCAATATCAACCTTGACCTAAAACTGCTTCTTCTTCGATAGTTTTGTGACACAGACCCCACAGGCATAACATACCAGAACACAAACATCTACTACGACATTCCCTGTCCCCGACTAAGCCTTATACAAAAATTCAATGTATGTTCTCAAAGGCCCCTAAAAATCTGGAATACCTACATGAGAACGCTAGAACTGCATGAACACCCTCCCATCACCTCTCTCTAAACTAGCCGCAATTAAGAAAACATCTATCTCCCTGATACACCCCTTCAACTCAAACTAACGAAAACCACCTGGGGCTTCACACTTCTCACACTTACTCCACAACCTTCATTCTGAGACCATAAACAGAAATAATTAATCTCAATCTTACAAAAAATGAATCATGTGACATACTCACAATACTGTAAACCTATGATTACTGGGCCAAATCAAAAGCATTTCACATTGCAAACCCTCACAAACTAGTATTTAGCGTCCACTTAGACCATAATTACCAACTTAACCTCATACAATTTGTAATATTCTTTCAATTAAGATAACACTAAGTCTGCCCGAAATGCCTAGATATTCGAGGCGTTCTACGTCGGTAACCTCTCGTAATCACTATTTACTACATGTAAAACCACACCAAAACAAAATTACTGTAAACTCGAGCATTGTAAACCTTATAGAGAATAAACTTTGAAACTTTGAATTTGACATATCTAATTACCAGCTATACCTAACAATTATCTAGTTCCCCCTGATCATACCTATATTTATATAGATCTCCCCTGATATAACCTAGTATTATCTAGTTCCCCTGATATACAGCTTATCTAGTTCCCCTGACTATACCTAGCATTATCTAGTTCCCCCTGATTGACCTAGCATTATGAAGTTCCCCTGAAATACCTAGCAATTGTCTAGTTCCTCCCTGATATACCTCAGAATTAATCAGTTCCCCCAGATATATACCTAGCATAATCAGTTCCCCTGAAATACCTAGTATTATCTAGCTTCCCCTGATATTACCTAGCATTATGAAGTTCCCCCTGATATACACCTACATTATCTAGTTCCCCATGATAAACCTAGCATTATCTAGTTCCCCTGCATAAACCAACATTATGAAGTTCCCCTGATATACCTAGCATTAATCTTTTTCCCACTGATATACCCTCAGCATTATGAAGTTCCCCTGATATAACCACTAGCATTATCTAGTTCCCCTGATATAACCTAGAAATATCTAGCTCCCTTTCAATATCCCAAGCAATTATCTAGTTCCCCCAGATATACCTACATTATCTATGTTCCCCAGATATACCTAGCATTATCTAGTTTCCCCTGATATAACCAGCATTAAATCAGTTCACCCTGAATATACCTCGCATTATCTAGTTTCCCCTGATATACCTAGCTTTATCATGTTCCCCCCCTGATATACCTAGCATTATCTAGTTCCCCATAGATATACCTAGCATTAGTCTGTTCCCCTGATATACCTACATTATACTATGTTCCCCTGATATACCTAGACATCACCACACACACATCTTTCTTCCGCCTGATATACCTAGCATTATCTATTCCCCTGAATACCTAGCATTATGCAGTTCCGCCCCGCTGATAATACCTACTTAATCATACGTTCCCCTGAATACCTATGCATATCTAGTTTCCCTATATACCTAGTCACGTTATCTAGTTCCCCTGTATCATCACCTAGCATTATCTAGATCCCCTGATATACCTAGTAATATCTCTAGTGGATCCCTCTGATATACCTAGCAATTATCTAGTTTCCCCGATATAACCCAGTATGTTAAATTTAATCCTCAGTGTAGAGAAGCCCCGGGTTCGAATCACCTTCCAGGGTAGAAACACTGAGGCGTGTTTCTTTAACACATGTTTGCCCAATGAGTCTATTTACTTATTAGCAAACTGGTTACCGGTGCTAGTGGACTGGTGTGGGTCCCCATCCTGGGTGCTATGGACTGGTGTGGGTGGCATCCTGAGTGTTAGTGGACAGTTTGAGTGGCATCCTTGGTGTGTAAGTGGACTGGTGTGAGTCGCGCATCTGGGTGTTCAGTGGACAGGTGTGGGTGGCCATCCTGGGTGTTAGGGAACTGGTGTGAGAGGCATCCTGGGCTGTAGTGGACTGGTGTGATGGCATCCAGGATGTTAGCTGACAGTGTGGGGTCACATCCTGGGTGGTTATTGGACTGGCGTGTGATTCTGGCACCCTGAGGGTGTAGTGGACTGGTGTGAGCTGGCATCCTGGGTGTCTTACTGACTGCGTTTGAGTGCATCCTGGGTCGCTAGAGGACTAGTGATCGGTCCACATCCTGGCTGTATAGTGTACTTGGTTGTGGGTCACAATCCAGGGTGCTAGGGAACTAGGTGTTGGTTCACAATCCTGGGTGTTTAGTGGACTGGTTGAGTGGCATCCTGGGTGTTAGTGGACTGGTGGGGGGTCACATCCTGGTGTTAGTGGAACTGTCGTGGGTCACATCCGGGTGTTCGTGACTGGTGTAGATGGCATCTGGGTAAGTTACTTGGACCTGTGTAGAGAGATCATCCTGGGTGTATAGTGTACTGTGTGAGTGGCATCCTGGTGCTATGGACTGGGTGTGGGTCAACACTCCTTGGTGCTAGTGACTTGTTGAGGGTCCAAAGCCTGGGGTGCTCAGTGGACTGGATGTGGGTCAACATCCTGGGATGTTAGTGGACTGTAGTGAGTGGCATCCTGGGTGTTATGGACAGGTGTGGGTCACATCCTGGGTGCCTAGTGAACTGTTGTGTGTTACACATCCTGCGGTGCTAGTGGACTGGTGTGGGTCACATCCGCTGGTGCTAGTTGTACTGGTGTGGGTCACATCCAGCAGTAAGTGGACTGGTGTGATGGCATCCTGGGCTGTAGTGGCTGGTGTGGAGTGCATCCTGGGTAGTATTAGTGGACCGTTGTGAGTGCATCCGGGTTCAAGTGGATCTGGTGTGGGTCACATCCTGGGTGTTAGTGACTGGTGTGAGTGGCCATCCTGGTTGTATAGTGGACCTGGTGTTAGGTCCCAATCCTGGCGCTAGTGGAGACAGGTGTGAGCGTGAGGCGTCCTGGCGTTACAGAGGACTCGGTGAGGTCCATCCTGGGTGCTAGTGGACTTGTGTGTAGGTGGCATATCCTGGGTGTTAGTGGACTGGAGTGGTCACACCCTGGGTGTAATCGGACTGGTGTGATGTAGTCCATCCTGGTGTGTTAGTTGGAACTGGTGTGAGTGGCATCCTGGGTGTTAGATCGGACTGTGTAGTGGCATCCCTGGGTGCTAGTGGACTGGTGTGGCACATCCCCTGTAGTTCCGTGACTGTGTGGTTACATTCCTGGGTGTTAGTGAAGGCGTGAGTGGCATGCTGGTGTTAGAGGACTGGTGTGGGTCATATCCTGGGTGTTAGTGGAGACTGTGTGGTCCCACAACCTGGTGTTTAGTCTGGACTGTATGCGGGTCACCATCCAGGGTGTTTAGTGGACTGGTGTGATCGGCATCCTGGGGTGGTAGTGACTGTGTGTGGGTACATCATCCTCGTTGCTATAGGACTGGTGGTGAGTGGCCTCCGTGTGTTAGTGGAGACTGGTGTGGGTCACATCCTGGGTGTTAGTGACTTCGGTGTGAGTGGCATCCTAGGGTGCGTTAGTGGACTGGATGAGCGCTCACATCCAGGGTGTTATGGACTGGTGTGGTGTCACAATCCTCGGTGTTAATGGACTGGTGTGGGTCACATCCTGGTGTTAGTGGAGACTGGTGTTGGTCACATCCTAGTGTTAGTGGACTGGATATTGGGACACATCCTGGTTGTTTAGTGGACGTTGGTGGGTCACCATCCTGTAGTTAGTTGACCGGCGTGGAGTGGCATGCTGTGTGTTTAGAGGACTTGTGTGGGTCACATCCTGGGTGCGAGTGGACTGTATGGGTCACATCCTGGTGCTAGTGGACTGGTTGGTGGCATCCTGTGTTAGTGACTTGTGTGGGTTCACGTCCCTGTTTGACTAGTTGAGACTAGGTATGTGTCACATCCATGGTGCTAGTGCACTGGATATGGTCACATCCTGGGTGCTAGTGGACACTGGTGTGGGTCGCATCCTGGGTTGTTAGTGGACTGTAAATGGGTCACATCCTGGGTAGTTTAGTGGGACTGGTGTTGGCCACATCCACTGGTGTTAAGTGGACTTGATGTGGGTCAACGTCCTGTTTGTCAGTGGACTGGTATGGGTCACATCCTGGGTGCTAGTGGACTGGTGGGTGGGTCGCACCCTGGGTGTTAGTGGACTTTGTGGTTCACATCTGGTGTTAGTGGACGGTGTGAGTGCAACCATGTGTGTTAGTGGACTGGTGTGGGTCACATCCTCTGGGAGTTAGTGGACTGGTGTGGGTCACATCAAGGGTGTTAGTGGACTAGGTTAGTCTCACATCCAGGGTGTTTAGTGGACTGGTGTGAGTCACAACCTGTGTGTTAGTGTACTGGTGTGTGTCACATCCTGGGTGTTAAGGACTGTGTGGTCCACATCCTGGGTACTTAGTAAGACTGGTGTGGGTCACATCCTGGAGTAAGTGAACGAAAATGGGTCACTTCCTGGGTGTTTATGACTGGTGTGGGTCAGAAGGGGGGAAACATCCTGATGTTAGTGACTGGTGTGGGTCACATTCCTGGTGTAGTGGGACTGGTGTGAGTCACATCCTGCGTTTTTGGAACTGGTGTGTGTCACATCCTGGATGTTATAGGACTGGTGTGGGCCGATCCTGGTATTAGTGTACTGGTGTGGGTCACACCCTGGGGAGTTAGTGGACTGGTAGTGGTCACAACCAGGTGTTAGCGTGACTGGTGTGTGCCACATCCCTGGGTGTTTAGTGGACATAGTGTGGGTCACGTCCCCTGTTTTGACAGTGGACTGGGTATGGGTCACATCCAGGGTGCTAGAGGACTGGTGTGGTTCGCATCCTGGTGTAATATTGGACTTGTGTGGGTCCCTCCTGGTGTCTTAGTGGGGACTGGTGTGAGTGGCATCCTGTGTGTTAGTGGACCAGGTGTTGGGACACATCCTAGGTGTTATGTGACTGGTGTGGGTCACATCTGGGTGTAGTGGCAGGTGTGGTACACATCCTGGTGTTCTAGTGGACTGGTAGTTGAAGTCACATCCTGGAGGTTAGTGGACTGGTGTGGGTCACATCCTGGGTTTAGTGGACTGGTGTGGACACAATACTGGCTGTGCGTTAGTGACAGGTGTGAGTCACATCCGGTTGTTAGATGACTGGTGTGGGTCACATCCTTGGTGTTAGTGGAATGGAGTGGGTCACATCCAGGTGTTAGTGGATACTGGTGTGAGTCACTCCTGGGTGTAGTTGGACTGGTGTGGGTGCACATCCCGGGTGTGTTAGAGGACTGGTGTGGGACACATACTGGGACAAAACTGACCTAATTTGCGGGAAATGCTCACAGCATAGACACGCGGCTATCTAATATTTAGTAAGGTCCATGAGCAGCTATGGTCTGAATTACCATAGAACATGTACAAGTGATACCTTGTACATTGTACTTGTATACCTTGTACATGTACTAGTATACCTGATACATGTTATCTTGTCTAACTATGTACATGTACTTGTGTACCTTGTAACAAGTACTTGTATACTTGTACAAGTACTTGTTTATAACTTGTACATGAACTTTGTGTACCTCGCACATTTACTTGAATATCCTTACATGTACTTGTATCCTTGTACATGTACTTGGTATACCTTGTACAAGTAATCTTGTATACCTGTACAATGTACTTTTGATACCTTGTACAAAGATACTTGTATACCTTGACACACAACTATTGAAATACCTTGTACATACTGTATACCTCTTGTACATGTACTTGTATACCTTGTAACATGTACTTGTGTACCTTGTATAACAGTCCTTCGTAGTACCTAGTATCATGTACTTGAATACCTTGTGTACATGTACTTGTGTACCTTGTACATGTACTTGTGTTACCTTGTTAACATGTACTAGTCATACCTTGTCCATGTACTTGTATACGCTTGTACATCGTAACTTGGTATACCTTGTACCATGTACTTGTATACTTGATACAATGTACTTTGTATTACCTTGTACATGTACTTGTATACCTGCTACCAATGTACTCTGCATTCCTGTACACTGTGCTGTATACCTATTACATGCTACTTGTAAACCTTGTACAAGTACAAAGCTTATACCTTGAGTAACCATGTACTTGATACCTTGTACATGTACTTGAGTACCATGTAACATGTACTTGTATACCGTACATGATACATGTATACCTGTAATGTACTATGTAATCCTTGTACATGTACTTGTGTACCTTGTACATGTATCTTGTAAAACCTAGTACCATCTACTTGTATACCCATGTACAAGTACTTGTAATACCTTGTACATTTACTTGTATACCTCGTACATGTACTGTATACCTTGTACATGTATTGTATACCTCTGTAAATGACTTGATAATACCTTTTAACATGTAATTGAATACCTATGTACATATCCTATGTTAGTACCGTTGTACATGTACTTGTATACTGTATCCTGTTACTTGTATACCATGTACACATACTTGTAACACTTGATACATGAGTCTTTGTAGACCTTGTACCCTGTACTTGTATAATTGTACAAGACTGGTATACCTTGTACAAGTATTAGTTACTTTTTACGTGTACTTGTGTACCTTGTACATAACCGTATACCTGTACATGCACTAGTTATACCTTCTCTGTACATAGCTTGTAAACCTTTTACATGCGTACTTGTGTACCTTGTACAAGTAGCTGGTAACCCTGTCAGGAGCAGTGGTGAGTTGTAACCTTGTATCGTGTACTTTGTGTACCTTGTACATGTACTTGTATACCTTGTACATGTACTTGTATAACTTTGTACAACAAGGGTACTATATAACCTTTTACATGCACTTGTAATACCTTGTACATGCGAAACTGTATACCTTGTAACAGTATAACTTGCCATACCTGTACAAGTCACGTATAACACCCTCTACATTACTTGTATACCTTGTACACAGTACCATGTGTACCTTGTTACAGTGTAACTTGTATACACTTGTACATGTACTTGTATACCTTGGTACATTAACTGGTATACCTATCACATTTCCTTGTATACCTTGATACGTTACTTGTGTACCTTGTACATGGACTCGCTATACCTTGTACATGTCTGTAAATCCTTGAACATGTACATGTATAAAAACTTGTACTAGTCACCTAGTATAAAACATTTTAAACTGCACTTGTATACCTTGTACATGTACTTGATATACCAAGTACAGATGTACTTGCAAACCTTAAACAAGTATGGTATACCATGTCAAGTCACTTGAGATATACCTTGTCACATGTACTTGTGTACCTTTACATGTAATTTAAACCTTCTTACCATGTACTTGTATACCTTTTACACTTACTGGAACTAAACCTTCTACATGTTCTTGTATACGCTATGTACGTGTACTTTCGTGTACCTTGTAAACCAAGCACTTGTATACCTTGTACATGTCCTTGTATACCTTGTACATTACTTGCGTATACCTTGTACATGTACTAGTATGCCTAGTACATGCAATTGTATCACCTTTTACAAGTACCTTTGTATACCTTGTACATGTACTTGCAAACCTTGAGTGCAACGTACACTCGGTATATACCCTTGTACATGATCTGAGTAACTTGTACATGTACTTGTGTACAATCGTACATTTACTTGTATACCTTGTACATGTACCTTGTACCCTTGTCACATGTACTGGTAACCTTGAACAATGTACTTGTATACCTTTTTGTAACATGTGCAATTATACCATGAACATTACTTGTGTCCTTTTACTAGAGCTTGCCTACCTGTACAAGTACTGTGTATACCTTGTACAAGTACTTGAAACCTTTTACATAGATACATGTTATACCTTGTACAAGTACGGTATACCTTTTACTGTACTTGTATACCTTGTACATGTACATGTATACACATGTCATGTACTAGTATACCTTTTACATGTGCTTGTATACCCTTGTTACATAGAACTTGATATAGCTAGTACATGTACTTGTTAAATAGCATGTACATAGTACTTTTATCGCTTGTATATGTACTGTATACCTTTAACATGTATCGATGTATACCTGTTCATGTACTTTTGTAAACTATTGTACATGTACTTTGAGTATGCCCATGTACATTGAACCTTGTCTATACCTTGTACAGTACTTGGATACCTTGTACATGACTGGTATAACAACCTTTGGTACATTACTTGTATTCCATGTACATGACCTTGTATACATTTGTACAAGTACAGGTAATACCGTAGAATATGTACTTGTATACCTTTACATGTACCTTGTAATAACCTTAGAAACATGAGACTTGTAACCTTGAACATGCACTTTATACCTTGTACATGTACCTGTTTTACCTGATACCAAGTACATGCTACTATACCTTTTACATGTCCTCTTGACTATACCTAGTACATGTACTGTTATACCTTGTACATGTACTTGTATATCTTGTACAGGTACTTGTATACCTTAGTACATTTACTTGAATTCCTGTAGCATTACTTTATTTCCCTGTACATGTACTGGTATACCTTTGTTACAATGTAACTTTGTTTACCCTTGTAACATGTACTTGTATACCTTGTAGAAAGGGGGGGGGGGGGGGGTGGGGGGGGGGGGGATGGGGGGGAATTGTACTTGTATACCTTTTACATGTACACTTGTACATGTACTTGTATTCCTTGTACAAAAACTTGTAAACCCTTGTACATGTACTTGTAATAGCTTGTACATTACTGTATACCCTTGTCATTTTACTTGTATACCTTGTTCGTGTACTTGTGTACCTTGTACATGTACTTGTCTACTCTTTGTAACATGTACTGTAATACCTTGTACATGTAACTGTATACGTTGTACATGTACTTGTGTATCCATGTACATTGTACAAGTATACCTTGTACATGTACCTTGTAATGCCTTGTCCTTGTACTTTTATACCGAGAGACAGTGCTGGTATAAACCTTGTACAATGTACTGTATACCCTTGTAAACTGAACTGGTAACCTTTTCATGTACTTTGTAAACCTTGTACAAGTTGTGCTTGTATACCTTGTACCATGTACTATATACCATGTAACATGTACTATTATAACCTTATACCAAGTACTTGTAACCTTGACATGTACTTGTATACCTTGTACAAATACTGGTATACCTATGTACACATACTATGTATACCTTGTTACATAGTACTTGAATAGTTAGAACATGACTTAATAGCTTGTACATAAACTTGTATACCTTAGTAACATGTACTGTATACCTTGGTCTAATGTACCTGTACATGTATGCCTTGTACATTTACTTGTATACCTTGTACATGTACTGGTATTTTAAAAACCTTGTACTGTTCTTGTATACCTTTGTACATGTACTGGTATAAACCTTAATATACTGGTATAATCTTGTACATGTACTATGTAAACCTTGTAGATGTACTTGTAATAACCTTGTACATGTAAATGTTGTACCTTGTACATGTACTTGTATACCTTTAGCACGTACTGGTATACCTTGTACTTGTACTTGTATACCTTGTACAGTTTGCTTGTAACCTTGTACATGTACTTGTAATACCTTGTACATGTACTTTTTATACCTTATACATGTACTTGTAATACCTTGTTACAATTTAACTTTGTATACCTATGTACAAATACTGGCATACCTTGTCCACATACTTGTAAACCTTGTACAAGTACTCTTGTATATCTTGAACATTGGACAAGTAAAGCCATGTACATGTACTTGCCTACCTTGTACAGGTACTTTTATACAAAGTATATATTTTACATTACTTGTATGCCTATGTACAAGAACTTGTAACCTGTACATGTCCTTGGTATACACCTTGTCCATGAACTTGATAACCTTGAACAAGTCCTGGAAAACCTTTACATATACTGTTATACCATGTACATGTACATGTATAGCCTTTGTACATTTATGATGACCTTGTACATGTACTTGTATACCATGTACATGTACTTTTATACCTTGTACAAATACTGTATACCTTGTACAAGTACTTGTAAACTGTTAACCTGAACTTGTGTACCTTGTACTGTACTTGTAAAACTTGTACATGTACTTGTGTACCTTGTACATTACTGTATACCTTGGAACAGTACATGTATACCATGTAGAATGTACTTGTAACCTCTGTACAATTTACTTGATTAAACCATTACTAGATGTATTACTACCATTACAAGTACATGTATACCTATTGTTACATGTACTTGTATTCTTGTACTTAGTTACATGATACCTTGTAGATGTACTTGAACACCATTTACATTACTTGTGTACCTTGTACATTACTTATTATACCTTGTACAATTCTTGTATACCTTGTACATGTACTTGTATACCTGTACATGTACGATGTATACCTTGTACATGTACTTGTATACCTTGTACAAGCCCACTTACTTTAATACCTTTGTATACATGTTACTTGTAAAACCTTGTACATGTACTTGAAAACCAGTACAGAACTTGTAATACCTGTAAAAGTAACTTGTATACCTTTGTACATGACTTGATACCTTTTACATGTACATTGTAAACCTGTACATGTACTTTTAGTATACCTTGTACATGTACTTGAATACCTTGTACACAGTACTTGTAATACGCTTTGTACCATGACTTGTAGAAAAACTAACAAAACATAATTATTATCATTATTATTATTGTTATTATTATAAACTAGTAATAATCTTTAGTTTAACAAGTACGTAGTACAGGACAACATTCTGACGTCAGTGACATAACTGTGTAGAAAATTCCCTTGCTAGCAGAGTATATTCCTACGATCCTAGCTAACCACCCAGATACCTACTGTAATGCTAATTGAAGAGTGACAGCTGGAGTCTTAAGAGAACCCCCGCCCAAAGAGATTTCCACCTGAACCCAGTACGAGAACCCACGGACCTCCAGAGTGTTTGCTGAGGGAGCTAGCAATCGAACAATGAATCACCCACAAGATATTGGCTCTATACTATGTATCATCAATCTTGGCTAGCACTGCATGCTAATGCCTCATTCTTGGAATGTATTTTCAGAGCATCAATATTGCACTCTTAGCATGACGTGGCGTCATAAATTTGAGATAATTTTTAAGGTAGTGACCCATCCTTGTGTACACTCTCCAGCCGTGCCTGTGTGCGCATCCTGTTAAACATGTGTATTTTTAGCGAAGGCGAGCTGGGGGTGGTCATGACGGGGATGTTGTACATGTTACACCAACTGCTGACAACCAGGGAACATACAGCATCCTAACAGACTCCTCCCTGGCACACAGCCTCCAGTCAGGGAGGTCACAGGAGGTCCAACTCCGACAATGGCAGTGTACACACCATCAGGAATATGAGTGTTTGTGGGGTGCGTCTTGTCATGGTGGAACCACGGCGCCCCGGCGTTAGTAAAGGAGTGTTTGTGTGTCGTCTCTCAGTTGGAAACACCGGTCCCTGCCTGTTATAAAGGTAGTGTTGTGGTGCGTCACTCAGGGTGGAAACACGCGTCACTGCCTGTTTGTAAAGGAGTGATTGATGGTGGCGTCTCTCAGGGTGGAACACGCATCCCCCCTGTTTTAAAGGAGTTTTGTGGGTGCGTCCTCTGGGTGGAACACCCTCCCTCTTTTTTAAAGGGGTGTTTTGGGTCGTCCTCAGGGGGGAACACGCGCCCTGCGTTTGTAAAAATTTGTGGGTGCGTCTCTCAGGGGGGGAAAACCGTCCCTGCGTTTGTAAAAGGGGTGTTGGGCCTCTCAGGGGGAACACGCCTCCCTGCGTTTGTAAAAGGGGTGTTGTGGGGGCGTCTCCAGGGGGAACACGCTCCCCGCGTTTAAAGGGGTTTGTGGGCGTCTCCAGGGGGGGAACACCTCCCCGCTGTTTGAAAAAGGGTTTGTGGGGCGTCTCTCAGGGGGGAACACCGCCCCGCTGTTTTTTAAAGGAGTGTTGGGTGCCTCTTTAGGGGGAACACGCCTCCCCGCTGTTTGAAAGGGAAAAATACGTCGGTGTGACACAAATTTTCCTTCCATTGGAAATTTTAATGTGAGTTAATTTAAAAATAATTAAGTAATAGCACTGGCGTAGTGAAAATTTTCAAGTTAGGTGGGAAGGGGACTTGCTTTTATGTTTAAAACATAAGGAAAACTGATGTAGGTAACAGCGTTTGCTTTTCAGTAAAGTAGGAATACTAACTTAAAACCCTTGTGAAAACCCTGTTGTGTAAGAGAGAGAGAAGAGAGAGAGAGAGAGAGAAGAAGGGGAAGAGAGAAGGGGGAGAGAGGAGAGAGAGAAGAGAGAGAAAAGGGGAGAGAGAAAAGAGAGAGAGAGAGAGAGAGAGAAGAGGAAGAGAGAGAGAGAGAGGGGAGAGAGAGAGGAGAGAGAGAGAGAGAGAGAGAGACAGACAGACAGAAGACAACAGACAACGAGAGAGAGAGAGAGAAAAGAGAGGACGACAGAGAGAGAGGAGAAAGAGAAGACAGACAGAAGACAGACAACAAAGACAACAGAGAGAGAGAGAGAGAGAGAGAGAGAGAGAGAGAGAGAGAGAGAAGCTGTTACAGAGGTACCGTGTTGCAGCCTCCGACATGCTTGGTTGGGTTAACTAAGAACACCAAGAATAACTAGCAGAAATAAGTTCCAGCCTTATACAAAGTTATTATCCAGGTCTTAAGCCAGGTATCCAGGTCTTAAGCCAGGTATCCAGGTCTTAAGCCAGGTATCCAGGTCTTAAGCCAGGTATCCAGGTCTTAAGCCAGGTATACAGGTCTTAAGCCAGGTATCCAGTTCTTAAGCCAGGTATCCAGGTCTTAAGCCAGGTACCCAGGTCTTAAGCCAGGTCTCCAGGTCTTAAGCCAGGTATACAGGTCTTAAGCCAGGTATCCAGGTCTTAAGCCAGGTATACAGGTCTTAAGCCAGGTATCCAGGTCTTAAGCCAGGTATACAGGTCTTAACCCGGGTATCCGGGTCTTAAGCCAGGTATCCGGGTTCTTAAGCCAGGTATCCAGGTCTTAAGCCAGGTATCCAGGTCTTAAGCCAGGTATCCAGTCTTAACCCAGGTATCCAGGTTTAAGAAAGGTATCCAGGTCTTAAGCCAGGTATCCAGGTCTTAAGCCAGGTATCCAGGTCTTAACCAGGATCCAGGTCTTAAGCCAGGTATCCAGGTCTTAAGCAGGTACCCAGGTCTTAAGCCAGGTATCCAGGTCTTAAGCCAGGTATACAGGTCTTAAAGGGCCAGGTATCCAGGTCTTAAGCCAGGTATACAGGTCTTAAGCCAGGTATCCAGGTCTTAAGCCAGGTATACAGGTCTTAAGCCAGGTATCCAGGTCTTAAGCCGGGGTATCCAGGTCTTAAGCCAGGTATCCGGGTCTTAAGCCAGGTATCCAGGTCTTAAGCCAGGTATCCAGTTCTTAAGCCAGGTATCCCAGGTCTTAAGCCAGGTATCCAGGTCTTATGCCAGGTATCCAGGTCTTAAGCCAGGTATCCAGGTCTTAAGCCAGGTATCCAGGTCTTAAGCCAGGTACCCAGGTCTTAAGCCGGTATCCAGGTCTTAGCCAGGTATACAGGTCTTAAGCCAGGTATCCAGGTCTTAAGCCATTTATACAGGTCTTAAGCCAGGTATCCAGGTCTTAAGCCAGGTATCCAGGTCTTAAGCCAGGTATCCGGGTTTCTTAAGCCAGGTATCCAGGTCTTAAGCCGGGTATCCAGGTCTTAAGCCAGGTATCCAGGTCTTAAGCCAGGTATCCAGGTCTTAAGCCAGGTAACCAGGTTTTTAAGCCAGGTATCCAGGTCTTAAGCCAGGTATCCAGGTCTTAAGCCAGGTATCCAGGTCTTAAGCCAGGTATCCAGGTCTTAAGCCAGGTATCCAGGTCTTAAGCCAGGTATCCAGGTCTTAAGCCAGGTATCCAGGTCTTAAGCCAGGTATCCAGGTCTTAAGCCAGGTATCCAGGTCTTAAGCCAGGTATCCAGGTCTTAAGCCAGGTATCCAGGTCTTAAGCCAGGTATAAGGTCTTAAGCCAGGTATCCAGGTCTTAAGCCAGGTATCCAGGTCTTAAGCCAGGTATACAGGTCTTAAGCCAGGTATCCAGGTCTTAAGCCAGGTATCCAGGTCTTAAGCCAGGTATCCAGGTCTTAAGCCAGGTATCCAGGTCTTAAGCCAGGTATCCAGGTCTTAAGCCAGGTATCCAGGTCTTAAGCCAGGTATCCAGGTCTTAAGCTGGTATCCAGGTTTTAAGCCAGGTATCCAGGTCTTAGCCAGGTATCCAGGTCTTAAGCCAGGTATACAGGTCTTAAGCCAGGTATCCAGGTCTTAAGCCAGGTATACAGGTCTTAAGCCAGGTATCCAGGTCTTAAGCCAGGTATCCAGGTCTTAAGCCAGGTATACAGGTCTTAAGCCAGGTATCCAGGTCTTAAGCCAGGTATCCGGGTCTTAAGCCAGGTATACAGGCCCTTAAGCCAGGTATCCAGGTCTTAAGCCAGGTATCCAGGTCTTAAGCCAGGTATACAGGTTCTTAAGCCAGGTATCCAGGTCTTAAGCCAGGTATCCAGGTCTTAAGCCAGGTATACAGGTCTTAAGCCAGGTATCCAGGTCTTAAGCCAGGTATCCAGGTCTTAAGCCAGGTATACAGGTCTTAAGCCAGGTATCCAGGTCTTAAGCCAGGTATCCAGGTCTTAAGCCAGGTATACAGGTCTTAAGCCAGGTATCCAGGTCTTAAGCCAGGTATACAGGTCTTAAGCCAGGTATCCAGGTCTTAACCCAGGTATACAGGTCTTAAGCCAGGTATACAGGTCTTAAGCCAGGTTACAGGTCTTAAGCCAGGTATACAGGTCTTAAGCCAGGTAATACAGGTCTTAAGCCAGGTATACAGGTCTTAAGCCAGGTATACAGGTCTTAAGCCAGGTATACAGGTCTTAAGCCAGGTATCCAGGTCTTAAGCCAGGTATACAGGTCTTTAGCCAGGTATAAGGTCTTAAGCCAGGTATCCAGGCCCTTAAGCCAGGTATACAGGTCTTAAGCCAGGTATCCAGGTCTTAAGCCAGGTATACAGGTCTTAAGCCAGGTATCCAGGTCTTAAGCCAGGTATACAGGTCTTAAGCCAGGTATACAGGTCTTAAGCCAGGTATACAGGTCTTAAGCCAGGTATCCAGGTCTTAAGCCAGGTATACAGGTCTTAAGCCAGGTATACAGGTCTTAAGCCAGGTATACAGGTCTTAAGCCAGGTATCCAGGTCTTAACCCGGGGTATTACAGATCTAAGCCAGGTATACAGGTCTTAAGCCAGGTATCCAGGTCTTAAGCCAGGTATACAGATCTTAAGCCAGGTATCCAGGTCTTAAGCCAGGTATCCAGGTCTTAAGCCAGGGTATCCAGGTCTTAAGCCGGGTTTTCCAGGTCTTAAGCCAGGTATCCAGGTCTTAAGCCAGGTATCCAGGTCTTAAGCCAGGTATCCAGGTCTTAAGCCAGGTATCCAGGTCTTAAGCCAGGTATCCAGGTTTTAAAGCCAGGTATACAGGTCTTAGCCAGGTATCCAGGTCTTAAGTCAGGTATACAGGTCTTAAGCCAGGTATCCAGGTCTTAACCAGGTATCCCGATCTTAAGCCAGGTATCCAGGTTTTAAAGCCAGGTATCCAGGTCTTAAGCCAGGTATCCAGGTCTTAAGCCAGGTATCCAGGTCTTAAGCCAGGTATACAGGTCTTAAGCCAGGTATCCAGGTCTTAAGCCAGGTATACAGGTCTTAAGCCAGGTATCCAGGTCTTAAGCCAGGTATCCAGGTCTTAAGCCAGGTATACAGGTCTTAAGCCAGGTATCCAGGTCTTAAGCCAGGTATACAGGTTCTTAAGCCAGGTATCCGGTCTTAAGCCAGGTATCCAGGTCTTAAGCCAGGTATACAGGTCTTAAGCCAGGTACCCCAGGTCTTAAGCCAGGTATACAGGTCTTAAGCCAGGTATCCAGGTCTTAAGCCAGGTATCCAGGTCTTAAGCCAGGTACCCAGGTCTTAAGCCAGGTATACAGGTCTTAAGCCAGGTATCCAGGTCTTAAGCCAGGTATCCAGGTTTTAAGCCAGGTATCCAGGTCTTAACACAGCTGGAGAACAACTGTTCCCAAGCCTCGTAAGTACAAGTCGTGTTGTCGTACCTTCTAGTTCCAGAGTAACAGTCCGAAAGGTGGTCTTCATGCGACCTGGTACAAACGTCCCTAGTGTCCAAGTGAGGACTCTGGTAAGTGTCCACAGTCTCATCCAAACATCCAGGTTATCACCAAATATTACAAGTGTCTACTTCCACAATAAGTGTCCGGGGCCCAAGACTGTTCAACAGCCTCCCACCAAGCATAAGGGGAATTACCAATAGACCCCTGGTTGCCTTTAAGAGGGAGCTGGACAGATACTTAGAGTAGGTGCCGGATCAGCCAGGCTGTGGTTCGCAGGTTGGACTACGTGTGACCAGCAGTAACAGCCTGGTTGATCAGGCCCTGGTGCACCAGGAGGCTTAGTAGTGAACTGGGCCGCGGGGGAGTTGATCCTCGGAATGCTCTCCAGGTAGACTTCGAAACTCCCAACCAATGGTCATTTTTTTGGGTTGTGCACTACCTGAAGTCTACCTGGAGTCTACCTGGAGTCTACCTAGAGTCTACCTGGAGTCTACCTGGAGTCTACCTGGAGGGTATTCCAGGGATCAACGCCCCCGCGGCCCGGTCCACGACCAAGCCTCCCAATGTCCTCAACGAGCGAGATATAAATCTTCTTGGACATGACCTGGAGTTTACCTGGAGAGAGTTCCGGGGGTCAACGCCCCCCATGGACATGGATCATAGGGAATCTGCATGAATTACAAGTTAAATGTAAAAACATGCATTTGTGACCTCCTAGAGACATTCGTGACCTCCTAGAGACATTTGTGACCTCCTAGAGACATTTGTGACCTCCTAGAGACATTTGTGACCTCCTAGAGACATTTGTGACCTCCTAGAGACATTTGTGACCTCCTAGAGACATCACCGATTTAGAGACATCAGAGAGGAAAAGCGATGGGTGGTTTGTACCTAAGGTTGCTTAAGTAACAGAAGTCACACTAACACAAGACAGAGATTAAGTTAGGTAAGGTTCGTCAGGAAACACTTGTCTTAGATGATGACCCGCCGTTGGAGCTATTGGTCATCAGACCGAGGCCTTCCGCTGGCTTACTGGTCGACCCCTTTACAAATTATGGTCATAATTATACCCATTTTATGCAAGAGAGAGAGAGAAGAGAGGGGAGAGAGAGAGAGAGAGAGAGAGAGAGAGAGAGAGAGAGAGAGAGAGAGAGAGAGAGAGAGAGAGAGAGAGAGAGAGAGAGTATATATAGGCGACCGGGAGAGAGACAGGACCAAGACAGGAAAGAAATAAAATAGTTGAGTTGAGGTGTTAAGGTAACATGAACATTGCACTACATACACGGGAACAAACTCCAGAGGACCGTCATAGAAGCTAAAACGTTGTGCAGTTTTAACAATAGGTTAGATAAGTACATGAGCGGGTGTGGGTGGGTGTGAGTTGGACCTGACCAGCTTGTGCTACTAGGTCCTTCCTTAAGTGGATGTGACCTGACCGGGAGGTGACATGGACCTGCCTCGCATGGGCCAGTAGGCCTGCTGCAGTGTTCCCACTTTCTTATGTTCTTATGAAACCATAAAGTGTCCTTAACAGATGGGAAAGTTCAACTAGCGGGGTACCGCAACCATCAGTATTAAGTCCCATATAATTCCCTATTTACAAGACTTAATTGTTAAATATCCAGGTTGAAACAGAAGACCGTAGAAACAGAAGACCGTAGAAACAGAAGACCGTAGAAACAGAAGACCGTAGAAACAGAAGACCATAGAAACAGAAAACCGTAGAAACAGAAGACCGTAGAAACAGAAGACCGCAGAAACAGAAGACCATAGAAACAGAAGACCATAGAAACAGAAGACCGTAGAAACAGAAGACCGTAGAAACAGAAGACCGTAGAAACAGAAGACCATAGAAACAGAAGACCATAGAAACAGAAGACCGTAGAAACAGAAGACCGTAGAAACAGAAGACCATAGAAACAGAAGACCGTAGAAACAGAAGACCGTAGAAACAGAAGACCGTAGAAACAGAAGACCGTAGAAACAGAAGACCATAGAAAACCAGAAGAAGACCATAGAAAACAGAAGACCGTAGAAACAGAAGACCGTAGAAACAGAAGACCGTAGAAACAGAAGACCGTAGAAACAGAAGACCGTAGAAACAGAAGACCGTAGAAACAGAAGACTGTAGAAACAGAAGACCATAGAAACAGAAGACCATAGAAACAGAAGACCGTAGAGAAACAGAAGAAAACAGAAGGCCATAAAACAGAAGACCGTAGAAACAGAAGACCGTAGAAACAGAAAACTGTAGAAACAGAAGACCGCAGAAACAGAAGACCATAGAAACAGAAGACCGTAGAAACAGAAGACCGTAGAAACAGAAGACCATAGAAACAGAAGACCATAGAAACAGAAGACCATAGAAACAGAAGACCATTAGAAACAGAAGACCATAGAAACAGAAGACCGTAGAAACAGAAGACCATAGAAACAGAAGACCATAGAAACAGAAGACCATAGAAACAGAAGACCATAGAAACAGAAGACCGTAGAAACAGAAGACCGTAGAAACAGAAGACCATAGAAACAGAAGACCGTAGAAAACAGAAGACCGTAGAAACAGAAAACTGTAGAAACAGAAGACCGCAGAAACAGAAGACCATAGAAACAGAAGACCGTAGAAACAGAAGACCGTAGAAACAGAAGACCATAGAAACAGAAGACCATAGAAACAGAAGACCATAGAAACAGAAGACCATAGAAACAGAAGACCATAGAAACAGAAGACCGTAGAAACAGAAGACCATAGAAACAGAAGACCATAGAAACAGAAGACCATAGAAACAGAAGACCATAGAAACAGAAGACCGTAGAAACAGAAGACCGTAGAAACAGAAGACCATAGAAACAGAAGACCGTAGAAACAGAAGACCGTAGAAACAGAAGACCGTAGAAACAGAAGACCATAGAAACAGAAGACCATAGAAACAGAAGACCGTAAGAAACAGAAGAAAACAGAAGACCGTAGAAACAGAAGACCGAAGAAACAGAAGACCGTAGAAACAGAAGACCGTAGAAACAGAAGACCGTAGAAACAGAAGACCATAGAAACAGAAGACCGTAGAAACAGAAGACCATAGAAACAGAAGACCGTAGAAACAGAAGAGAAGAGAAAGAGAAGAGGATAAAAGTATGCTGGAAGAACACCTGGAGAGATGTCTTGTGTGGACGGATACATAGTTACTGGATTCCAGGAAAACGCAACTTTATGGAACTGGAAATCCAGAAAGTGAAGCCAGAAATATTGTATCATAGAGGAGGGAGGTAAGAGAGGAGAAGAGGGAGGAAAGAGGGGAGAGGGGAGAGGGGAGAGGAGGGAAGAGAGAAGAGGGGAAAAGAGAGAGGGAATAGAGAAGAGGGGATAGGAGAGAGGGAAGAGAGAAGAGGGGAAAGAAAAGAGGGAAGAGAGAAGAGGGGAAAGGAGAGAGGGAAGAGAGAAGAGGGGAAATGAGAGAGGGAAGAGAGAAGAGGGGAAAGGAGAGAGGGAAGAGAGAAGAGGGGACAGGAGAGAGGGAAGAGAGAAGAGAGGAAAGGAGAGAGGGAAGAGGGAAGAGAAGAAAGGAGAGGAGGAAGGAGTGAGAAGCACAAAGAAAGAGATCAGCTATATAACTCTGGAACAACCATGACCACAAACCTGAACAACATATGAACAAAATGGTGAACAAAAAGACACAATAACGTAACTGGAACGATACACGTCTCGGTCCAAGACCCAAACGTCGTCAAAAGGACCTTCTCTTTCCAGGTTATTTTTGTATAAGCATAAATATCCTCAGCTTAGACTAAGCTTTAACATGCCTGCGCAAAATCTCGTATAAAAAGCGTTAAACCCGTAATGTATCACACTTGTGTGGAGTCCACACGGTTGGTAACTCAATCAGCTCACACACTGAGGTCCGTGGTTCGATCTTCGGTACAGGTGGAAACATTGGGGGAGTATTTCCGTAAGCCTCCTACTGTCTCTATTCACCTAGCAGTAAATAGGTGCCTGGGTGTTTGTTAACTAGTGTGGGTGGCATCCTGGGGGTGGGGGGAATTAACATAAGTTGCTGGAAATGCTCTGCATAACCAGGAACTTTGTGTGTAGTATGTCCGTGATGTTAGCTGTGGTCTGTATAAGTGGCATCACGTACGTGCAGAAACTGGTACCAGAGCTACAACGAAAATACTGGAAATAGGATTATATACCACTGGAAAGACAGACACCAAGACGGGATGTGATCACTACAACGAAGAACTATAGACAGGGTTAATAACGAGATGTTCTTTGCATGGTATTTCCCAAGAACATCCTATCAGGGAGGATCCTTCAAGTCGGTGTAGGATTCTTCGACCATAGGATTCAAACCACCAACTCTTTCCTGAGATGGTAGGTAATTGTGTCTTATACTCGTACATAACTGGAACAAGACGTGATTGGTTGGATAATACTTCCCAGACGGACCATATCAATACCTGGAATGTTTATTGTGCAGTGTTGTTAAGTTCATTGTGTCATGACAACAGTGTCATGACCAGTGTCATGACACTGTGTCATGAAACAGTAGTCATGACCACAGTGTCATGCCAACAGTGTATGACACAGTGTCATGAACACAGTGAAGCATGATAGTGTAGCAGCTACGTGTTGTATAAGTTGTGTCATGACACAGTGTCATGACACAGTGTTATGCCACAGTGTCATGCCACAGTGTCATGACCACAGTATCATGCCACAGTGTCATGACACAGTGTCATGACACAGTGTAGCATGACACAGTGTAGCAGCAACGTGTTGTATAAGTTGTGTCATGGACACTGTGTCATGCCACAGTGTTATGCCACCAGGATGTCATGCCACGTGTCATGCCACAGTGTCAGACACAGTGTCATGCCACAGTGTCATGCCACAGTTGTAAGGGGATGACACAGTGTAGCATGACACGTGTAGCGCAACGTGTGTATAAGTTGTTCATGACACACTGTAGATGACCCAGTGTAGCATGATCATGTGAATGACACAGTTGTAGCATGGCACAGTGTAGCATGACACAATGTGAGCATGACACAGTGTAGCATGAGCAACTGTAGAATGACACAGTTGTAAGCATGCACACACTGTTAAGAATGACACAGTGTAGCATGACACAGGTGTATCATGGACACAGTGTAGCATGACCACACTGTAGAATAGATTGGACACAGTGTAGGCATGACACAGTGTAGCATGACACACTGTAGAAATGACACAGTGTAGCATATGACACAGTGTAGCATGACACAGTGTAGCATGACACAGTGTTTGTAGCATGATCACGAGTCATGTCACGTGTAGCATGACACAGTGTAGGTGACACAGTGTAGCATGACACAGTGTAGCATTGGACACAGTGTTATGACATAGTGTAACATTGGACCACAGTGTAGCATGACACAGTGTCATGACAAAGTGTAGCATGAACCCACGTTGTAGCATGACACAGTGTAGCATGAACTGTCATGACCAGTGTAGCATGAACGTGTCATGACATAGTGTTGCATGTGACACAGTTTAGCATGACACAGTGTTGTAATGAAATAGTGTAGATGACAACAGGTAGCATGACACAGTGTCATGACACCAGTGTCGCATGACACAGTGTAGCATGACACAGTTGTAGCAGACACAGTGTCATGACACAGTGTAGCAGGACAGTGTTATGACATCTAGTGCGCATGCACAGTGTTGCATGACACAGTGTCATGACATAGTGCTAGCATGACACAGTGTTGTTGTAGCATGACACAGTGTTCATGACATAGTGTAGCATGACACAGTGTTGTAGCATGACACGCAGTGTCATGACATGTGTTGTAGCATGACACAGTGTAGCATGGACCACAGTGCATAGCATGACACTGTGTCATGGACCACAGTGTAGCATGAACAGTGTCATGTCATAGTGTAGGCATGTTGCACAGTGTAGACATGACACAGTGTGTCATGACATAGTGTAGCATGACACAGTGTCATGACATAGTGTAGCATGACACAGTGTAGCATGACACAGTGTCATGACATAGTGTAGCATGACACAGTGTAGCATGACACAGTGTCATGACATAGTGTAGCATGACACAGTGTAGCATGACACAGTGTAGCATGACACAGTGTCATGACACAGTGTAGCATGACACAGTGTCATGACATAGTGTAGCATGACACAGTGTAGCATGACACAGTGTAGCATGACACAGTGTCATGACATAGTGTAGCATGACACAGTGTCATGACACAGTGTAGCATGACACAGTGTAGAATGACACAGTGTCATGACATAGTGTAGCATGACACAGTGTAGCATGACACAGTGTCATGACATAGTGTAGCATGACACAGTGTAGCATGACACAGTGTCATGACATAGTGTAGCATGACACAGTGTCATGACATAGTGTAGCATGACACAGTGTAGCATGACACAGTGTCATGACATAGTGTAGCATGACACAGTGTAGCATGACACAGTGTAGCATGACCAGTGTCATGAAACATGTGTAGCATGAACAGGTCATGACATAGTGTAGTATGGGACACAGTGTATGCATGACACAGTGTAGATGACACAGTGTAATGACATAGTGTAGCATGAAACGTGTCATGACACAGGGTAGCAAAGAACAGTGTGCATGGACAACAGTGTATGACATAGTTAGCATGACACAGTGTAGCATGACACAGTGTATGACATAGTGTAGGGCATGACACAGCGTAGCATGGACACAGGTCATGGACATAGTGTGCCTGACACGTGTAGCATTGACACAGTGTCATGACATAGTGTAGCATGACACATTGGTTTAGCATGACCCACAGTGTCATACCCACAGTGTAGCATGACACAAGTGTAGCATGACACAGTGTCATGACATAGTGTAGCATGACACAGTTGTAGCATGGGACACAGTTGTCATGGAAATAGTGTAGCATGACACAGTGTAGCATGACACAGTGTCATGACACTGTGTAGCATGCCACAGTTTGTTAGCTTGACACAGTGTCATGACAAAGTGTGCAGGAACAGTGTAGCATGACAAAGTGTCGTGACATAGTGTAGCATGACACAGTGTAGCATGACACAGTGTAGCATGACACAGTGTAGCATGACACAGTGTCGTGGACATAGTTGTAGCATGACACAGTGTAGCATGACCACAGTGTCGTGACTAGTGTAGCATGACACATGTAGCATGACACAGTGTCATGACTATTAGTGTAGCTGCATAGTGTAGCATGACACAGTGTTGTGACATAGTGTAGCATGACACAGTGTAGCATGACACAGTGTAGCATGACACAGTGTCGTGACATAGTGTAGCATGACACAGTGTAGCATGACACAGTGTCGTGACATAGTGTAGCATGACACAGTGTAGCATGACAAATGCCTGACATAGTGTAGCATGACACAGTGTAGCATGACACAGTGTCATGACATAGTGTAGCATGACACAGTGTAGCATGACACAGTGTCATGACATAGTGTAGCATGACACAGTGTAGCATGACACAGTGTAGCATGACACAGTGTAGCATGACACAGTGTAGCATGACACAGTGTCATGACATAGTGTAGCATGACACAGTGTAGCATGACACAGTGTCGTGACATAGTGTAGCATGACACAGTGTAGCATGACACAGTGTCGTGACATAGTGTAGCATGACACAGTGTAGCATGACACAGTGTCGTGACATAGTGTAGCATGACACAGTGTAACATGACACAATGTCATGACATAGTGATAGCATGGGAACAAGGTAGCATGACACAGTGTCATGACATAGTGTAGCATGACACAGTGTCATGACATAGTGTAGCATGACACAGTGTAGCATGACACAGTGTCATGACATAGTGTAGCATGACACCAGTGTTGCATGGACCACAGTGTAAGCAGGACACGTGTAGGCTTGGACACAGTGTAGCATGACACTGTGTTCGTGACATAGTGTCGCATGGAACCAGTGTCGATGACATAGTGTAGCATGACACAGTGTAGCATGACACAATGTCATGACATAGTGTAGCATGACACAGTGTAGCATGACACAGTGTCATGACATAGTGTAGCATGACACAGTGTATGCATGGTGACACAGTGTCATTGACATAGTGTAGCATGACACTGTGTAGCATGCACAAGTGTAGCATGACACAGGTGTATGCATGACACAGTTAGCATGAACAGTGTACATGACATAGTGTAGCATGGAACAGTGTAGCATGACCACCAGTGTATGGACACAGTGTTCATGACACAGTGTAGCATGTCCAGTGTCATGACATAGTGTAGCATGACACAGTGTAGCATGTTCAGTGTTTCGGGTCATAGATGTAGCATGACACAGTGTAGCAGACACGTGTGTAGCATGACACGTGTCGGATGACATAGTGTAAGCATGACACAGTGTGTAGCATGACACAATGTCGTGACATAATGTAGATGACACCCAGTGGCCCAAGCATGGCAACTGTTCATGAATATTGGTAGCATACCAGTTGTAGATCGGGACAAGCGTCATAGAGATACTATGTGTCCCCTCCCAGCACTGACACAGTGTCATGACATAGTGTAGCAATGACCACTGTTAGCATGACACAGTTGTCCAGCTGTGTCGTGTAGCATGACCTGTGATCTATGAACGTGTAGCTTGACACAGTTAGCCTTGACACAGTGTTGCATTCGATGCTAGAAATGACACAGTGTCCAGACATAGTGTATGGCAATCAGAGACACAGTGAGCATGACTCCAGTAGTCATGACAAGTGTCGCCATGCCACGTGTCTACGCCCCCATCCCTGAACCGTGTAGCATGACACCATTGATCTCGCATGACACAGTGTAGCATGGGACACAGTGTAGCATGACACAGTGTCATGACTAGTGTAGCATGACACAGTGTAGCAAGGACACAGTTGCAGCTATGTACTCAGTGTCAGCATGACACAGTGTATGACATAGGTAGCATGACCCCCACCCCCAGTGTCCGTGACCTCCCCCACGTGTACATGAGCACAGCTGTAGCATGACACAGTGTCATCGGCTCACGCACGCTGTCAGCAGGACACAGTGTGTAGCCAATGTAGCACAGGTGCTAGCATGACACAGTGCATGACACAGTGTAGCATGACACAGTGTAGCATGACACAGTGTCATGACATGTGTAGCATGACACAGTGTAGCATGACACAGTGTAGCATGACACAGTGTAGCGTGGACACAGTGTCATGACATTGTGTAGCATGACACAGTGTTGCATAGAGTAGGCATGACCACAGTTGTAGCATGACACAGTGTCATGAACTGTGTAGGCACATGACACAGTGTTGCCATGACACAGTGTAGCATGACACAGTGAGCATGACACAGTGTTCATGACAGTCCGTCATGACATAGTGTAGCATTGACACAGTGTAGCAAGACACCACAGTGTAGGCATGACACAGTGTAGCTGAACAGTGTAGCATTACACAGTGTGCATGACACAGTGTAGCATGACTCAGGGTAGCATGGCCACAGTGTATCATGACACAGTGTAGCATGACACATGTGTAGCATTGACACAGTGTAGCATGACACAGTGTCATGACATAGTGTAGCATGACACAGTGTAGCATGACACAGTGTAGCATGACACAGTGTAGCATGACACAGTGTCATGACATAGTGTAGCATGACACAGTGTCATGACATTGTGTAGCATGACCCCCCCCCCCCAACAGTTTAGCATGGACACAGTGTTGCATGACCATAGTGTAGCATGACAATGTGTAGCATGTAACAGTGTAGCATGACACAGTGTAGCATGACACAGTGTAGCATGACACAGTGTAGCATGACACAGTGTCATGACATAGTGTAGCATGACACAGTGTAGCATGACACAGTGTAGCATGACACAGTGTAGCATGACACAGGTAGCAGGAAACAGTGTAGCATGACACAGTGGTCTTGAACACAGTGTAGCATGACACAGTGTAGCATGACACAGTGTAGCATGACACAGTGTAGCATGACACAGTGTAGCATGACACAGTGTCATGACATAGTGTAGCATGACACAGTGTCATGACATAGTGTAGCATGACACAGTGTAGCATGACACAGTGTCATGACATAGTGTAGCATGACACAGTGTAGCATGACACAGTGTAGCATGACACAGTGTAGCATGACACAGTGTAGCATGACACAGTGTAGCATGACACAGTGTAGCATGACACAGTGTCATGACATAGTGTAAGCATGACACAGATGTTGCATGACACAGTTTAGGTGACACAGTTTTTGTGTAGCATGACACAGTGTAGCATGACACAGTGTAGCATGACACAGTGTAGCATGACATAGTGTAGCATGACACAGTGTAGCATGACACAGTGTAGCATGACACAGTGTAGATGAAACAAGTGTAGTTGACACAGTGTGCAGACACAGAATGTCTGACATAGTGTAGCATGACACAGTGTAGCATGACACAGTGTAGCATGACACAGTGTAGCATGACACAGTGTAGCATGACACAGTGTCATGACACAGTGTAGCATGACACAGTGTTAGCATGACACAGTGTGCATGACACCGTTGTAGCATGACACAGGTTGTCATGACATAGGTGTGCATGACACAGTGTAGGCAATGACACAGTGTCATGAAATAGTGTAGCATGACACAGTGTAGCATGACACAGTGTAGCATGACACAGTGTCATGACATAGTGTAGCATGACACAGTGTAGCATGACACAGTGTCATGACAAAGTGTAGCATGACACAGTGTAGATGACACAGTGTAGCATGAACAGTGTAGCATGAAGAACAGTGATAGCATGACACAGGTAGCATGACACAGTGTAGCATGACACAGTGTCATGACATAGTGTAGCATGACACAGGGTAGCATGACACAGTGGAGCATGACACAGTGTGCATGGACACAGTGTAAGCATGCACACCAGCTGTAGCATGACACAGTGTAGCATGACACAGTGTCATGACATAGTGTAGCATGACACAGTGTAGCATGACACAGTGTAGCATGACACAGTGTAGCATGACACAGTGTAGCATGACACAGTGTAGCATGACACAGTGTCATGACATAGTGTAGCATGACACAGTGTAGCATGACACAGTGTAGCATGACACAGTGTAGCATGACACAGTGTAGCAAGACACAGTGTAGCATGACCCAGTGTCATGACATAGTGTAGCATGACACAGTGTAGCATGACACAGTGTAGCATGACACAGTGTAGCATACATGACCACAGTGTAGCATGGACACAGTGTAGCCTGACACCAGTGTCAGGACATAGTGATAGCATGACACTGTGTAGCATGACACCAGTGTAGCATGACACAGTGTAGGTGAACAGTGTAGCATGACACAGTTGTAGCGTGACCAGTGTCATGACATTAGTGTAGCATGACACAGTGTAGATGACACAGTGTAGCATGACACAGTTGTTAGGCATGCACAGTGTAGCATGACACAAGTGTAGCATGACTCAGGTAGCATGACACTGTGTCATGACCATAGGGGAGCTGACACAGGTAGCATATACACAGTGTCTGTGCATGACACAGTGTAGCATGACACAGTGTAGCATGACACAGTGTAGCATGACACAGTGTAGCATGACACAGTGTCATGACATAGTGTAGCATGACACAGTGTAGCATGACACAGTGTAGCATGACACAGTGTAGCACGACACAGTGTAGCATGACACAGTGCAGCATGACACAGTGTAGCATGACACAGTGTAGCATGACACAGTGTCATGACATAGTGTAGCATGACACAGTGTAGCATGACACAGTGTAGCATGACACAGTGTAGCATGACACAGTGTAGACATGACACAGTGTGCATGACACAGAGTCATGACAATTAGTGTAGTCAGACACAGTTGTAGCATGACACAGTGTAGCATGACAAGTGTAGCATGCACAGTGTAGCATGACAGGTGTAGCATGACACAGTGTCTTGCTAGTGTAGCATGACACAGTGTAGCAGGACACAGCTGTAGCATGACACAGTTTTGCATGACACAGTGTAGCATGCCACAGTGTGCATGGACAGTGTCATGACATAGTGCTAGCTTGACACAGTGTGCATGACACAGTTGTAGCATGAACACAAGTGTAGCATGACACAGTGTAGCATGACACAGTGTAGCATGACACAGTGTATGACATAGTGTATCATACACAGTGCATAGCATGACTCTGTGTAGCATGGACACAGTGTAGCATGACACAGTGCACGCATGACACAGTGTAGCTTGACACAGTGTAGCATGACACAGGTGCATGAAACAGTGTAGCAGAGAAATAGTGGTAGCATGACAACAGTGTGCATGACACAGTGTAGCATGACCAGGTAGCATGACACAGTGTAGTATGGACTCAGTGTAGCATACACAGTGGTAGCATGACACAGTGTCATGACATAGTGTAGCATGACACAGTGTAGCATGACACAGTGTAGCATGACACAGTGTAGCTTGACACAGTGTAGCATGGACACAGTGTAGCATGACAAGTGTGTTACGCATGACACCAGTGTTAGCATGACAGTGGGTCGTCATGACATTGTGTAGCATGACACAGTGTAGCATGACACAGTGTAGCATGACACAGTGTAGCATGACACAGTGTAGCATGACACAGTGTAGCATGACACAGCGTAGCATGACACAGTGTCATGACATAGTGTAGCATGACACAGTGTAGCATGACACAGTGTAGCATGACACAGTGTAGCATGACACAGTGTTAGCATGGACACAGTGTAGCATGAACAGTGTCATGACATAGTGTAGCCATTGACCTCTGGGTAGCATGACACAGTGTAGCATGACACAGTGTAGCATGACACAGTGTAGCATGACACAGTGTAGCATGACACAGTGTCATGACATAGTGTAGCATGACATAGTGTAGCATGACACAGTGTAGCATGACACAGTGTAGCATGACACAGTGTAGCATGACCCACAGCGGTCGCATGACACAGTGTAGCATGACACAGTGTCATTGACATAGTGTAGCATGACACAGTGTTGCATGACACAGCTGTAGCTGACACAGAGTGTAGCATGACACAGTGTAGCCTGACACAGCTGTAGCATGACACAGTGTAGCATTGACACAGTGTCATGACATTTAGTTGTCAGCATGACACAGTGTAGCATGAACAGTGTAGCATGACACAGTGTTGGCACTGGCACCGTGTAGCATGACACAGTGTAGCATGACACAGTGTAGCATGAAACAGCTTGTGGCATGACAAGTGTAGCATGACCCACAGTAGTAGCATGACACAGTGTAGCATGACACAGTGTAGCATGACACAGTGTAGCATGACACAGTGTAGCATGACACAGTGTAGCATGACACAGTGTAGCATGACACAGTGTATATGAACTACATCAAGATAAATACAAATGGGTTTGTTGTCTGAGTGTCTAAAAGTTAATATCTGAGTGTCTAAAAGTTAATGTCTGAGTGTCTAAAAGTTAATATCTGAGTGTCTAAAAGTTAATATCTGACTGTCTAAAAGTAATGTCTGAGTGGTCTAAAAAGTTAATATCAGAGTGTCTAAAAGTTAATATCTGACTGTCTAAAAGTTAATGTCTGAGTGTCTAAAAGTTAATATCTGAGTGTCTAAAAGTTAATATCTGAGTGTCTAAAAGTTAATGTCTGAGTGTCTAAAAGTTAATGTCATGAGTGTCTAAAAGTTAATATATGCTTGTGAACCCTGATCAATATCTGACTGTCTAAAAGTTAATGTCTGAGTGTCTAAAAGTTAATATCTGAGTGTCTAAAAGTTAATATCTGACTGTCTAAAAGTTAATGTCTGAGTGTCTAAAAGTTAATGTCTGAGTGTCTAAAAGTTAATGTCTGAGTGTCTAAAAGTTAATATCTGAGTGTCTAAAAGTTAATATCTGACTGTCTAAAAGTTAATGTCTGAGTGTCTAAAAGTTATTATTGAGTGTCTAAAAGTTAATATCTGCTGTCTAAAAGTTATTGTTGGAGTGTCTAAAGTTAACTATATCCTGAGTGTCTTAAAGTTTATTATCTGGACTGGTTAAAAGTTAATATCTGAGTGTCTAAAGTTAATATTCTGAGTGCCTAAAAGTTAATTATGTCTGAGTGTCTAAAAGTTAAATGGGTCTGGTGTCTAAAAGTTAATATCTGGAGTGTCTAAAAGTTATTCTGACTTGTCTAAAAGTTAATGTAGGTAGTGTCTAAAAGTTAATATATGACTGTCTAAAAGTTAATATTGACTGTCTAAAAGTTAATATCTGAGTGTCTAAAAGTTATATCTGACTGATCTAAAAGTTAATGTCTGAGTGTCTAAAAGTTAATATCTGACTGTCTAAAAGTTAATGTCTGAGTGTCTAAAAGTTAATATCTGACTGTCTAAAAGTTAATATCTGAGTGTCTAAAAGTTAATATCTGAGTGTCTAAAAGTTAATATCTGAGTGTCTAAAAGTTTAATTTCCTCTGGAGTGTCTAAAAGTTAATATTGACTGTCTAAAGTTAATTCTGAGTGTCTGAAAGTTAATATTGAGTGTCTAAAGTTTTATATTCTGACTGTCTAAAAGTTAATATCGAGTTGTCTAAAAGGTAATATCTGAGTGTCTAAAAGTTAATATCTGAGTGTCTAAAAGTTAATGTGTGAGTGTCTAAAAGTTAATATCTGAGTGTCTAAAAGTTAATATCTGACTGTCTAAAAGTTATGTTACGGAGTGTCTAAAAGGTTAAATATCTGAGTGTCATTAAAGTTAATATCTGACTGTCTAAAAGTTAATATTGAGTGTCTAAAGTTAATTATCTGAGGTGTCTAAAAGTTAATATCTGAGTGTCTAAAAGTAATGGTGAGTGGTCTAAAAGTTAATATTCTGAGGTGTCTTAAAGTTAATTTCTGATGTCTAAAAGTTAATGTCTTGAGTGTCTAAAAGTTAATAATCTGAGTGTCTAAAAAGGTAATATCTGACTGTCTAAAAGTAAATATCTGAGTGTTAAAAGGTTAAATCTGAGTGTCTTAAAGTTAATATCTGAGTGTCTAAAAGTTAATGTGTGAGTGTCTAAAAGTTAATATCTGAGTGTCTAAAAGTTAATATCTGACTGTCTAAAAGTTAATATCTGAGTGTCTAAAAGTTAATATCTGAGTGTCTAAAAGTTATTATCTGAGTGTCTAAAAGTTAATATCTGAGTGTCTAAAAGTTAATATCTGAGTGTCTAAAAGTTATTATCTGAGTGTCTAAAAGTTAATATCTGAGTGTCTAAAAGTTAATATCTGAGTGTCTAAAAGTTAATATCTGAGTGTCTAAAAGTTAATGTGTGAGTGTCTAAAAGTTAATATCTGAGTGTCTAAAAGTTAATATCTGACTGTCTAAAAGTTAATGTCTGAGTGTCTAAAAGTTAATCTCTGAGTGTCTAAAGTTGATATCTGAGTGTCTAAAGTTATTATCAGAGTGTTTAATGTTAATATCTGAGTGTCTAAAAGTTATATCTGTGTGTCTAAAAGGTTAATGTGTGAGTGTCTAAAAGTTAAAATCTGAGTGTCTAAAAGTTAATATCTGACTGTCTAAAAGTTATTGTCTGAGTGTCTAAAAGTTATTGTACTCACCTAATTGTGGTTGCAGGGTCGAGACTCGCTCTGGCCCCGCCTCTTCACTGATCGCTACTGAATCCTCTCTCTCTCTGCTTCCTGAGTTTGTCATACCTCTTCTTAAAACTATGTATGGTTCCTGCCTCCAATACTTCACTTGCTAGGCTATTCCACTTGCTGACAACTCTATGACTGAGAAATACTTCCTAACGTCCTCCCTGTTGACTCGTCTGAGTCTTCAGCTTCAGTTGTGACCCCAACTTGTTCTGTGTCCCCTCCTCTGGTCATCCTATCTCTGTCACCTTGTCTATTCAGCAGTATCTTGTATGGCGTTATATGTCTCCCCTGACCTTCTGTCCTCCAGTGTCTTCAGTCCGATTTCCTTAACTTTCCTCGTACGACATTCCCTTGCGCTCTGGGCTAGCCTTGTGCAAAACCTTTGACTTTCTCTAACTTCTTGACGTGCTTACCAAGGTTGTGGGTTCAGACTGGTGGCTGCATACTCCAGTATGGGCCTAACATACACAGGGTACAGTGTCTTGACGATTCTAAGTAAGGTATCGGAACGCTAATTCTCAGGTTTGCCAGCGCCTGTATGCTGCAGCAGTTTTTTGGTTGATGGTGCCTAGGTGATGTGCTCGGTGTTATGGTCACCCAAGGTCCTTTCTCCCTGAGTGAAGGTCTGTAGTCTTTGCCACCTAGCTTATCTCTGTCTGCGGTCTTCTTTGCCCCTCCCCAATTCTTCATGTCTTTGCATTTGGCTGGATTGAATTCGAGAAGCCTAGTTTTGGATCCACCATGTGCAACCCAGTCTGTCCAGGTTCCTTCTTTGCAGTCTGACCACATCCTCCCCGATTTAATTCTTCCCATCAACTTCACATCATCTGCGAACAGGGACACTTCCACAGTCTATTCCTTCAATCTTGTCGTTCCACATATATCAAAAATAGCTCTGTCCTAGAACTGACCCTGTGGGACCCGCTCGTAACAGGCGCCCACTGTGATACCTCTTCACGTACCATGGACTCGTTGCTGCCCTCCCTCTCGGGTATTCCCCTTATCCATTGCAGTGCCCTTCCCTTTTAATGCGCCTTCCTCCTGCTTCTGCACTAATCTATGGAGGAACTGTGTCAAAGGCCTTCCTGCAGTCTAGGAAAACGCAATCTGAGTGTCCTAAGGTTAAGTCTAAATGTTCTAAAGGTTAGAGTGGCAGTCAGTGTTATCTTCTTCATAATTCTCACCTGACAACAACCAGTTACATTGGATCTACCTTCCTTCTCCCTTTCCACCATTACTTATTTCTACTCACCCTCCATTACCTCCATCCACCCCCTCCATTATCCTCCACTCACCCCTCCATTACCCTCCACTCACCCCTCCATTATCCTCCACTCACCCCTCCATTACCCTCCACTCACCCCTCCATTACCCTCCACTCACCCCTCATTACCCTCACTACCCCTCCATTACCCTCCACTCAACACTCATTTACTCCACTCACCCCTTCATTATCCCCACCCACCCCTCCTTTACCCTCCACTCACCCTCCATTACCTCCACTCACCCCTCATTACCCCCACTCACCCCTCCATTATCCTCCACTCACCCCTCCATTACCCTCCACTCACCCCTCCATTATCCTCCACTCACCCCTCCATTATCCTCCACTCACCCCTCCATTACCCTCCACTCACCCATCCATTATTCCCACTTCACCTCCAAAACCTCCACTCACCCCTCCCATTATCCTCCACTCACCCTCATACCCTTCACTCAAACCCCTCCATTATCTCCACTCACCCCTCCATTATTCCTCACTCACCACCTCATTACCCTCACTCACACCTCCTTTATCCTTCCACTCAATCTTCATTACCTTCACTCACCTCCATTACCCTCCATCACCCTCCATTATCCTCCACTCACTCTACCACTACCCTCCACTACCCTCCAATACCTCCACTCACCCCTCCATAATACTCCCCTCACCCTCCCATTACCCTCCCACACCCCTCCATAATCTCACTACCCTCCATTATTCTCCCACTCACCCCTCCATTATCCTCCACTCACCCCCTCCATTACCCTCCCATCACCCCTCCATTATCCTCCACTCGCCCCCTTACCCTCCACTCACCCCCTCCATTATCCTCCACTCACCCCTCCATTACCCTTCACTCACCCCTCCATTTATCCTCCTCTCCACCCCTCCATTTATCCTTCCACTCACCCCTCCCTTTACCCTCCACTCACCCCTCCAATTATCTCCACTCACTCTTCATTACCATCACTCACCCCTCCATTACCCTCCACTCACCCTCCATTTCTCCACTCACTCTTTCACTACCTCCACTCACCCCTCCATACCCTCCACTCCACCCACCATTTAATCCCACTCACCCCTCCATTACCCTCACTCACCCCTCCATTATCCTCACTCACCCCTCATTAATTCCACTCACCCCTCATTATCCTCCACTCACCCTCAATTATCTCCACTCCCCCCTCCATTATCCTCCACTCACCCCTCCATTATCTTCACTCACCCCTCCATTATCCTCCACTCACCCCTATTACCCACCACTCACCCCTCCATTATCACTCCACTCGCCCCCCATTACCACCACTCACCCTCCCTTATAACACTCACCCTTCATAACCCTCCCCTCACCCCTCCATTATCCTCCACTCACCCCTCATTATTTCCAACACCCCTCAATAATCCTCCATCACCCTCCATTATTCCTCCACTCACCCCTCCATTCCCCTCCACACACCCACCAATACCCTCCCTCACCCCTACCATTATTCCTCACTCACTCTTCCCTTACCCTCCATCACCCCCTCCATACCCTCCACTCACCTCCATTATTAATCCACTCACCCTCCATTACCCTCCACTCACCCCTCCAATACCCACCCACCACACCTCCATTAACCTCCACTACCCCTCCATTATTCTCCACTCACCCCTCCATTATTCTCCACTTCAACCCTCCATTATCTCCACTCACCCTCATTTCCTCCCTCACCCCTCAATACCCTCCCCCTCCCCCCACCATACCCCACCCCTCACCCCTCCAATATAATCCACTCACCCTCCTTACCCTCCATCACCCCCTCCATTACCCTCACTCCCCCCTCCATTACCTCCTCACCCTCCAAACCCTCCAGCTCACCCTCCATTACCCTCTACTCACCCTCCTTACCCTCACTCCCCCTACATTACCCTCCACTTCACCCCACCCTTTAACCCTCTACTCACCCTCCATTATCCTCCACTCACCCTCTTTACCCTCCACTCACCCCCCATAACCCTCCCCACACCCTCCATTACCCTCACTCACCCCTCCATTACCCTCCACACACCCTCCATTACCCACCACTCACCCCTCCATTACCTCTACTCACCCCTCCATTATAATCCACTCTCCCCTCCTTATCTCCTCCACTCCCCCCCTCCATAACCACTTCCTCCCCCACCATTATCCTCCATCACCCTCCATTCCCTCATCACCCCTCATTACCCTCCACTCACCCCTCATTTACCCTTACACACCCTCATTACCCTCCACTCACTCTCCATTTATCTCACTCACCCTCCATTACCCTCCACTCCACCCTCCATTACCCTCCACTCACCCCTCCATTACCCTCCACTCACCCTCATTACCCTCTACTCACCCTCCATTATAATCAACTCTCCCTCCAATATCCTCCACACACCCCTCCATTATCCTCCACTCACCCCTCCATTATCCTCCATCACCCCTCCATTACCCTCATCACCCATCCATTATCCTCCACTCAACCTTCCATTATACTCCATCACCCCTCCATTTCCTCCATCACCCTCCATTTATCTCACTCACCCCTCTATTTACCTCCACTCACCTCATTACCATCCATCACCCCTCCATTATCCTCCACTCACTCTTCCATTACCCTCACTCACCCTCATTACCCTCACTTCACCCCTCCATTATAATCCACTCACCCCTCCATTACCCTCACTCACCCCTCCATTCCCTCCACTCACCCTCATTAACTCCATCACCCTCCATTATTCTCCACGCCCCCTCCATTTATTCTCCACTCCACCCCTCCATTATCTCCACTCACCCCTCCATTATCCTCCACTCACCCCTCCATTACCTCCACTCCACCCCTCCCATTACCCTCCACTCACCCTCCCATTATAATACACTACCTCCATTTACCACCCCTACCCCTCCATTACCCTCCACTCACCCCTCCATTACCTAACACACCCCTCCATTACCCCTCCACTCACCTCCTCCGTTATACCTCTACTCCCATCCAATCGTACACCTTCTCCACTCCCCTTTCCATTACCTCCACTCACCCTCCATTACCCTCTACTCACCCCTCATTATCCTCCACTCACCCTCCATTATACCCTCCATCACCCCTCCATTACCCTCCATCACCTCCATTACCCTCACTAACCCCCTCCCATTTACTCCACTCACCATCCATTACCCTCACTCACCCCTCATTACCCTCTATCACCCCTCCATTATAATCCACTCACCCCTCCATTATCCCACTCACCCCTCCATTCCTCCACTCACCCCTCCATTATCCTCCACTCACCCCTCCATTACCCTCCACTCACCCCTCCATTACCCTCCACTCACCCCTCCATTACCCTCCACTCACCCCTCCATTACCCTCACTCACCCTCGGTAGACTGGGAATGAAATAAGTTGCTGGAAAAAATGCTCTGCATAAACAGGAAACTTTTGTGCTGTAGTATGTCCGTGATGTTAGCTGTGGTTGTTATAAGTGGCATCACGTACGGGCAGAAACTGGTACCAGAGCTACAACGAAAATACTGGAAAATAGGATTATATACCAACTGAAAGACAGACACCAAGACGGGATGTGGATCAATACAACTCGAAGAACTATAGACAGGGTTAATAAGAGATGTTCTTTGCATGGTATTCGCAGGAACATTCCTATCAGGGAGGAAGGATTCCTTCAAGTCGGTGGAGGATTCTTCGACCATAGGATTTCAAACCACCAACTCTTCCTGAGATGGTAGGTAATTGTGTTCTTTTACTCAGTACATAACTGGAAAAGACGTGATTGGTTGGATATTACATCCCAGGACGGACATATCAATACCTGGAATGTTTATTGTGCAGTGTTGTTAAGTTCATTGTGTCATGACAACAGTGTCATGACCAGTGTTCAGGGGTTTTGGAGGATCTACCGGGGGTAAATTTTTTCATTTTGGTTTGGGTCTACCGGGGTATTTTTCAGTGTGGGGGGGATCAAACCCTGTATTTGTTCAGTGTGGCAGGATCTACAGTGTATTGGGCAGTATGGGAGGAAACTAATTGTCTGTTTTGTAAGGTTGAATCAGGATCTGTACTCCCTAGTTTTTGGTTACCCGGGGGGCGATTTTACCGCTCCTTTTTTTGCTCGAAACCCCTACAACACAATTGTCCTTTAAATTTTTTTACATTATACCAAGAATTAAGTAAAGATCCTTTGGGCTTTCAAATTTACGAAAAAGCAAATGCGATATTAAGTTGGTCAAGGGAAGTTATAGGGGAAAAAATGAACCCTTTTTTAATAAGGGAAATTTGGGGGGCTTAAAGTGGTTCTTGAGTTACCGGGTTTAGTGTAGGAGGGAAAATTTTGTGGTTTAAGGGGAGGTTTGATGACAATGGGTTTGTCACCCCTCTTTAATCTCATCATTTCTCTTCCCGTACCTCTCTCCGTTCTCTTTCCCCCTCTTCCTGGGTTTCCCCTTTTCTCTTCACTTCCCCCCCCCTCCTTCCCGGTTCTCCTCTCTCACTTCCTTCCCCCCTCTTTCCTTTGGGTTTCCCCCCTCTCTCTCAACCCTTCCCTTCCCCTTTTCTTCCTGGTCCCCCCCTCTCATCACCCTTTCCCTTTCCCCCCTCTTCCCCCGGTTCCCCCCTCTCTCCCACTTCCTTTCCCCCCTTCTTCCCCGGTTCCCCTCTCTCTCTCACTTCCTTTCCCCTTTTCTTCCCGGGCCCCTCTCTCTCTCACTTCCTTCCCCTTCTTTCCCGGTTCCCCTCTCTCTCTCACTTTTCCTTTTTCCCCTTTTCTTCCTGGGCCCCTCTCTCTCTCACTTCCTTCCCCTCCTTTCCTTGGGTTTCCCCTTTTCTCCTCCCCTTTCCCTTTCCCCCTTTTTCCTGGTTCCCCTCCCTCTCTCACTTCCCTCTCTTCCTGGTTCCCCTCCCTCACTTCCCCCCTCTTCCTGGTTCCCCTCCCTCTCTCCCCTTTCCCCCCCTTCCTGGTTCCCCCCCCTCACTTCCCCTCTCTTCCTGGTTTCCCCTCCCTTTTAGTACCTCTCACCCCGACAGTGTTATTGGTTCACTTTGACATTTGATCTGAGGGAAGTAAATAGTTTCGTCTTAACGTGTGTAAACGCCATTCCAGCAAAAGTTATGAGGGGGAAGGGGGCACTCCGAAACCTGAATCGATTATATTTTCCGGGGGGCCAGGAGCCACCACCTAGTATGAGGGAAATCATTATACTAGAGCTATTTTTGGGAGCTCACTCTTCTTACACACAGAGTATCCATGGTTTGATCCCCGATAAAAGGGTGGGAACCCTTTTGGGGCGTGTTTCCCTAAGGGCACCTGTTTTCACCCAGCAGTAAGTAGGTAACGGGTGTTTGTCGAAATGGTGTGGGTAGCATCCTTTGGGGAAAAATTAAACCCAAGTTGCGAGAAAAAGCTCTGCCTTTAAACCCGGAACTTTTTATATATAAAATCCGGGCGTTACTAGGTCCCTTTATCAGTTATATCATTTTTAACTGTAATTTTTTTCCCGGGACCTGTACAAAGTATACGACCAAAAGCTGACATTTAAAAATTTTGCTGAGGGATTTCCCGCAAAAAATTTGGTCGTTTTGTTCCGGGATGTGACCCCACCAGCCGACTAACACCCAGGAGTGAAACCCCCACCAGGGGCCCAAAATAAAAAACCCAGGGTGCGACCCACAAACCCGCCCAAATAACACCCAGGTGTGACCCAAAACCAGTCCCCTAACACCCAAGGGTGGGAAACCCCACCCGTCCACTAACACCCCCGGGTTTTTACCCACACCAGTCCACTAACACCCAGGATGCGACCCACACCAGTCCACTAACACCCAGGATGTGACCCACACCAGTCCACTAACACCCAGGATGTGACCCACACCAGCCGACTAACACCCAGGATGTGACACACACCAGTCCACTAACACCCAGGATGCGGCCCACACCAGTCGACTAACACCCAGGATGCGACCCACACCAGTCGACTAACACCCAGGATGTGACCACACCAGTCCACTAACACCCAGATGTGACCCACCCAGCCACTAACACCCAGGATGTGACCCACACCAGTCCACTAACACCCAGGATTGTGATCCCACACCGTCCACTAACCACCCAGGCTGCGACCCACACCAGCGACTAACACCAGGAATGAGACCCACACCAGTCGACTAACACCAGATGTGACCCACACCAGTCCACTAACCCACCAGGATGTGACCACACCAGTCCACTAAACACCCAGGATGTGACCCACACAGTCCACTAACAACCCAGGATGTGAACCCAAACACCAGTCCACTACACCCAGGATGTTGACCCACACCAGTCCACTAAACCACCCAGGATGAGACCACACCAGTCGACTAACACCCAGGATGCGGTCCACACCAGTCACTAACCACCCAGGGATGTGACCCCACACCAGTCCTAACACCCTGGATGTGACCCAGACCAGTCCACTAACAAACCCCAAGGGATGTGACCCACACCAGTCCACTAAACCCCAGGAAGTGACCCAGAACCAGTCCACTAACACCCAGGATGCCGACCCCCTCCCAGACCACTAAACACCAGGACGTGACCCCACACAAGTCCACTAACACCCATGATGTGACCCACACCAGTCCACTACACCCAGGGATAGCGACCCACACAGTCGACCTAACTCCCAGGCTGCGACCCACACCAGTCCACTAACACCGGATGGCGGACCCACACCAGTAAACGTAACACCCCAGGCATGTGACCACACCAGTCACTAAACCCTGGAATTAGTGACACCACACAAGTCACTAACACCCAGGATGTGTCCCACACCAGTCCACTAACACCCAGGAGTACGGACCCACACCAGTCCACTATAACCCAGGATGTGACCCACACCCAGTCCACTTACACCCAGGGATTTGTGACCCCACAACAGTCCCATTTAACACCCAGGATGAGACCCACACCAGTCACTAACACCCAGGATGTGACCCACTCAGTCCACTATACACCCAGGATGTGACCTCCACACCTGTCCACTAACACCAGGATGCGACCCCACCACAGGTCGACTTGACACCCAGATTTTGTGACCCCCCAGCTCCACTAAACCACCCAGGATGCGGACCACACCAGTCACTAACACCCAGGATTGTGCCCACACACAGTCCCTATACACCCGGATGTGACCCACACAGTCCACTAAAACAACCCAGGATGTGCACCCACACCAGTCCCACGTTAAACACCCAGGATGCGTCCCACAACCAGTCCACTAACCACCGGATGTGAACCCACTCAGTCCACTTTTAACACCAGGATGTGACCCACACCAGTCACTAAACACCCAGGTTGTGACCCACACAGTCACTAAACACCCAGATTGTGACCCCACACAGTCCACTACCACCCAGGATGTGACCCACACCATGTCCACTAACAACCCCAGGATGTGTGGGACCCACAACGTCCACTAACACCCCAGGGGATGTGACCCACCACAAGTCACTAACACCAGGATGTGACCCACACCAGTCCCCTAACACCAGTAGTGGACCCACACCAGTTACAACTAACACCCAGGATTGTGACCCACAACCAAGTCCACTAACACCCAGGATCGTGACTCACACCAGTCCACTAACACCCAGAGGCTGACCCTCACCAGTTCCACTAGACACCCTGGATGTGGACCCACACCAGTCCACTAACACCCAGGATGTGACCACACCAGTCCACTAACAACCCAGGATGTGACCCACACCAGTCCCACTAACACCCAGGATGTGACCCACACACACCAGTCCCACTTAACTCTCATGGATTTTGCCGCCCACACCTGTCAACTAACCACCCAGGATGCGACCCACACCAGTCCCACTAAACACCCAGGATGCGACCCCACACCAGTCAAAAAAATCTAACCACCCAGGAATTGTGACCCACACCAGTCCACTAAAACCCAGGATGTGACCCCACACAAGTCACTAAACAACCCAGGATGTGACCCACACCAGTCCACTAACACCCACGATTACGACCCACACCAGTCCACTTACCAACCAGGATGTGACCCACACCAGGGTCACTAACCACCCAGGAGGTGGATCCCACACCAGTCAATTAACACCCAGGATGTGACCCACACCAGTCCACTAACACCCCCAGGATATGACCCACACCAGTCACTAACCCCCCGGATGTGACCCACACAGTCCACTTAACACCTAGGATGCGACCCACACAGTTCGATGAACCCAGGATGTGACCTCACTATCCAGTCACTAACACCCAGGATGCGACCCCACACCAGTACACTACACCAGGATGTGGCCCACACCCGTCCACTAACCACCAGGATGTGAACCCACACCAGTCCACTACCACACGGATGTGACCACACAGTCCACTAACACCCAGGATGCGACCAACAACCAGTTCCACTAACACCAGGATTGTGACCCCACAACCAGTTTCACTTATCCACAGGATGTGTGAACCACACCCAGTCCACTAACACCCAGGATGTACCCACACAGTCACTTAAACACCAGGATTGTGACCCACACAGTCCATAACACCAGGGATGTGACCCACCCACTCACTAACACCCAGGATGTGACCCACACCAGCCAATTCCACTAACACCAGGATTGCGACCACACCAGTTCAACTAACACCCAGGATGCGGACCTACACAGTCCACTAAACAACCACAGGATCGCGGACCACACCAGTCAACTAACACCCAGGATGAGACCCACACCAGTCACTAACACCAGGGATGTGATCCACACAAGTCCCTAAACAACCCAGATGTGGACCCACACCAGTCCCACTAAAAACAACCCATGGAGACAGGGGACCCACACCAGTCCACTAACACCCAGGATGTTGACCCACAACCAGTCCACTAACACCCAGGATGTGTACCACAGCAGTCCATTTTAACACCAGGATGTGACCCACACCAGTCCACTAACACCCCCAGGATGTGGACCCACACCAGTCACTAACCCCAGGATTGTGACCCACACCAGTCCACTAACACCCAGGATTGCGACCCACACCAGTCGATGACACCCAGGTGTTGACCACCACCAGTCCACTAACACCCAGGATGCGCCCCACACCAGTCTCACTAACACCAGGCTGTGAGGACCCACACCGTCCACTAACACCAGGTGATTGTGACCCACACCAGTCCAACTAACACCCATGATTGTGACCCCACCCAGTCCACTAAAACACCCAGGATTAGGACACACACCAGTCCACTAACACCCAGATGTGACCCACACCAGCTCCACTAACACCAGGATTGTGACCCACACCAGTCCACTAAACACCCGGATTGTGACCCCACCAGTTCACTAAAACCCACCGATGTGACCCACACCAGTTCCACTAACCACCCAGGATGTGACCACACCAGTCCACTTAACAACCCTGATTGTGACCCACACCAGTCACTAACACCCAGGATGTTGACCCTACACCCAGTCCCTAACCACCAGGATGTGAACCACACCAGTCCATAACACCCTGGATTGTGAACAGCACCAGTCCACTAAAAAACACACCAGGATGTGACCCCACACCAGTCCACTAAACACCCAGATGTGACTCATCACCTGTTTCCAACTAACACCAGGATGTGACCCACAACCAAGTCCACTAACACCCAGGATTTGTGTACCCACCCAGTCCACTAACACCCAGATGTGATCACACACAGTCCAACTAAACACCCAGATGTGACCACACCAGTTCACTAACACCCCTGGATGACCCACACCAGTCACTAACACCCCAGGATGAGACTCACACCAGTCCACAAACACCCAGGATGGTGACCCACACAGTCCACTAACACCAGGGGATGTGGACCACACCACCCAGTCCACTAACACCCCAGGATGGAACACCACAGTCCACTAACACCCTGGATGTGACCCACACCGAGTCCACTAACACCCGGTTGTGAACACAACCCAGTCCATCTTAACACCAGGTTGTGCCACACCAGTCCACTAAAAAACCAAAAAAATAAAACACACCAGGATGTTGACACACCAGTCCACTAACACCAGGATGTGACCCACACCAGTTCACTAACACCCAGGATGTGACCCCACACACAGGTCACTGACACCCAGGATGTGCCCACACCAGTCATAACACCCAGGATTGTGACCCACACCCGTTACACTAAACTCCCAGGATGTGACACACACCAGTTCCACTAACACCCAGGAGTGACCACCCAGTCCACTAACACCCAGGATGTGACCCAACACAAGTCACTAACACACCATGGATGTGACCACACCAGTTCACTTAACACCCCGGATGTGACCCACCACCGTCCACTAACACCAGGATTGTGACCCACACCAGTCCACTAACACCCAGGAGGGTGACCCAACACCAGTCCACTAACCTCCCAGGATTGTTGACCCCACCAAGTCCACTAACACCAGGATGTGACCCACACCAGTCCACTAACACCCAGGATGTGACCCACACCAGTCCACTAACACCCAGGTACCCATTTTACACTGATGGGTGACCAGGGGCAGCAGGTGACCAGGGGCAGCAGGTGTCTTATGGACACACGTCCCCAGTGTTTTCCAGGCGTCCCGCAGACTGGAACTCCGGTCGTCAGTGTGCGAGCTGAGTGCACTAGCCACCGAGCTTATACAGATATACACACGCAGAAAACACGCACACACGTGAAAGAAGCATGTACAAAAATCCTTACACAAGGCAAAGGTCACGACAGCCAAGAGGATCACGGGGTTGGTATTGATTACATTTTTCAGATTTAGCCACGAACGTGGCTAGTTTATTGTGAAATGGTCATTATTTCCATTCCTGTGGATGGTAGCGCCAGAAGGCATATTCCATCCTGTGGCCGGTTTTTAGCGCGAGAAGCATATATCATCCTGTGGACGGTAGCGCCGAGCGCAATATCCATCCTGTTGATGGTTAAGCGCCGAGAAGCATATCCATCCTCGTGGACGGTTTGTTAGCGGCAGAGGCATATCATCCTGTGGATGGTAAGCGCCGAAGAGCATATTCCATCCTGTGGATGGTAGCGGCAGAGGCATATCCAGCTGTGGACGGTAGCGCCCAGAGCATATCCATCCTGTGGACGGTTAGCGAGAGCATATCCATTCCTGTGGATGGTTAGCGCCGAGAGCCCATTATTCCATCCTGTGGACGGTCGCGCCCAGAGCATATACTCATCCTGTGGACGGTAGCGCAGAGGCTTATCCATCCTGTGGATGGTAGCGCCAAGAGCCATAATCCATCCTGTGTGATGGTAGCGCCAGAGCATATCCATCTGTGGACGGTTCTTAAGCGCCACGAAGCATATCCATTCTGTGGATGGTTTCAGCGCCAGAGCTATCCATCTGTGGCTGGTTCAGCGCCAGAGCCCTATCCCCATCCTGCTGGATGGTAGTCGCCATGCATTATCCATCTGTGGATGGTTTAGCGCCCAGAGGCATTAATCAATCCTGTGGACGGGTAGAGCCAGGACGCATATCCATCCTGTGGATGGTAGCGCCCAGAGCATATCCATCATGGTGGCTGGTGCGCCAGAGCCTTATCCATCCTGGGGATGGTAGCGCCCAGAGCATATCCTTCCTGTGCTGGTACAGCGCAGAGCATATCCATCCTTGTGGAAATGGTAGCCGCCAGAGCATATCCATCCCTGTGGATGGTAGCGGCCAGAAGTCATATCCATCCCTGTGGATGGTTAGCGCCAGTGATATCCATCCTGTGAGGGGTAGCGCCAGAGCATATCCATTCGTGGATGGTTAAGCGCAGCAAGCATCCATCCTGTGGATGGTAGCGCGAGAGGCATATCCATCCTGTGGATGTAGCGCCAGAGCACATCATCCTGTGGGACGGTAGCGCGAGAGCAATCCATCCTGTGGACGGTAATTTTAGCGCCCAGAGCATATCCATCATGTGGATGGTTTTAGCGCGAGAGCATATCCTTTCCTGTGGATGTAGCGCTGAGAGACATATCCTCCTGTGGACCGCGGTAGCGCCAGAGCATATCCATTCCTGTGGACGGTAGCGCCAGAGCATATCCATCCTGTGGTTGGTGGTAGCGCAGCAGCATATCCATTCCTGTGGCATGGTAGCGCCTCGAGCATATCCATCCTGTGGGACCGGTAGCGGACAGGCATAATTCCCATCCTGTGGATGGTCAGCGCCAGAAGAATATCCATTCCTGGTGGGATGGTTGCGTCAGGCATATCCTTCCTCGTGGATGTAGCGCCAGAGCATTATCCATCATGTGGATGCGTAGGCGCGAGGAGGCAAACCATCCTGTGGACGGTTAGGCAAGAGGGCATATCCATCCTGTTTGGGTGGTAGCGCCAGTGCATACTCCATCCTGTGGATGGTAAGCGCAGAGCCCATTATCCAATCCTGGCGGGATGGTTCTAGCGCCAGGAGCATATCCATCCTTGTGGGATGGTAGCGCCCAGAGCATATCCATCCTAGTGAGGATGGTAGCGCCAGCGCATATTCCATCCTTGTGGATGGAGCGCGCAGGAAGCATTATTCCATCCTACTATGTGGACGGTAGCGCCAGAGCATATCATCATGTGGTTGGTAGCGCGTGAGCATATCCATCCTGTTGGACGGTAGCGCCAGAGCATATCCATCCTGTGGACCGGGTTTAGCGCCCAGAGATATCCATCCTGTGGATGGTAGCGCCAGAGGCATATCCATCCTGTGGATAGCAGCGCTCAGAGCTTATTCCATTGTGGACCGGTGTTAGCGCCAGAATGAGCATAACCATCCTTGTGGATGGTTAGCGCCAGAGCATATCCATCCTGTGGATGGTAGCGCCAGAGCATATCCATCCTGTGGATGGTAGCGCCAGAGCATATCCATCCTGTGGATGGTAGCGCCGAGAGCATATCCTTCCCTCGGTGTCGGTAGCGCCAGAGGCATATCATCCTGTGGATGGTAGCGCCACCCTGAAGCATATCATCCTGTGGATGGTTAGCGCCAGGAAGATATCCATCCCTGTGGACGGTAGCGACAGTGCATCTCCTCCTGTGGGATGGTAGCGCCAGAGCATTATCCATCCTGTGGACTGGGTTAGCGCCAGAGCATATCCATTCCTGTTGGACGGTAGCGCGAGAGCATATCCATCCTGTGGAGGTTCCTTTTTAGCGCGAGAGCATTATGGATACACAAAAGGCCTAGGAATCTAGGCCCCAAAGGGTTAACAGGAACTTTACATATTGGAATGTATATCTACATATCTATAGTTCACTTACTTCTGTTACAAGCAAAAATTTAGGAAAATTTGCCTTAGTATATTGGTTTCTTATTTTCTTAATAAGATAGTATTGAAATATCACATAGTTTTTTATACTGTCTGTTCTCTTTATCTCAATAAAGTTGGAACAATTAAGCCCTACATAAGTGTTCAAGAGAGACCATATGCCCTGATCACTATATTTAATTTTAGTTTGATCATCATCTGTGTGTCTCCCAAACTGCCAGAAGTACTTCTACCCAAGCCTAAAGCCTGGCCACTAAAACATCCAGTCAGTACTTGTAACCAAGCTTAAGCCTCGGCCACTACAACATCAGCCAGTTACTTGTAACCAGGGCCTAAGCCTGGCCTACTTACTATTTCAGAGTAACCTTGCAAACAAAAGCCTATACGTACTGGTCACTTAAACATCAGTCCGAGTTACTGGAGAACAAGCCTAAGCCTGGCCACGACAACATAGCCAGTACTTGGTAACCAGGCCTAAGCCTGGCCACTACATCAGTCAGTACTTGAAACCAAGCTAAGTCTGGTCACTACAAATCAGTCAGTACTTGTAACAAGCCTAAGTCCTGGCACTAAAAACATCTCGTCGTACTTGTTAACCAAGCTTAAGCATGGCAAGTACAACATCCAGTCAGTACGTTGTATACCAAGCCTAAGCCTGGCCACTACAACATCAGACCCAGTTACTTGTAACCAAACCTAAGCCTGGCCATCGACATCATTCAGTTACTGAAAAACCAAGCCTATGTCTGGGTCACTTTTACAAACATCAGTCAGTACTTGTAACCATAGCCCTAACGCCCCTGGCACTTACTAAACATTCAGTCAGTATTGTACCAAGCCTAGTTCTGGCCACTACAACATCAGTCTGTACTTGTAACCAAGCCAAGTCTTCTGGCCAATACAAACATCAGTCAGTACTTGTAACCAACCCTTATGCCATGGCCACTACTACCATCAGTCAGTACTTGGAACCAAGCTAAGTCTGGCCACTACAACACAGTCATGTTTACTTGTAACCGTCCTAAGGGCCTGGCCACTTAAAAACATCAGTTCAGTACTTGTAACCAGCCTAAGTTGGACACTCAACATCAGTCAGTACTTGTTACCAAGACTATAGCCTGGCACTTACATCAGTCTGTTCTTTGAACCCAAGCCTAAGTCTGGTCACTACAACATCAGGTCAGTACTTTTTAACCAAGCTAGCCTGGCACTACAACATTCAGTCAGTACTTGTTAACTCAAAGCCTAAGTCTGGCACAATTACCCACACATCAGTCATGTACTTGTACCAAGCCCAAGTTCTGGCCACTACAACATCAGGGTCAGTACTTGTAACCAACCTAACGCTGGCCACTACAACATCAGTCAGTTACCTTTAACCAGGCCTACGTCTGGGCCACTTACAAACATTCATGTCAGTACTTGTACCAGCCTAAGCCTGGCCCACACTACAACATCAGGCAGTACTTGTAACCAGCCTAATGGTCTGGCCACATACAACCATCCAGTTCAGTTACTTGTAACCAAGCCTAAGCCTGGCCACTACATCAGTCAGTACCTTGAACCAAGCCTAAGTTCTTCTGGTCACTACACAATAAGTCAAGTACTTGGACACCAAACCTAAGTCATGGCCACTACAAATCAGTCAGTACTGACCAAGCCCTAGGTGGCCACTTACAAACATCAGTACACGTAATTTGTAACCAACCCTAAGGACCTGGCCACTTCAAACTCAGTCCAGTACTTGGAACCAGCCTAAGCCTGGCCACTATCAACATCAGAAAGTTACACTTGTATCCCAAGCTAAGCTGGCCACTACATCAGTCAGTTACTTGAAAAACCATGGCCTAAGTCTGGACTTACAAACATCAGCTAGTCAGTTTTACTTGATAACAAGGCTAAGTTGGCCACTTACAACATCAGTCTGTACTTGTAACCCAAGCCTAAGGCCTCGGGCACTACACATCAGATCAGTACTGTAACCCAAGCCTTTAATGTTCTGGCCACTACAACATCATGTCAGTACTTGTAAACCAAGCCTAAGCCTGGCCACTTCAAACATCAGTCAGTACTTGAAACCAAGCCTAAAGGTCTGGTCACTACACATCAGCTCAGTACTTGTAACCTCAAGCTAAGTGCTGGCCACTTACAACATCAGTCAGAATATTGTAACCAAAGCTTAAGGCCTGGCCACTACAACATCATTCAGTAATTGTAAACCAAGCCTAAAAAGTCCGGGTCATCTACAACATCTGTCAGTTTCATTGTAACCAAGCCTAAGTTCTTGGCCACTACATCTTCAAGTGCAGTACTTTAACCAAGCCCAAGTTCTGGCCACTACAAACTTCTGTCAGTACTTGTATAAACCAAGCCTAAGCTGGCACTACAAATAATTGTACTTGTAACCAAGCCTAAGTTGGCACTTACTCAGCAGTCTGTACTTGTACCAGCCTAAAGCCTGGCCACTACAACCTTACAGTCAGTACGTGTAAACCAGCTAAGTCTGGCCATACTACAAACATCAGTTCAGTACTTGTGGAAACCAAGCCTAAGGTCCTGGCCACTTACAACATCAGTTCAGTACTTGTATTCCAAGCCTAAAGTCTGGCCACTACATATCTCAGTTCAGTTAATTGTAAAACCAAGCCCTCAGTCTGGCCACTACAACATCAGTAGTACTTGTAACCATGCCTAAGTAATGGACCTATCTACTCAAGACATCAGTCAGTACTTGTAACAAGCGCTAAGCCATGCCACTACAACATCAGTCTCGAGTACTTGTACCATAGCCTAAGTCTGGCCCACTTACAAATCTCTGTCAAGTATTGTAACCAAGCCTAAAGTCTGTCACTTACCAAACATTGTCAGTACTTGTAACAAGCCTAAGTCTGGCCACCTACGCTACAATCAGTCAGGTAACTTCGTAACCAAGCATATAAGCTCCTGGCCACTCACAATACTATTCAGTCAGTACTTGTAACTCAAGCCTAAGCTGGCTAAACTACAACTTCTCATGTCAAGCTAGAGCTTGTAGAACAAGGCATTTAGTCTGGCCGGCTAAACACTACAGTCCAAGTACTTGTACCAAGCCTAAGCCTGGCTACTACAAGACGATAGTTCAGTTACTTGTAACCAAGCTAAGGTCTGGCCTACCTATCAAACATCCAGGTCAGTACTTGTAACCAAGGCTACGGTCTGACCCACTACTACATCTTAGAGTCAGTAATTGGATACCAAGGCCTAAGTTCTTGGCACTACTACATCAGTCAATACTTGTAACCAAAGCCTTAAGCCTGGCCACGAAAACAGCAAGTCTCAGTTACTTGTAACCAAAGCCCTAAGCTTGGACCATACACATGTCAGTACTTGTACAACCAAGCCTAAGTCTGGCCACTACAACATCATCAAGTACTTTGTAACCAAGCCGCTACAGCCTGGCCACATACAACATCAGGTCAGTACTTGTAACAAGCTAAGTAGGGCCCACTACAACATCAGGTCTGTAGTTGTGACCAAGCTAAGTACTGGCCACTACAAACTGCAGTCACGTACTTTGTAACCAAGGCCTAAGCTCAGGCCACTACAAGACATCAGTCAGTTCTTGTAACCAAGCCTAAGTCTGGCCACTACAACATACAGTACAGTTTACTTGTAACCAAGCCTTAAGTCTGGGTCATACAACATCAGTCAGTACTTGTAACCCCAAGCCTAACAGGTTTCTGGCCACTTACAACATCAGTCCCCAGTACTGGTTAACTCCAAGCATAAAGCCTGGCCACTACAACATTCAGTAGTTACTTGTAACCAAGGCCTAAGCCTGGCACTACAAACATCAGTCAGTTACTTTGTAACCATAGCTAAGTCTGGCCACTACAACAACATCAGTCAGTACTTGTAACCAAGCTAAGCCTGGGCTACTACAACATCATCGCTCAGTACTTGTAACCAAGCCTAAGTCTGGCCATACAACATCAGCCGTACTTTGTAACCAAGCCTAAGTCGACACTACAAATCAGTCAGTACTTGTAAACCAACGGCCTTAAGTCTGGCCACTACTAATCAGTCAATTTACTTGTAAACCAAGCCTAAGCCTGGCAACTACACAACATTCAGTCAGTACTTGTAACCAAGGCCTAAGCCAGGCCACGTAAACATCAGAGTCAGTGCCTGTAAAGCACAAGGCCTCTAAAGTTTGGCCACTAGATCTATAACATAATCAGTACTTGTATACCAAGACTAAGCTGGCCCAATTACAACTTTCAGTCAGGTACTTGTAACCAGCCTAGAAGTTTACTCTGGCCCACTACAACATTCAGTCAGTATCTTGGTTAAACATAGGCGCTAAGTTGGCTCACTTACAACTTCAGTTCCATAGTTACTTGTAAACCCCCCCCCCAACCGTAAGTTGGCCCATTAAAACATCAGCTCAGTTACTTCGTAACCTCAGAGCTAAGGGCAGGGCCAGCTACAATTAACATCAGTCAATACTTAGTAAACCAGAACGCCTAAGCCTGGGCCAATGACAATCATCAGTCAGTACTTGTAGAACCAGAGTCCAAAGCCTGCCCACTAACCAAACTTCAGCTCGCATTTACTATGTATCCCTAAGCTCCTAAGTCTCGGGGGCATACAACATCAGTCATTTACTGTAACCAAAGCCTATGCCTGGCCACTACAACTCAGTCACGTACTTGTAAACCAGCCTAAGGCCTGGCCACTACAAACATCAGTCAGTTACTTGTAACCAAGTAAGTCTGCCCATACAACATCGTCAGTACTTGTAACCAAGCCTAAGTCTGGTCATACAACATCAGTCAGTTCTTGTAAACCTAAGGCCTAACAGCCTGGCCTAACTACAACATAAAATAATTCAGTCAGTATCTTGTAACCAGCTCAGCCTGACCCACGACAACATCAGTCTCAGTACTTGTAACCAAGGCCTAAGGCCTGGCCACTACAACATCAGTCCGTACTTGTATACCAAGCCTATGTCTGGCCACTTCAAACATCAGTCAATACATTGTTAACCAAGGCCTAAGGTCTGGCCACTTCAACTTCAGTCAGTACTTGTAACCAAGCCCTACTGCCAGGCTCTCTACAACATCAGTCAGTACTGGTAACAAGCTAAGTTCTGGCCACTACAACACTCGTCAGTACTTGTATAAACCAAGCCTAAGCTGGCACACTACAAATCAGTCAGGTACTTGTAACCTAAGACTAAGTCTGCGCCACTACAACATGCAGTCATTTGTAAACAAGCCTAAGTTGGCCATTACAACATCAGTCGTATTGTAAACCAAGCCTAAGTCTGGTCATACAACATCCCAGTCAGTACTTGGAACGAAGCCTAAGTCTACTTGGCCACTACAACATCAGTCAGTATTTGTAACAAGGGGGCTTAAGCCTGGCCTCACTACAACATCAGTCAGTACTTGTAACCAAGGCCTAAGGTATCTGCCGCTACAACATCAGTCAGTTACTTGTACCTAGCCCTAAAGCTCTGGCCACTACAAATCAGTCAGTACTTGTAACCTAAAGCCTATAGCCTGGCCACTTGCAACAGCAGGGTAAGTTTACTTGTTAACCAAGCCCTAAGTCTGGCCCACTACACACATCCAAGGTCTGTACTTGTAACCCAAGTGCCTAAGTTGCATACTACAAAACATCACGGTCTGTACTGTAACCAAGCCTAAAGTCTGGCCTCTACATACATTCAGTCAGTTCTTCGTAACCAAGCCTCTAAGTCATTTGGCCACTTACAACATCAGTCAGTACTTGTACCCAAGGCCTAAGTCTGGCTACTACAACATCAGATCAGTTCTTGTAAACCAAGCCTAAGTTGGCCACTACAACATCAGTCAGTACTGGTAACCAAGCTAAGTCTGGTCCACTACAACATCAGTCAGTTACTTGTAAACCAAGCCTAAGGCCTGGCACTACAACATCAGTCAGTTACTTTAACCATAGCCTAAGTCTGTGACCACTTACTACATCAGTCGTGTTACTTGTAACCAAGCCTAAGTCTGGTATCCACTTAGACCTACACAGTCAGTACCTTGTAACAAGCCTATGTCAGGGCCACTACAACATTTCAGTCAGTACTCTGTACAAGCTAAGTACTGGCACTACAAACATCGTCAGTACTCTGTAACCAAAGCCTATTGTCTGAGATTCACCTAATCAACATCAGTCAAGTACTCTTGTAACCAAGGCCTAAGTTGGCCCTCTACAACCATCAGTCAGTACTTGTAACCAAAGCCTAAGTTGGTCACTACACATCTCAGTCAGTACTTGTATCCCAAGCCTATAAGCTGGGCAACTACAACATCTGTCGTACTTGTAACCCAAGCCTAAAGTCTGAATTGTTCAAGTGTGGCCAGGGATGTGCCGTGCATTGGCTTCAGGTGTGGAAGGTTCTACCGTGTATTGTCAGTGTGGTAGGATCTTCCGTGTTATTGTTTCAGTGTGCAGGATGTTGTACTGTGTTATTGTCAGTGTGGCAGGATTGTACCGTGCCATTGCGCAGTGTGGCAGGATCTACCGTTGCATTGTTTCAGTGTGGCAGATTGTACTTGTGTATTGTTCAGTGTGGCAGGATCTACCGTGTAGTGGATCAGGTGGTAGGATCTTACCGTTGTATTGTTCAGGTTTGTGGCAGGATGTACCGTTGCATTGCTCAGTGTGGCAGATCTACCATGTTTGTTCAGTGTGGTAGGATCTTACCGTGTAGTGGTTCAGTGTGGCAGATGGTACGTGCTCATTGCTCTGAGTGGCATGGATCTACCATGTTATTGTCAAGTGTGGTAGGGGATCAACCGTGTATAGTTAAGTGTGGCAGGATGTACCCGTGCATGGCTCAGTGTGCAGGATTCTACCCATGTATGTTTCAGTGTGGTTGGATTACCGTGTATTGTTTCAGTGTGGCGGATGTACCGTGCATTGCTCAGTGTGGCAGGATCTACCATGTATTGTTCAGTGTGGTAGGATCTACCGTGTATTGTTCAGTGTGGCAGGATGTACCGTGCATTGCTCAGTGTGGCAGGATCTACCATGTATTGTTCAGTGTGGTAGGATCTACCGTGTATTGTTCAGTGTGGCAGGATGTACCGTGTATTGTTCAGTGTGGCAGGATGTACCGTGTATTGGTCAGTATGGCAGGATCTACTTGTCTGTTTCGTAAGGTTGAATCTAGGATCTGTACTCACCTAGTTGTGGTTACAGGGGGTCGATTCACAGCTCCTGTGCTTTGCTCAGACCTCTACAACACAATTGTCCTGAAAGATTTGTTACATTATACCAAGAATTAAGTAAAGATCCTAGGACTTCAAGTAGAAACAACAAGCAATGCGATATTAAGTATGGTTCAAGGTAAGTTCGGGGAATAATGAACGTTATAATAAGAATTGGGGGAAAACTTACCGTGGTTGAGTTACTGGGTTTTAGTTGTGGAGAAGAATATGTGGTTTAAGAGGAGCGTTTGATGACATATGGGTTCGTCACCATCCTTAATACTCCTCATTTTTTTTACTCGTACTCGTACCTCTCTCACCCCCCTGTTTTCTCCTTCCTCCTACTTTCCTGGCTTCTCTCTCTCTCATTCCCTCCTCTCTCCTGGTTACTCCTCTCTCACTTCCTCTCCTCTTCTCCTGGTTCCCTCTCTCTCAGCCTCTCCTTCCCCTTCTTCTTCCTGGTTCCCCTACTCTACTTCTCACTTCCTTCCCCTTCTTCACTGGTTCCCCTCCCTCTCTCCCACACTTCTTTCCCTCTCCTCTGGTTCCCCTCCCTCCTCTCACTTCTTCCCCTACTCATTCTGGTTTTCCCCTCACCACTAACTCCCTCACTTCCTTCCCCTAAGCTTTCCTGGTTTACCCTCCCTCTTACTTCCTTTCCTCTTTCCTGGTTCCCCCTCCTACTCTCACTTCCTTCCCCTCTCTTCCTGGTTCCCTCCCTCTCTCACTTCCCCTCTCTTCCTGGTTCCCCTCCTTCAGGACGTCTCACCCATGACGATGTCTCACTCTCGGCCTTCATCTGTTGGACCCTGCTTTGATCTGAGTGAAAAACGCTATCCTAGTGCGGTTTAAACGCTGTTGTTAAAACCACTTTCCAGCAGAGTTATGAGGTGAGGGACGACTCCGAAACTGAGTCGATAATGATGGTCTCCGGGACCAGGAGCCACCACCTAGTACTGAGGGGAGTCTTTATAGACTAGTAGCTAGGTGGTTTGCTCCTCTCTTACACACTGAGTATACATGGTTCGATCCCCGATAGGGTGGGAAACCCTTAGGGGCGTGTTTCGGTCAAGGGATATGCACACTGCTTAGGTTCACCCCAGCCCAGTAAGTAGGTACCTGGGTGTAGTCGACTGGTTGTGGGTTTTAAGGCATTCCTGGACAAAATTAACCTAAGTTTGAGAGAAGACATTGCTCTGCAAAACAGGAAACTTTTCTATATAGTATGGGCACTGACGTCAGCTATGGTCTGTTAAGTTATATTCATGTTAACTGTATTCGGTTAATGTACAAAAGTTATAACAGACCATAGCCGGCCATTCAATGTTTATGCTGAGCCATTTCCCGCCAAATTAGGTCGTCTTTGTTTCGGCGGATGTGACCCACTCCAGCCGACTAACCACCCAGATTGTTGACACACACCAGTCACTAACTCCCAGGATGTCGACCCACACCCCCAGTCACTAACACCCAGGGATTTTTTTGGGGTGACACACACCAGTTCTCCACTAACACCCAGGATTGTGACCCACCAGTCATACACACCCAGGCTTGTGACCCACACCCAGTCCACTAAACCCCAGGAATTGTGACCCACACCAGCCGACTAACACCCAGGATGTTATGACACACACCAGTCACTAACACCCAGGATGTGACCCCACACCAGTCACTAACCCACCCAGGTGTGGACACACACCAGCACTAACACCCAGGATGTGACCACAACCTGCCGACTAAACCACCAGGATGGTGTGACACACACCAGTCCAACTAACACCCAGGATGTGACCCACACCAGCGACTAACACCCGGATTGTGCAACACCAGGTCCACTAACACACCCAGGATGAGACCCACACCAGCCGGACTAAACACCAGGATGTGACACACACCAGTCCACTAACACCCAGGATTGTGATCCCACACCGTCCACTAACCACCCAGGCTGCGACCCACACCAGCGACTAACACCAGGAATGAGACCCACACCAGTCGACTAACACCAGATGTGACCCACACCAGTCCACTAACCCACCAGGATGTGACCACACCAGTCCACTAAACACCCAGGATGTGACCCACACAGTCCACTAACAACCCAGGATGTGAACCCAAACACCAGTCCACTACACCCAGGATGTTGACCCACACCAGTCCACTAAACCACCCAGGATGAGACCACACCAGTCGACTAACACCCAGGATGCGGTCCACACCAGTCACTAACCACCCAGGGATGTGACCCCACACCAGTCCTAACACCCTGGATGTGACCCAGACCAGTCCACTAACAAACCCCAAGGGATGTGACCCACACCAGTCCACTAAACCCCAGGAAGTGACCCAGAACCAGTCCACTAACACCCAGGATGCCGACCCCCTCCCAGACCACTAAACACCAGGACGTGACCCCACACAAGTCCACTAACACCCATGATGTGACCCACACCAGTCCACTACACCCAGGGATAGCGACCCACACAGTCGACCTAACTCCCAGGCTGCGACCCACACCAGTCCACTAACACCGGATGGCGGACCCACACCAGTAAACGTAACACCCCAGGCATGTGACCACACCAGTCACTAAACCCTGGAATTAGTGACACCACACAAGTCACTAACACCCAGGATGTGTCCCACACCAGTCCACTAACACCCAGGAGTACGGACCCACACCAGTCCACTATAACCCAGGATGTGACCCACACCCAGTCCACTTACACCCAGGGATTTGTGACCCCACAACAGTCCCATTTAACACCCAGGATGAGACCCACACCAGTCACTAACACCCAGGATGTGACCCACTCAGTCCACTATACACCCAGGATGTGACCTCCACACCTGTCCACTAACACCAGGATGCGACCCCACCACAGGTCGACTTGACACCCAGATTTTGTGACCCCCCAGCTCCACTAAACCACCCAGGATGCGGACCACACCAGTCACTAACACCCAGGATTGTGCCCACACACAGTCCCTATACACCCGGATGTGACCCACACAGTCCACTAAAACAACCCAGGATGTGCACCCACACCAGTCCCACGTTAAACACCCAGGATGCGTCCCACAACCAGTCCACTAACCACCGGATGTGAACCCACTCAGTCCACTTTTAACACCAGGATGTGACCCACACCAGTCACTAAACACCCAGGTTGTGACCCACACAGTCACTAAACACCCAGATTGTGACCCCACACAGTCCACTACCACCCAGGATGTGACCCACACCATGTCCACTAACAACCCCAGGATGTGTGGGACCCACAACGTCCACTAACACCCCAGGGGATGTGACCCACCACAAGTCACTAACACCAGGATGTGACCCACACCAGTCCCCTAACACCAGTAGTGGACCCACACCAGTTACAACTAACACCCAGGATTGTGACCCACAACCAAGTCCACTAACACCCAGGATCGTGACTCACACCAGTCCACTAACACCCAGAGGCTGACCCTCACCAGTTCCACTAGACACCCTGGATGTGGACCCACACCAGTCCACTAACACCCAGGATGTGACCACACCAGTCCACTAACAACCCAGGATGTGACCCACACCAGTCCCACTAACACCCAGGATGTGACCCACACACACCAGTCCCACTTAACTCTCATGGATTTTGCCGCCCACACCTGTCAACTAACCACCCAGGATGCGACCCACACCAGTCCCACTAAACACCCAGGATGCGACCCCACACCAGGGGGGAAGAATACCAAAACCCAAAGAAATGGAGTTTCCCAGCCAGAGTAATAATCCCAGCCATCATCTGATCTTGGCATGATACCCATGCTATGCATTTTATACAGTAAATAAAGTGTATGTTGGATTTAAACTGGTGATTTTTTTAATTTCATTTAACTCCGTGTGCACCTGTGTGTCCGTATCACTGGTGCAGTGAGTGTGCGTATCACTGGTGCAGTGAGTGTCCGTATCACTGGTGCAGTGATAAGTTGGTCTCAAGGTTCTAACTTCAAGCACAATTTTCAACCACTTGTTTGTAGTTTATCGGGTTCAAAATCTAAATTAAGCTAAATGCAAACACGAACAGAAACAGTATAAAATGAACGAATACAATGAGTAACTGGAAATAATAAAGAAAACAGATAAGGTAAGTCAGTGTGTTTGGGTTCTATGGGCTTCAGTACAGCAACAAGGGTTCGGGTTCTATGGGCTTCAGTACAGCAACAAGGGTTCTATGGGCTTCAGTACAGCAACAAGTGCGTCCTTACTTTCACACTAGCGGCACTTGATCATCACATGACCTTGACATTCTATATGTTATTGGGAAGCTTTCCAGGTCTGTTCTATAAGTCTTAAAAGTAAAAGACCAAAAAACTAAACTGAATCTGAATTCATGTGAAAAAGTTAGCGTTTAGCGTTAGCTTCTGCTATTTTTTTTTTTTGGCCATTTAACAGTTTAGCGTTAACGGAGCTAATTTTTTAGTGGATTAGCGGTTAGTGAAGCTAACTTTCCGGTTAGCTGTGCCCACCACTGTCCACCACTAATGTTGATGTATCCACCACCACCACCACTTGGTGGTGGTGGTGGTGGTGGTGGAGAATATGTCTACACTGGTGGACGTATGCGTGTGGTAACGCACGCATCGTGTCCAGTTTTATATCTTAGTTAAGACACATGTGCAACATCTGGATATCTTTGTTGTAGACGTTTCGCCCTCCAGTGGCTTTATCAATACAGATTCTAGGACATAATAGGAAGACAGTAGAACTATATACAAAAGATGAGGTAATCAGTCCCTCGGCCTTGGAGTTAGTGTTCCCAGCATCGTGGTGGAGGAGAATCTGGAGCAAAGGCAAGAAGACTGGCGGTTATATAGGCGTCAGTGGATAGGGACGGGCAGCAGACGAGGGCATAGTTACTGGTAGGACATCTACAAGACCTTCTTTACGGCTGCTGCAACTAACCCATCCCTTTGGGAAGGACCTACTTCCACTGGGGAATCCCGCCTACCAGTGACTGCCCTCGTCTGCTGCCCGTCCCTATCCACTGACGCCTATATAACCGTCAGTCTTCTTGCCTTTGCTCCAGATTCTCCTCCACCACGATGCTGTGAACACTAACTCCAAGGCCGAGGGACTGATTACCTCATCTTTTGTATATAGTTCTACTGTCTTCCTATTATGTCCTAGAATCTGTATTGATAAAGCCACTGGATGGCGAAACGTCTACAATAAAGATATCCAGATGTTGCACATGTGTCTTAACTTTCATATTGTCGGTATTTTATACCTTTCTTGCACAGTTTTATATCTTATTTACGGTCAAAAATACTTATTATTATGTAACCTAATCTGACTTAACCTAGCATAAACTAACCTAATCTGACTTAACCTAGCATAAACTAACCTAATTTAGATGTCTCAAGATTTCATATATGTTCTATTGTCATTAAGACAAATTATTTCTAGTTACCAGCCATCTTCTTCAAACTTCTAATAAATGTTGTGGTAATAGCGTGCTGAAAATTTCCAGCCATGACAGGACTCGCAGCAATGGTTTCAAGTTGGAAAAATTCTTGGCTTCATATGTAGAAGTATAAATAATAGAAGTCCTCAGGTTGTTCTTCAACTCTATATATCCTTGGTTAGGTCTCATTTAGACTATGCTGCTCAGTTCTGGTCACCGTATTACAGAATGGATATAAATGCTCTGGAAAACGTACAAAGGAGGATGACAAAGATGATCCCATGTATCAGAAATCTTCCCTATGAGGATAGACTGAGGCCCTGAATCTGCACTCTCTCGAAGGGCGTAGAATTACGGGGGATATGATCAAGGTGTATAAATGGAAAACAGGAATAAATAAAGGGGATGTAAATAGCGTGCTGAAAATTTCCAGCCAAGACAGGGCTCGCAGCCAAAGGTTTCAAGTTGGAAAAAATTAGATTCAGGAAAGGGTATAGGAAAGCACTGGTTTGGTAATAGAGTTGTGGATGAGTGGAACAAAACTCCCGAGTACAGTTATTCAGGCTAAAACGTTGTGTAGTTTTAAAAATAGGTTAGATAAATACATGAGTGGGTGTGGGTGGGTGTGAGTTGGACCTGACTAGCTTGTGCTGCTGGGTCTGGTGACGTGCTCCTTCCTTGAGTGGAGGTGACCAGACTGGGTGGGTCATTGGGCTAATCCGGGGGGTGGGTCATTGGTCTAATCCGGGGGGGGGGAGAAACATGGACCTTCTCCGCATGGGTCAGTAGGCCTGTTGCAGTGTTCCTTCTTTCTTATGTTCTTATGTTCCTAATCTAGTTTCCAGTAGAAACCTCAAGCGTCGTCGACTTTCGCTCAAATTTATTTATCAAGCCACAGCTATGCTATCCTCGCCATATAAATTATAAACATTTGAGTAGCATTTGATAAAGGCAAGAAAATAGATGGGAGGTCACTGACTATTTTTGGGTTATGTTCGGTAATTTACACTATGTATCATAATATTACTTATGTGTACCTGTGTCTAAGTAAAGTTACGTAGTCTCCCTGGTGAAAGGGTCAGTCCCTGGTTACCAGTGGTGGTCAGTCAAGCCAAGTGATCGCTCTGCTCACCATAGGTGGGTTCTCTAGCATAGTGATTGTATAACTTGTCACCAGTTTCTGCCCACCAGGGAAGTACTGACCAGTAACTGTCCATCTAGGGAAGTGGTAAATTTGGTCACAAGTGGTGGTCTTCCCACACCAGTGGTCATATATGGTGTGGCTGTATA